>OX457079.1:28524986-29092486 GCA_949752815.1 Conops quadrifasciatus | reverse complement strand
TTTCGAAATTGTTTTTTTTTTAGGAAACATATTTAATAAAAAGTTCAAAAAAGCATAAAAAAATTATATGCGTATATTTTATTGAATGTTAATTAAATTGATGTTTGTTCGAAAACTTGTTGAATTCTTCACTATTGAGAAAATATTAAGAAAAATTAAAGTGTGTAAAAAATACAATATATAAAAATTGCTACAAAAGTGCTTCTAAAACAAATGCATAAATGTATTTGTTGAAGTAACCTTAAAAAATTGTTAACAAAATTCAGAAAAACAACAAAATAATCTGCACGCATTTTTCTGAGGAGAAAGAAAATCATCATTTACTACAAAACACACACCTACAAACGCTTTCAATGTCAACAACAACAACAACAGAACGAAAACCGCAACAAAAACAAAACAACAGCAACAAAAACAAAACAACCGCAACAACAGTTTCTAAGCTGCAAACAAAATCAAAAATAATCCTAGCTAAATATTTTAAATAATAAATAATCAATAATAAAAAATTGTACAAAACTCAATATAAAGTAACCGAAAGCTTCCATATCAAAAAGAAAAGAAAAAAAAAATTAAAAAAAAACTGATTAAAATTTTAAAAGTTACTATTTTTTGAAAGCAACCACTTTTAAATCTGTACAAAAGTAAAAATACAAAACGGGCTCAACGAAAGGATGAGGAGAAAGATATACAGTAAATAAGAAAAAACCTAATAAATTCATACAAATCAAGCAACAGCAACAACAACAACAACAACAATAAATAAATGTTACACTACAAGCAAAATACGCTTCGGTGTATCGCCCAAGAACCGCCATCAGCGCAGCAGCAACGACAGCAACAGCAACAGCAGCAGTTTGAATTAAAGCAACAACAGCAACAGCAACACCAGCAACAGCAACACCGACGACAGCAGCAACAACAGCAGCAACAACAGCAACAACAACAACACCGACAGCAAAATCAAAACCAACAAAATCCAAACACAAAGGAAGAGGTACCTGTTTTGCGTGTGCATTATGTAAAAATTAATCCGGAAGACAAGAGCACCGGAACCGTTGCCAAAATGAAAACAATCGCCGTGCCGAACATTCGTAGACGCCGGCGCTGCGAGAAACATCATTTGGAATTGTATCGAGGCGGAGATCGAGCAGCAGCAGCAGGAGCAGGAGATCGTGAATCGTCGACGTCGCCGCGTCAGCGTTCTCCGCAGGATGGCCCCTCAACATCATCAGCATCAGCATCAGCGACGTGCCCGACCAAATCAACAACTGCAACTTTTCTTGATGGCATTCCGGCGCCTCCGATCACGCCTCCTCCCGCGTTTCTGCCCGTCGGCTACAAACGATCATCGCCCAACAGCTCCATTTTAAAGCGTTGTCAAGGTGAGTGAGTAAGTGAGCCCGGGAGTGCAGTGCAGTGGATTGAAGAGTTCGGAAGTTTAGAAATGAAGAACAGCTTTGCGATTGCTTTCTTTGGCATTATTTTTATGTGTACTTTTTATGAGGAATTATAATCGTTCGTCGATCGTTGCACGATCGTATGGTTACTGTTTTGTTCCTGCAGCGAGTCATTAAAGTGTCATAAAGTCACAAACAGCGAAAAAACATAATTTCCGTATTTTTTTTTACAAGAAATTAAGAAATATTTTTTACCATTTTTTTTTTGTGTGAGCTTTTCTATTTAAAGGTCATGGCATCATGGCATCCGGAGCCACAAAAAAAAAATGTGCATTGCTGAATTTTTAATAAAAATGTTTCATTTAAGTTTATGGCTTTTATTTAATGGCTTCATTTTATATAAACGAACGAGTTGATTCTAGTCCATTTCTCGTCTCGTTAGAACTTGGTTTAATTCGCAAAATTTTATTAGAATTTTAACTAGTTTTGGGTGTAATAAATTCAAAAGCTCATCATCATCATTATCGCCGCCAAAACAAACAAATTTACTTGAAAAAAACTGTCCTTTTAACTGCACTAAATGAGTTTTTAAGCGTTCTGACGTTTAAGCTCATAGCTTTTTTATTACTTTCCACACAAAAGGTTGAGGCTGAGTCGTTATAAAACGATTCAGGCTAAATAAATAACTAGTTATTGTAGATAAACATGGTAAAAAAAGGAAATTATTTCGTAAAGTTAAGAATTATTGGGGCGCATTGATGTCTTATAGTAATGGTCGTAGAAACTTACTTTAAAAATTCAATATTAATTGAAACTAAAATTCAAAAGACCGTATAATCTTGTTACAAGAGTGTATGTACATATGTATATACTTCGTGTATGCCTCGTATGTACTAATTATCAATTTTTAATACGTTTCTTCTCTTACTATTTCAATTTAATGCATGCTCTAACTTCTAGAGTAGAAACGTTTCAAGGCGATCCAATCGTTCAGAAGTCGTAATTTTTAAACCGTAAGCATGTCTCGTATTAATCCAAATATTGATTGAAATATATACCTATTTCTGGTACACTCTCGTACGTGACTGATTTGTTGTTGATTGCTCGAGTCAAAAGCATCATGGCACTCGTACATGGATGGTACTTGTGTTGATGTCCTAAAGGAAATAACTAATTCCGTGTGTATAACGGTTGAGGGTGAGGGTCATCCCACGGTTGAGGCTCGTTCCCTTCCACGGACTTTCTCTTGCTTTTCCCTCATGCCAACAATCATCACCATCAATCCTCGACTTCATCTGCGTTCTGGCATTGAGGAATCGCCAGATTCAATTCGATTATGATATGTTAAGAATTTTCCGTGTACAAATTGAAATATGTATTGCCAATATATTGAATATTGATGGTTGACTGCTACACATCTAATCGTAATAGTCAGAAAAAGGTTGGAAAGGCGGCCAGAGGAAAAAGAAAGCAGGCTATGATGATGCCTCAGTTTGATTGAGTTGAGGATAAATGGTAAATAATTACCCTTGGCCCAAGCATTGCAAACATCCCATTATTCAATTATTTTCCTCTAAAATCCTTTCAGTTATTATGTCAGTTATTCGAAAAATTTCTATGTAATAATAGCTGTTTCAATCTGTGTAATGATACTATCATCTCTGGTTATCTACCATTAATATCATGCCAGATGAAATGCCATTTATAATGTCTTACGTATAGGTATATAGTCGTACAAGGTTTATATTACAACAAGTATACATTTTTCAATTCAAAATAAAAAGCATGTAATTTCAATTCAGTTTTCATTCATTCAAGTTTTGGATGTTTATATACGTTATTTTATGCCATATTGCATACGATATTTTAAATGATATAAGGAAAATTTTGATAAAAAAGCAAGAAAGTATCCCATATTTTAGGAAATTTTGAATTTTTCCTTAATTGAAGAATTTTTCCTAAATTGAATAGATTTTTTATGATAAGTTTTAAATAAGATTTTGTCGATTTTTAAATCAAGTCTCTCTATTAATTCAATCGTAATGAATAAAGTTTGTTGAAATTACTATTAATGTTGAATTTTATATATTAAATTATTTGGTTTCGGATTCGACGAATATTCGAATTACTTTCTTTGGATTCGACGAATTTTATAAAAAATCATATACGACTTCATATTCTCTCCTTATAGGTTAGAAATAAATGAAAGTGACAACAAACAAACATAGCGTTTGACAGATATTCTCCTCCAACATCCCAATGGCCCTTTTGAAGAAACCTATACTTCTGATCGTTTGACAATTTCACATTGTTTTATATTGTCAAAAGTTTTGAATGACGATGCCAGAAGGTTAAATCGTTTGAAAAGATTTGATTACATTAGGCACGTTCCTGGAAAAAAGAAAAACCCTAGAGAAAAGCTGTCAACACGCGGACGGAAGATAACAAGATAACAAGACAATTTATTGACATTTTACGCCAAGCTGATGGACTGGAAAAAGTGTTAACATGTACGAGTACAGACGTGGATGAACAGCAGCACGAGTGCACGCAGCATAAACTGCAGATAAGCTGCATTTACATTTTTGTTCTCTTCACTGCCGGATGATGAACTTGTGCTAACCGCTTTGTTTTGAGTAAATTATTTTTGATCCATTTAACCTTTTTTCTTTAATCAATTGTATCGATCTCACTATGTACTTGATTCTGTTATTTTACACCATTTGGTTTGATTCAATACGAATTTAAAAAGCAATTAAGATAAAGAATTTTTTTACACGATACATAAGATTACGCGATTCGAACTGATTTTACACGAATATAAAAACATTAATTTTTTTTACACGATTGGGTTTGATTTATCACGAATATAAAAAACAATAATTTTATTTTTACACGGTTTGGATAGATTTGAAACGCGACTTAACATGACTTAACATGAATATACAAAACTAAATTTTATTTTTACGCTATTTAGTTTGATTTAACTCTATTTTTCCATATGTACAGTGTGTAGTATTTTTTAAACGATTTTTTTCCACGGAACGGATATATCGTGTAAAAACAGACTTGGGTGCACTTCTATAGATGTTTTTTGTTTCTTCCATGATGTTAGAATTTCTGTAATAAACGGCATTAAATGATTCTTCCGGCCAGAAATTTTTCCATCTCAAGCCAAATCCCCGAAAATGTACTCCGTGTACATGAATGCAAATTCGGAATTAATTTTCATGGCTGCTGCTATTACCAACTACGAGTGTGTACTGCGTTTTTTATGTTGTCTTTCCGTTCTGTCGTTGTCATCCTTCAGCTTCTTCTTTACTCTTCTGCCCATTGCGATTCTCAGCCTGCTGACACTTGAAACCATCAACGAGCGCAAAAAAACCGAAACAATTTGTACTTTTCCTTCTCGAAATATATAGCAAATATCTTTTACGGAGATTGTTACAGCGTTCGCAAGTGTTTAAGCATGTTCTTATGCTGTTTCTTCTATGCTGTCTCTCTGGCTACTCTGCTACTTGCAGTGCCATCCGCGAAATCGAGTAGCACGAAAAAGCAGCTTGTAGATGCTTATATAATATTTCAAAGCCAAGATGAATAATAGCTACCAGTGACGTAAGCAAGTGAGCAGATTTCTTTATGCAAGTGAAATGAAATTCCTGCAAAGTAACTTAAGAAGGTGGGCAGTGAGAAAGAGGGGGGGGGACGAAAAAAGCAACCAAGGAACCGTGGCGGAAGTGCAGTTGATATTATGCTGAGATACGAAAAAGATAATTAAATAACATGCAAAATTCGGCTACTTGAAATTCTTGAAATTCTGCTCGGATTTACCAGATTTATTCTTCGGCGTTGGTTTTTATTCAATTTTTGTTGATTGAATTTGTTTTATATTAAAAATGGAACTCAAAAGTATTTTTAATTAAAACCGAGATTTCGTAAACCATTATATTATACTATAGTTTTTAAATTTAAATAATTTTACTCTTTATACAAAATAAAATACCTTTGATTAATTTGAAACAATTTTTTGAACTCTTTTCAGGTGAGTCTGAATCTTTCAATATTGTGCGTTGTCTAGAAAATTGATTTCAAAGTTGTGAGTATGTCTTTAATAAAAGCCATTAGAAACAAAGTTTCACGTATTTAAAAGTATTTGAAATGCATAAAGATTAATAATTTTTTAAGTTGATAAAAATTCAATGATATTCTTCCACCATAGATACCTTACGTGTAAAAAAAATCGTGTAAAAAATACACTGTAGGTACCTATAGATAATTCCCGAAAAATTTAATTTGTCATGTTTTTTTAGAACTTGGGTCATTACAATGAGGGTATTGGGTCATTACAATAACAAGTATTACAATAAATTAAAGAAAATCGTGTAAAAATAAATTGATTGATTTTATATTAGTGTTAAACCAAGTCAAATCGCGTGAATATAAAATTGTGGTTTTTTTAATTCGTGTTAAATTAAGCCCAATCGCGTAAAAATAAAATTTTCTTTTTATATATTCGTGTTAAGTCAAGCCAAATCGCTTATAAATAAAATTTTGGTTTTATATATTTGTGTTAAGTCAAGCCAAATCGCGTATAAATAAGATTTTGGTTTTATATATTCGTGTTAAGTCTAGCCAAATCGCGTAAAAATAAAATTTGGGTTTTTTATATTCGTGTTAAATCAAACCAAATCGCGTAAAAATAAAATGTTGGTTTTTAAAATTCATGTTAAATTAAGCCAAATAAAATTTTGGATTTATATATTCGTGTTAAATCAAACCAAATCGTATAAAAAGAGAAAAATAATCGTGTTAAATCAAATTCGTGTAAAAAAAACTCATGTAAAACAGACTTGGGTGTACTTTGTTTGAAAGCAATAAAAGAGCAATAAAATCGGTTTCGACGAAAGTTTTCTCTTTTCATTGATAGTAATTTCGTACATTTTATACAATAAACTTTCGGATATTGACAAAGTGTTCGAAAATTTCAATAACAATTACCTCACTTCAGCCACTCTTCCCTTCTTTTTCCTCATCAATTCCTCGTCATTCTCGAGGATATCAATGAAAAGCGAGAGCGAATCGAAGCAAATTGTAGAATATGGTTTGTAGAATTTCATAGAAATTCTTTTATAAAATGGAAAAACTGTCAATCACTGTCAAGCTCTTTGAAGTTTTGACTAAACCGTTTCTGGAATTACGGAAAATATTCATGAAATTTTTTTGTTGGAATTTGGCTTGGCGTCTTGGTCAGATACAAAATATTTTTGCTTAACTTGAAAAAGAACTTGAGAATTCTTTTGTGGTAAATTCTGGAATTGAAATATGTAAGTATGTACGAATAATTAAAAAATTAAACAATGTAGAACTTTTTTTAAAATATTTTGTAGAAACAATTAAGAAGGAAAAAATTAAAATTTAAAATCGTAGAAACTCTGAGAGTGGAATTGTTCGTGTTATTTACGAGGTGAATTAAGCATCAAAATAACAAAAACAAAAAGTAACAAAAACAACAACAACATGAACAACATGCGCCAAATTAATTCACTTTTGTGAGTCGTAAAATTTTAAGTTGTTGCCAACAACAGCCGCCGTTAAAGTCATTTATAGTGCGAGTATTGTAACATCAACCCAAACTGCTTCGTGTTTTATATCCGGCCGGGACCTTTCGGTCTGCAGTCATTTCTTGTGAAATAAACGATTGTTTATGCTTTAAACGTACCCTGTACGGTCTGATGGTCAGCAGCTGGTCGGTCTGCAGTCATTTCTTGTGAAATAAACGATTGTTTATGCTTTAAACGTACCCTGTACGGTCTGATGGTCAGCAGCTGGTCCCTGTCGCTCTTCGTTTTGGGATGTAAAACATGCTTCGTAATGACTTACTTGGACAATAAATACCTACCTTTGTCTTCTTGGCATTCGCCATTAGTAAGAGTAGCTTTTTTAATATCAATAAAATCGTATCGTATAATGTTCGCATTTAGTGTAATTTTCCACTTTTATTTCAAAATATGTACGATTATTCTTAAAGTTTAATTTTTTCTTATTATGATTTGATTCTTTATTTGAAATACCAAATACCATGCGATACGATACACTACAATACTTACTTTCTCTTTTGTGCAACAACAACAACACCACTAACACCAACAATAACGCACGATTTTTTTTGTATTTTGATGCTTTATTGAACTGTGCAAACAGTTGCTCCATTCAACCTTCAATAAATACAATAAAATGGTAATAACAACTTCTGCCACCAACAGGAAAAAATAAAGAAGCAGAAAAGAGCAGCGCGACAGCAACAACAACAACAGCTTTTTGCAACAACAACTACGACAACAATGAAACCATAACGCTAACACTGAAGGCTTTTGACTGCCGCTGCCGCGCCACAGAGTGCAGCAATTTTTTATTGCATATTTTTTGGAGCTGTCATTTGAGCATCCTTCCGCTTTTTATTGTTATGGTTGGCGCTTTGCCATCATCATGCACAGACACACACACGCACACACACACATACACACACACATGCACACACGAACACATACACAACCGCCAAGGAAAGCTCTATCGCATTTACTTGCGGTTAAAAAATTATATTTATGCTTGATATTTGTAATCAGTAGCATTTTCGGAGCTCCAAAAAAAACTATTGTAAAACAGAAAAAAGGACAACCCACACGCGCGCTTTTGGTTTCGTTCGTCCTTTGTTGCGTGCGCAAGAGCGAGGTCATGGCAAGGAGCAGTGGTACCCAACCAGTCTGCTGCTGCATTTGTTTCCAAAGTGCATTGCTTGAAGGACACACACGTAGTATGTGTCGCATCTGCTTCATGGTGATGGTCGTCGGTTGTCGGTCGTCGGTCAGTCGGTGCGAATGTCTATGTCGGTGTTTGTGTGTGCATTGGCCCAACCCTTTCTACGTCAGTCACTGATCAAGTTTGCGTTAAGGCTCCGCGCCGCTGGCGCTGTTGTTGGCCATTGCATAACTGATGCCACGTGATGGCTGCTGAACTGCTGCTGGTAGTCAGCCATGTTTAATACTTATAAATTGCTTGGTACGTGGTTGCCAAAACCGCATGCAATTTAATTGGTGGCAAACTCAATCGCTAATTGTTGCATGAAGTCAACAATCAACAAAAGCACACCGCACTCACCGGGGAGAGAGACAGAGAGAGAGAGTGAGAGGGAGAGAGTGGCAAGAGGGACAAATTGGGGCGGGGCCTGCAGTTTTAGCAAATTGGGACATAAAAATTAAATTAAATATAATTTTGAAATACAAACTCAGCACCGATTGTCGAGATATTTTGCTGTTAATGTGCGTAAGCACGGTGCTGTTTAGAGTTTGAGGTTATGTAATATCACACATTTTGTGCTCACATGCTCACAGTCGTTAAATTCGTAGCATGCAAATGTATTATAATATCCTGCCCTTTACAGAGAGCTATGATATGAGAGCTATGGTACAATCACAATTGCCGAATATCGACAATTACGCAAAACTAATTACTTTCAACAAAAGATCAATTGAAATTGAAATTTAAATGATTAAAATGGAATTTTGCAGTGTAATCTCCGAACCTTCGAACCTCTAATGAAGCTAACAAAATTGCAAACATAGTAAATAGTAAGGAATTTTTTGACGTCCTGACAAAAATGATGTGGACGGCTATGTCGACTTAGTGGATTTAGTGGAGCGTTAAAAACGTTGGGAAATTAGAAGCTTAGTTTCTGTTTAAAATTTTTGTCAGCCTGTAGCGTCGTTATGTTTCTAAAGGCTGCAAAATTATGCTAAGCAATGCTGCTGAACTTCGAAGGAGCCTGCCATTTTGGTACTCGTTTGAATTAAGCCTGCAGCATGTCTACGGCATAATTGTCATAATCGATCGGTGGAGCGTTTGGTCTCCGACGACCATCCAGCTATCGAAATGCACAAGTTGCCCTTAGAACTGCCTTTAGAAGTGAATTGAATTGTTCAATTAAATTCAATGCTGCCAAACAAAAAATACATATATTTCGATGCAGCATCAACAAAGAAAGAAGCTCTTAAAAATATGCATCGTAAGTAAGAGGAAGAGGTATAAGAGGAATGAGAAGGAAGAGAAAACTAAGGCAATTTCTTTGTTTGCAAGTTTTCATTTAATTTAATTAGTTGCGCAAACAATCTCAGTTTAACTCATTCCGAATGGTTCTGAAGAGCAACGAATTAGAATGAAATTATATTTGCTTTGTTTAGTTTTAAGCTAAATTTTAGTAATATAGGTTTCGTGTATAAACATTAGGAGAAAAGCTTTGTGACCATTTCATTAGTTGTGTTCTTATTGAAATTGATTATAATCGATGTAATCGACGATTTTCTGAGTATTTTGAATATGTATATTAAGATATTCTTTGTGCAACTGCATGCAAATGAGCACAGGCTGGCTCGAACGACGACACATCTTTAGGGCATGCTAATAGAGGGTTGTTGTTGTTTATTATTCAGTCAGTCGCAAATAGCTTTGCGAAGGTTAAAGGATTGAGGAAGGATTTTGGGCAGAAGAAAGTCTAGTACTTTTATATGGTATACCTTTTGAGATGTCTTTCAAACGCAGTCTGTGTCTTTTGATGACATGACCAAAGGAAATGAAATAATTGAGGTAATAAATTATACTCGATGAAGTGGAAGAAGCTTTAGGAAACTTTCTAAACTTTTTGCTATATAACAAACGATTACAAAGATCACAAAGAGACTGACTACCTTGTTTTTGAAGTGTATTTTTCGCCTTTATTGAGCAATAAAAACAATAAAATCATTTAATATACTTATGTACATATTAAATGCCATTTTTATTTATTTCTTTTCTATTATTTCTTAAAAAGAGGCATTAAGAGGCACCTCACGTTCAAGTCTCTTCCTAGAGCTCTTACATGTTGGTCATGTAGCATTTTTATTTCTGATTCGCACAAGGTAATTCTGGTGCTTTGCCCCGATGCTTCCCAGGTTTCAATGCGACAAATATTTAATCCTTTAGAAGCATGTGTTTTTTTCACGAAATAACATTCAAAATACGAGAGCAATTAAAAAGTTTTGCGCAAAGAGAAATATTCGGAGAAGTTTGGAAACGTATGGAAACTGAAAAATGTATATACATACGTAAAATAACGCTTATAAAAGGAAACTGGCATTCTCTTAAAACCAGAAATGCGATAGTTGTAAAGTACGAGTATTTTGCGATTTAAAAAAACTATTTAAGCTTTTATGTTGATGAAGCTGATAAACGCAAAGGGAAATTTACTTATCTATCGTATTACACAGAGTAATTTCAGAGAGAAAATTCTTTATTGCTGCAAATATTTCAGCCATTAAAAGTCCAACAACTTCAAAACAACAACATAATATTTGACGTTATACTCCTTCTAAAAGTAGATATTATTCGCCTTGAAATTTCTCAACTCTTCTAAATATTTTCCTCTATCTCTCTCTATCTTTGTCTCTGTTTCTTGATTTTGCTTTTATTTTGCTCAGTGATTCTTTATTCAGAGTCTGAAGGAGATTCTTGAATTAAATTTTAAATTAGTTTCGATTTGTTTTTCAAGATTTTCAAGATCTTCCGGCTGCTGCATCGCAAAAGCAATAACAACTAACACGAACGCGCTGAGGAAGAATCACGTGATTGCGACGGAACGGAATGCAGAAACTTTTTGTTACCGCGTATGACTTCTTGACGTGCCTGGAATGTATAAATTAAAGAAGAGTGTTGGTGGGCGGTGGTCGGTGGTGGGTGGTGGGTGTAACTTTTTGCAGATATTCCTAAATTTGAATTAGACTTCGCCGCCTTTCTTTGGTATCACAGAAATGCATTGATTCCGCTCAAATTTTCCCTTCCGCGCGTGTCTTTTCACTTTTAATTTGGAATGCATTTGGCGTACAACTGTCAAGGATAAGGATAAGGATAAAAGAGTCGCGCGTGTATCACTTCATTTCTTTATACAACGACGACATTTCGCTTCGTTCGCACGAGACGAACATAGACTTAATTGCAATCAGTTTCTCATTAAAATTGTTGTTGCTGTTGCTAAGGATGATATTTTTTTTGTCTGTTTGTTGCTGTAGCGCAATCAATTCCAGTGTTGGCGGAATGCACTTTGGTGTAACCAACAATTTATAAGATGGAAAATGTTTGCGTAACAAATTGTGCCCAATCGGGCTTAACTTGTTGCTCTTTCTCTTGGCTTATGTATTGTACATATGTATATATCGTAATTATGTATATTAAAGTTGAAAAAAATACAAAGCCCAAATTAAATCTTATAATCTTAATAACAAATTTAAAAGTGTATATAGAGTTATCCGAAAGTTCCTTTAGGATGTTGAGTGAGCATATCTGATAAACGCCATATTTGTTGTTGTCACTTTATTTCTTATCTACAATGATAGACAATTAATAATTGAATCGTATATATTACATCGTATTAAAATTTATTCTGCGTAATCGTCAGTCGGAGCAAACAATTTCGTTACATAATTGGTTAAAAGTTTGGTAAAACTGAACCTTTCCACAATTAACTAAAGTTCGAATGAAAGCAATGCTGCTGCTCGTGAAAGTGTTGCTAATGACCCAACAACTTCAATTCCACGTCGTTCTCAGGAATTGAAAATTTTTACTTTTGAAATGATGTCTGTAAACGTGGTAGTGGTGGTTACTTTTGCAGATAACGTCTGTCACACATAATTGTCATAGATAGTAACTGATAATTCAATAAAAAAACCAATAATATTATGACAAAAATAATTTTTTATTAAAAAGATAACTTCCCATAGTCTATTTTGGATAACCCTATACAATAGCTACAACAATACTACAATAGAAGCACAAATAATTGTCGTTTCACAGCGGAAGTTGTTTTATTGCTGTTGATACATTTCTACTGCAATAGTTCTTCTTTCGATATATGAAATGGGCCCTTCTTATATCAGAATTTTAGATAAACGCGTATTTCGCATCGAAGTTGAACACTTGAGCAAAGTAATTTAAAAATGCTCACTCATCATAATTTCGCGACTCTGTTTTGAACTTCAGCAAATGAGTAGAGAGGGCCGATAGCAGCTGGTCATGAGAAAGTGTTCAGCAATTCGGTAATAAATACCGAATGGTTGTCGGTTGGAATGTTGGCGTGCGGAAAGAATACACGGTTAAATGAATTTGAGACCGATGGACCAAAGCCGAACACTTACAGGGACAATAGCAACAACAACAACAACGATAACGAAAACCACTAAACCACTAAAATTAAGCAAACAAAAACTTGGACTAGTCCATAAGAGTAGCATGGTCTTAGGTAACATGCTCGATCAGAATGATGGAATGGATGAATGGAGAAAATTGGTTTGGCTCGTGACTCGTGGCTACTGTTTGTCTCGGGCTCTTCTCTCGCCCACTGCCCACCCTCACGAGTTCCTCATATGTCAATGTCCTCATATGTGTTGTGATAGCATCTCTGCGTGTGTGTGTGTGTTTCTTTGCTTCACTCTTAAACGGTAGAGCTTTGTCACTCTTGAATGAAACGCTGAAAATCAAAACAAAACCCATTAATTTCGCAAACGCAACCGCAACCGCAGCGTCCATCCGACTGTCAGCTATCTAAAAATCCTTTTTTTTTATTTTACAGAAGTCTCAAAACATTCTCGTACCAAGCGAGATTTGAAGAAAAAATTTTCAATTATGCAATATTTTTTTTTTATTTTTTTTTTTAAATTTTTGTTCTTAATTTTTTTTTGAATTTTTAATTTTTTTTTTTTTTTCAAATTATAATTTGGTTTTATTGTCATAACATAAATTTTATTGTTCGAAAATGATGACTGCCACAAACATTTTTCAATTTTTCTTCTACCACAGAGAGATTTTTATTTCTTAAAATTCGTAGTTCGACAGGATTTACAGGAAGAAATAAGGAATGAAGTAGAGTGAAGTTACGTGTTAAGTTTTTAAAATCGAAATTATTTTTACGTTTCATTTCTTGAACTGACAGCTTAAGTTTGAAGGACTTTTCGATTTAATATTTCATACCTTTATTAAGTACTTACACAATTTTTCTATCACAAAAATCATTTCACAACAAAAAATCATTTCACAACACAAACATTTTTTTTTTTCGTTTTTCGTTTATCGTTGACCTAAATTCATTCTCTATTCAATCCTTTTTTTCTTATATAGCACCATATTTCTGTTTATTGAGTCCCAAAGAATGTGATTTAATTTCACACATACTTAATGGCTTTAAAAACTAATAAAAGATTGTGAAAAATATTGCTGGAATTTTTAAAAATGAAGCTTGGAGCTTCCTACTTTGGAGAAATTTCATTCACTCTCTTGCAATTTTCATGTGGTTCGAAAATTTATGGCCAAATTCTCAGCAGTTGCCTGAATTTGAGCTGTTTGTGCTGTTGCCGCCCACATTTTCTACGCTCTGCTTTAACACCATGTAGGTACCTACTACTCTTCAGCTTTCTTTCTCATACTTACGTAAGTCTCATCAGCAAATAATCTCAATATGCATGCTTTTGGTTATAAATTGCCATGGAAGGAAGGAAGGAAGGAAGGAAGGAAGCAAGCAAGCAAGGACCTTCACCGACATCTACTCCATCCATCCATCCTCTTGCCGGCAAACACTTGCACGCATTTTTAAGATTCTTGCACAGTCTCCACAACATTTTATCAGAGCTTTTCTGTTCTGTTCCGTTCCTTCTTGCCTGCGGCTGACCTTCAACTTGTTTGTTTGGTTTCGGAATTCTAATGAACTTCACCTTGCTACAATCACAGCAACAATAACAAGAACAAGAACAGAAACAACAATGAAGAGAATAAACTATACACACTGAAACTTGGAAACGTTTACTATTTCTTGAAAAACTCGCATGCAGAAGAAACGTGAGATCTTCCGACGCGGCCATAATTTATATCGATGGAGTGGATGGGCCACTCCCACTGGACATTTGTAGGAAGTCAAGAGCTTAATAAGAATTATTGCGATCTTTGAATTCTTTCTAAATGCATGCTGTTTATTTAGTATATTTCTTTCTTAGTTTCTTTTTGTTTGTTTTTATGGCAAAATGCTTACGGCGTTGTAAATTTATGAATTAATGGCCACCAATTAGGAAATGCAGCAGTAGCGTGCGAAAAATGTCTAATAATTTTTCCTCTCTCTCTCTCCCGCTCTCTCCATAAACTTTTCCGCTATTTTTCTGTCAAAATCTATCTGTTATGGCGCGTTGCTTGTTTAATCTGGCGATGAATGCAGAAATCCGTTGACATCCAACCGAAGGCTATCATCGTTTATTAAATCTGTCCGTCACTTTTAAATACTCGTACATATATTTTTCTCAAAAGACGCCTTACAATTCCGAGTGTAAATTTAGAATGTTTACGAAAGAGCTGACGACGAGTGTGGGCGGGCGGGCGCATTTTTTTCATTATTTGAGTTTCAAGGCGCTACTGAATGAATGCTTTGGAATTTGTACTCGGTGGCGAGATATTTTTATTATGTTTTGTCGAAGAGTTTCGAAGCTTTTTTATTATGTTGTTAATAAATATTTTCGAAAATGTATTTGCTAAGCTTCGAAAATAATTGCCTGTCAAATAATATCGAACAAGTTTGTACGAAAAAAACACACTGTTTTCGATTAATTGGAAATTTATATACATAAATAGTTTATAGTTCGTTTATTTCTCTTAAGCCACCGTTTACCGTTTTTGTTGAAGGCCATTCCTCTCTATTCTTCTCTTTTGATGAGAGGCTAAATGCTACGACGATCTGATGAGTTTCCATCATCATCATCATCCAACTCCGACAACTTAACGAACTTCACGAACGAAAGAATAAATGTCATGTCTGACTGATTAAGTCTGGCATAAGGAGATGACAGTGACAGTGTAACCTGACATTTGAGGTTGTTAAGAGTCTTATACAAAGTTATTGGTAGAACATTTCTCTTTAAGCTACTATCATGATTATAGAATCATGGTTCTGTGGTATGCCTTCAACCATACATAGCCCTAAATATCGTACTGCGGACACATACATACTGCGGACATCGTACTTCGCGTTAACTAGAGTTGGGCAAACCTTCCGCACTTCACAACAATCTCGTTATGCCCCAAAGTATACCATGTCGTTGAGTTTCGTTTACGAAGCACTCGAGAAATGAATGGAATTGCATTGAATTGAATTGAATTGAATTTTGTTAGTTTTTTTGGGTGCCCGTAGTTAGACAACTTATATCGTTTTTTCATCGCTTTCTGTCATACGTCTTATAATAGTCGGTATACGTCTTTCGCATTGAAGATATGAGAAGTTTGACTATTCCTTTCTTACTGCATAGATTTCTTTTGTGAGATCTCAAGAGAATTAGAAGTATTGACCATACGAATTTCGCCATTTTTTCTACAATTTTCAGCGTTCACAACACTTTTATCATGACTGTTTATTTTTGTTAGCATGACAGTATCATGACACAAGCTGTTTTTCTATCAAATCTGATAAATTATCTTCACAATTCTCTTGACAGACAACGACCGCCATATATCCGTCGTTAAGGTTTTCTTATCCTTTGTCGTTTCTCGGAGATTTTTCAATTTATTTGTGACCATGAATTCTGGAGAGTATAAATTTTCAAAATATTATTTCTTGGCAATTGTGAAGATAATTCATTTAAACCTTAAAAACCAAGGAGAATTATCGTGCTCTACCAGTGCGTAGTTTCGTATTTCGTCCTCGCCTTCGATGGTATTAGAGCCAGCTTTAAGCTGAAATTTCAACTGAGCTTTAAAGTGTGTAAAGTAATTGCTTGAGTTGATTTCAGGGTCGTTTCGGTTGGGCTAACACGAAAGGATGCGTGTGAGTTTTGCGGGAACTACTTACTTCCTCCCACACCGTAATAAATAACCCTATTTCCTCCGCCTCTGGCATGGAAACTTGCAAGAGCTCGGTTGCTCACTCGCTCGCTCAGTAACAAATCGTGCTGCCGCCACCACGAATGACAAACTAATGCGTAAAGATTTATGACAGCGGCGCTTGGATTATGTCGCAGAGAAGTGCAGTTTTCATTATATTTACTTTGTGTAAATGAAGTTTTTTTGATGTTAATCCTTTAAAAGCGTTCTTGAAACGCGTTTGACAGCGTGAAAAGTTTTAAAAAAAATTAATGAAAACTTGGCGATATTAATTTAATTGCAAGTAATACGTAAAAAACATTGCGCGAGTAGAGTAAATTGTTGAAGGCGAATTCATTTATGAAATTTCTAATGCACGGAGCATCATTATTTAGCCCACTGTAAGACCAGTGACGTCTGTATTGGTGACAGCTAAAAGAGTTGTTGATGTTATTTTTGGCTGCTTCGGTTACGCGAACTTATTTATGAACATTTCCCCCAAAAGAATTTCTAATATTTATCTAAATATTTTCGAATGTTTAAGTTATGAATGTATAAAACACCTTAAGGCAAAAATTAATTTTGTTGTGCTTTCTCATGAATTAATTTTGTGTTTTTTTTGGCATATTGGCACTTGCCTGCCTTAATACCTACTCATAGTCGTGTTAAGAAATATGTACGTTTACGCTTCAAAGCGAAACTTTCCAACATCTTTCAACACTTCGAAATAAAATTACGTAATTAAATTAAATTTTAAAAATTAAAATTACAAAATGTGGGAAGAATTTGAGTAAGTAACACATTAATTAAAATTATTGTGAAAAAAAATAAAGGGAGTTTTTTTGCGTTTGTTTCATAATCCTTGTCCTTCCTTCCTTTATATTATTTTTGGCTCGTTTTTGATACAAATAAAATCTTAATTTATTTGCTGATTTTAATGAAAGCTCCTAATGATCCGCGTAATGTGATTAATATTTAATTTTATTATTATGAAACAATGAATGTCATAATTATCGAGTTTCCGGCAAAAAAATAAAATTACAAAAATCTTATACAAACGTATGCCAATAATTTTTGTACTACGAGTATTCTATTTTTATTACACTGAATCAGAAACATGCATAAATTATCATAAAAGTCTTATTGAATTTTTCTCTTTAGTGGTAAGAAAAATTTCATGTAATCCATAGATTGTTAATTGCATTAGGTAAATGCTATGGAAAGAACTCTATGCTCAATTTCTGCAGAATATATAAATTTTTCCATGATTTCATAATTTTCGTTAATGAACGGACGACGAACATGCAGCCTTCGCAACGCAACAAATTATCTGAAAAAAAAAACACTAGAGCTGGCCCCACATCAACGAAACCGGGTTGTCTCAAAACCATACTTGATTTGACCGCACTTGGATGACCGAAATTCGTTTTAAAACCCATTAAATTTCATTTGATAACTTAAAAATATCTAATAACATTTTTTAGGACTGTTTTTCAAATTTTTTTTTATAATATTTATAATTCAGATTAAATTTTTCTACATCTTATATATGTATACTAAATAATTTATCCATCGATGATGATGAAGGAGCCGCAATCGGTGGTTTATTTACGTGTACAAGAAATTCGTCGTAATTAACCGCCAAGCAAAAAACAATTTTTCTATATAATTTCTTTTTTATTTAGAAAAATATTGAGTGATTTTCTTTGATAAATTTTTACTTATACGCCTGAGAAGTGAGCGCTTATCCCCGCACACAATTTTGCTTTCATTAATTATATTTCTTGTAGAAGTTTTATGAACTTCCTTGAACTATAGACTTAGGTATGTATGTATCTATATGACTTGTTCCACTGTGGCGCCAAATAAAATCATTAAACCTTCAGATATAATCATCTTTTAAATAAAATGCGTGAGTGAATACGCAGCATGATTGCGTGACAAATTAAGTAGATCTGCCGACAGCAGCCTTCGTCCGAACTTTTCGTCCTCAAGTGGATCATCGTTGGTTTCGTTCATACGCATGTTTTTTTCAAAGAGTCTAAGAGTACACTGTAAGAATTATTTTTAATTTTTGTAGAACACTCTTTGCAGCCGTACGAATAAAAATTAATAACGCTTTTAAAAAAATAAATTTTATCGTTTTTTTTAAATTTTCCTATAGTCTAAGCTAACAGATGCAGTACCGTACGTGTAAAAAAATGTGTTCTCTCAAGCAATCCGCAGCGACGAGAGCAGGCTGCGCACGTGTTGTTTTTCGTTGCCGCCGCCGCCGCCGCCGCTACTTTGAATAAACGGCTGCGATTCTTGGCAATTAAACTGTGCAAAAATTGACGACTTTATTAGAAATGAAAAAAGTCTTTTAATACTGTTGTCTTGTAGCGCAAATTCATAAAAATTCCTACGAGTACTACAAGCGTTGACTGATTTATTTCCTATTAAATGAAAAAAAAAAAAAAATAATAATGAGGTAAATTTTTGTTTGTTTGATAATATTCTGTAAATAGCAAATACTGATTAAAGTGAATCAGTTGAAAAAAATTTAATGCAGTCCTTGCTTTTCATTCAATATATTTTAATACTTAGTATTTTTATAAAAATAAGTTTTGCAATATCGAGAAAATGTACTTGATTAAACGTAAAAATGATGAATTGTTTTATATATTTCCGTTATTCTTGCTAGAGATTCCGCAGAGAAAAAGATTTATTGCTTAATAAGAATTCGATCGATGATGTCTGCTCTTGCTGATAATTTTTTTTTGCTTTTTTGGTTCCTTTTTTCTTCTCTTTGTCCTTTTGTGCTTTTCTGGAATTTACAAGAACGAACGAACGAACATTCAGACAAAGCAGATTCTTGTATTTCTTAATAGACCATGCTAAATTTAATTGGAATTTAATTGAAAATTGAGAAGCATTGAAATCATGTAGATCATGAAGGTCACGCCGCTGAAAATGTTTGTTTTTGGGAAATAATTTCGTACCTTTTGCACTTTTTTTGGGAAAAGCAAAAAGCTCGCTTATTGTTTTTCTACAGCACGGCCATGATTTTAATTAAATATTGATCTGATATTTTTAAGAAAAAAGTTTGTTGGATTGAAAAAAAGTGAGTCTTAAAAAAAAAGTAACATTTTATTAGTTTGTGAACCGAACGGTCGGTCGGTCGGTCTGTTGTTTGAATGAAAAATTTATTGCAATTCTCTTGCAAAAACACATTTTATAGCCAGAGTAATACAATAACAATGCAAGCATATCGTTTTATTCATTTATGATTTTGGCAAATACATATTTTAATAATTGTCAAATCTTTTAAATATTTATGCAATTGTTGTGTATCTAATTGTTATCGTTTTTATTTTTTTTACAATTCTTTTTACGATTGTACGAGTACGTAATATTAGGTTATTTGCTATTCTATTATTTTAGTTTGGTTTTACTAAGAAATTTATTCTAATTGAGTGGAATCGGTAGCTTACGTAAGCAGGTAAACCTGTTTTCCAATACGTAAACAGGTATTAAAACTGTTTTAAACTGTTAAAAACTAAGTACGAAGTAAAAATTTCCCAAAATCGATTTTTTTTGTCTCATTTTAGGGCATATAGTTTGGTCACGTCAGTTTTTTTAAGGCATTTGCATTATTTAAAATAGGCTTTTTTAGTTCCAAATCTTATTTTTTAAAAGCAAAAAAGGCTTAAAGAAATCCGTTTAGAAGAAATAAGGTCGCTACAGAAAGACAAGATACCAAAATTTAAACTTACAGAGTGTAAGTTGCAAAAGTAGGAATCCAAAAGTACCTTTAGGATATGAATATGTACCTTTAGAATGAAAATATCTATAGAACGCTATGTTTGTTTCTTTTCGCTTTCTTTTTTTTCTAACCTACAAAAGCATTTTGTATATTCTGTATTTTTATGGAGTTTTTGTTATTGTAACTCCGTAAAAATAGAAGAGTCGTTTACGTAATGCGTATTACGTATAGACTGCAACACAAAAATAGAAACATTTTTCTTCATAATAAAAACTGTTTAAGCACTCACACGCAACCCCTGCCACCCCCTCCCCCGCCCACCCGCTGGCTTGAAAATTCGCAAATAATTCGTGCGAAAATAATGCGAATAATACGCCTATTAACGGCAGCTACTTCCACTGCGTGTCGCGTGGTGGTCGCGCGGCAGCCATGATCTTGACCAGAGCATGCTCTGGTTCGGCTATAATACGTTCGGTGATCCCAATTAACCGACACAGCATTATGGTTGGCTGGATGAGAGCCAGCGACAGGGAAACGTCAACAGCAGCAGCAGTAGTGGCAGATTATTTCGGGGGGCATACCTACATTTCATGGTAATTGTGCGTATTCGAGTGTAGGTGTGTGTGTGTGTGTGTGTGTGTGCCTGCTTAACGAACCAAAAAATTAAGTCTTAAGTGTTTAAAGCGATAATAAATTAAATGTTAATGAATAAAAAAATTTAAATTATTAAATCGATAAAGAAAACGTTTTAGTTGTGGTACTCTGTGGTCTCCCAGAACCATCTAAAGAGAAGGGACATTTTTTACGAATATCTCAAACGTATTTTTGCGCGGTTAACTGCAACCGCATACATTGATATTAATAGATAAATTGCATAAGAACTGCTTAAGAAAGGAACTCGCGTGGAAAGTATTAACTAAAAATATTAACGATATAACGTAAATATTAAAAAATATATAAAATTTAATTTAGGAATCGGGAACATTTTTTTTCGTTATAATTACACAAAATTTTTTTTTTAAAATTTCTATATATGAGTATAAGAAAGATTCTTAGTGTAATCAATCAATTCCTCTGACGATTTGCGATACATTTGCGATACATTTTCGATATTTGTTGATTAAACCTTCTTGTGTACCTTTTTGTTCAGGATCTCGTTCTCATTTATAGTAGTATAATCGCAAAAAAAGTAGTGTCATACTAATGCAAAATCCATAAATACGACCGAAATGCAGAAGGTAATACTTCAGGCGTATTGTGTGGGACGTGAAGCGAGAGAGAGAGAGAGAGAGAGAGAGAGCACACTCAATCTGTCAACAAAAGAATAACTAAAATTTTACCCTTTGCGAATTCCTGAAGCAGACGACAAATGTCATGTATTGTATGAGTATGTGTTGAAATGTCACTTTATCCGTTGCGCACGCAGAAATAACAGCAAAAATAAGAAATATAACACTAGAGATTTGACAGGATTTTAACTTGTTCTTTTCATCATTTTGCCATTTCGGTATTATTTTCGTTTTCACCTTTTTCACCTTTGCCCTTTTTAATCTGTTGCTGTTTTTTAGCTGTTGCTTTGCCGAGGGCGTTTTTCTGTTTGTGTTGGTGCTCACTTGAACACACCTACATACATATATACTCGTACCTATAACGATAATAACGGTATGTATGGTTGTGCGGTGTAGTTAATAATGACTTTGCGACAGCATAAACGAATCAGGCCTGAAATTTCACCATCGTCATTGAATCGTGTTGACTGGTGCATACAAATGGTCGATGATAATTTCCAATAAATCACCCCCCAATAAATCATGGGGAGTTTTGTCTCTCGTCTCTTGTGGTCTTTTTTGGATTTACGATTTATCTTATTTTACAAGTAAAATACTTTACTTATATTTCCGTTTTGTTTGTCTTCAACTTTCAGAACCGAGAAAAGACAAGACTGATGCACCAATCGGTGGCAATGGAGCACTTTCACCCAACACCGAGCAACCATCAAGTCAAAGCGCGACGCTCGGTGCTGGTGCTGCTGCTGCAGGGCACAGTGCGATCGGGCAGCAACAGCATCAGAGCGGCGGCGATGTGGTGCGATCTCAGAACTCGAAGATGGAGCGCCCCAACACTTTGGGCAGCGGCACCAACAAGCTTTCGAGGCGTGTCAATATATGCTACCACAACGAACACTGTAAGTGATGATCGGCCGGGCCGGTACAACGCAATGAGTAAGAATTCTAACTCAGATCGGAATGTTTTAGGATATATTCTAAAGGGATTATTATTATTGTAAAAATTTTGCAGGAAAAAATTAAACGCTAATTTTTGGCCAAGTCGCAAATGTAGATAGCATTCCCGAATTCAATTATTTGCCAAAACAAATTTCAAATTTCAGCTTGTTGTTAATATTTTTAAATTTTCGTAATTTCGGTAACTCTGCGTAGTCCTTGTCATTCTTATCATTGTCCCAATGCGCTCGCTCATCGATGTTTTCGCCCTTTTCTTCTTCTTCTTCTTCCATGCAGATCCAGATGGCGGCCCGAATAATACTGGCTCCAGTCTTGTAGGTGGACCGCCTGGCAGCACACCGCCGCCCTATCCTGATCCACATCATCATCACCAGCACCATCACCAGCAGCCGCAACAACAGCAACAGCAGCATCAGCATCAGCAGCATCAGCATCAGTATCAACAACAACAGCAGCAGCAGTCCCAATACCAGGGCCAGAAATTACCCGGCCATGTTTTGCTGTCAGAGTTGCCTGAGCCTCCGATACCGCTGTCGGAGATTGGACCCATCCCACCGCCGCCGATGTTCTCTACACCGAGCCCAACATTGATAGCGGGACGGCCGCACGGTCCCGGCGCGGTACATGATCAGGACTATCAGGACTACGATTATGACGGTATGCTGCGATCGTGTGTGCTCATTATGAACGTTTTGTATTTCAATTCAATTCAATTCAATTTAATTCATTTATTATTCATTAGTTATTGTTTCATTATAAAGCGTCTTCATATTGACCAGAATTTATGTGCTTCAGCGGCTTTTGCTTTGAGCTTCTTCAGCTTTGTTAAAAAAAGAAATTATATACAAATCGAAGTTTTTAGTTTGTAAGATTGTGAAGAATTTGAGTTTTTGTTGTTTTTTTTTTACATCTCTTTTATTGTCCCAAGGTCTTTTCATCTCTACCCAGTTTTTGCTACTTTGCAGATCAAGATCCTGATCAGGATGAGCTCGATTCGGATGAGGAGTATATATTCCAAATAACGCAACAGCACCACCAGCAGCAGCAGCAGCAACAACAACAGCATCTCAACCATGTCGATACTCAGCGCATTGAGGAAATTCCAGCCAAAGAGCCCAGGCCGAACGCAGTCCCGCTGAAGTCAGCATTGAAGAAGAAGCCCGGGCAGACCACACCCTCGCCCAGTACGCCCACCACGCAGGACCACGTCAATGCCAACAACGCTGCTACCAGCGCCGCCGGCGGTAATGCGTCCGGCTCGGCCAGTCAGCGTCCTCTGGTTGTGCGGCAAGACGCGAATAATTATTCGCTCAAGTAAGAAACTTATCCAACAAATAAATGATTCTCTCTCTCTCTTTTTGATTTATTGTGTTATAGCAGAAAGTTTTTTATAATTTCTATTTTTTTTTATCAACTGTTATCAACTGCTAATAGCTCTAGTAGTAGTATTTAAAAAAAAAATACAATCAATCGTTTTATCAGTTTGTAATTCCTATTGAAGATTTTTTCATATTTTTTCCTATATTTTAATGCGTTTTTCTTCTTCTTCCTTCTTGTTCTTGTTCTTCTTCTTCTTATTCTACTTCCTGTGTTTGTTTACCAAATATATTCCTACCACACACACACCCACATCGCATTAGGCCGATACTGCGTCCTCGGATTAGAATATGGTAAAAATTTGTTTATATAATCATTGATATTCATGGAGATTTGTTTAAGTGGCTACGAATCTTTTCATTTTAAATAATATCCATCAAATGTTAAGTTTTGTATTTTGTGAACTTCTGTGTCGTGAATGAAAAACAAAAATGGAAAGACGACAAACATCCCCCCGCCTCCCGTTCGCATGCTAACAAATTCTCTGCCATTCTAATATTGTTGTACAGTTATTTGTCTCTGAATTTGAAATTTGAAAAGGAAAGAGATTAAGAAAACGCACCTAAACGCACGCATTTGGAAGAAATGAGCACTGAATTGAGAGCATGAGAGCACTCCTTTTTTTTATTTGATATTTAGAAATTTAGAACATTTTAATCAACTTGAATGTAAAATGAAAAATAAAGTACAATTAATATTGACATTGACATTGATATTGAAAGAAATGACGTAACCGGTGCGTAATCTTTTATGTCGGTATGTAACCATTGAATAACTTTAATATTTATCAACCGATTGACTTGAGCAAAGATGTTTTTGAAACTTCAATTCGGTACAATTTTTAAATAACGCGCCGAAATACTGACGCTGTACATTGAAAGTACTCGTGCATATTGTCGAAATTATCGTGGCCAAGTAGCACCGTTTTTTGAAACACTCTTCGTAGTTTGGTGTCGAGTTTTCTTGAGCACGGGATAGTGGGAGATCGTCGACATGCCGTTAGATAAACGCCCAAGACTATGAACTATTTGAAGCGGTAAGAGAGAGTGTTGCCGAGAACCCATATGTCTCGTATCGTCACACCGCACTCAGCATTTTGGCACAGTGGAATCACCTTGCGGCGCATTTTTAAAAACGGTTTGCATTTTGTTTCCGTAAAAAGTGCAATTGACTCAAAGAATGTCGCGGACAGATTGTCCACGTCGCTTGGAATACGGCCAAACAGTCACCGTCAACCGACATAAAAAATGGCGCACCCTGTACATCCATCCTCTTAAGTAGAATATTCATAAAATGAACCGTTTTCTTTGAAAGTGGTCTTAGTTAATTTTATGAAAAAAAATAAAGTTAATGGTGAGAAAACATTTATTCTGGTATGATCTTTATATTTTTATTGAATTTAGAGACCAATCTTTTCAAAATCTATACAATTTTTATAAAAAAAAAAACACGTTCTTACCTAAAAGAGTTGCATTGTTGCATTAAAATACAAACCTGTAAATATCTCGAAATTCAAAAGAATGGACTTACTTCACTTTCAAAGAAAACGGCTCAAATAATACTAATACACAAATAAGTAGAATTTCGAAGTTTTTGATGGCATGAGAATAATTGCAGTGAGAAAAGGCAGTGTAAGAGATGTTTCTACAAATACACGACTTCTCGCATTTTCATCACTGTATGAAATAAATAAATGAAAAACGGGTAAGGTCTCCCCCTTTTAGCGTTGGCGTGAGCCAACTCGTAAACTCATTGTATAAACCAGATTGTACAGACGCAGACTGTAGTTATTTATAGACACTACCCTTTTTTACGACACAACCCATCTCGATTGAGTAAACTTTCAATTCAGAACATAATCAGTACCATACGAGTAGGTTATTACTTTCAACTCGATAGACGTAGCGTCAAAAGGGCGAACAACATGATACTGATATGAAAGGGATAAATTTGATAAAAAAAATGTTGAAATAAACCGACGACAACGCGTAGGCACCTACGTGCGTGTACTAATATGAGTATATACTGTTAGTTCATTTAAAGTTGACTGCGTTGAAAATGATTGCGAACTAACGAGAGCCGTTTTAGGTCGAAGAAGATAACAACTGACGTTGATTGGAAGTGCCCCCCTTCACTCTTGAAATGATTCTGTGCGACACTCAGCGACTGCTAGAGAATTAAAAAGACATTTTTCATATTTGTTCGTAATTTTTTTCCGGCTGCAGTTATTTTACAATTAGCTGAGGCGCGTAAAAAGATTTTTTCGAAACCTCTTTTTGCTTATTTTCTTAATTCCGTTCAAGATACGAGTACAAACAGCGTGTACATGGCTTACAAATCTTTTATTCTCTTTCCAGAGAAAATATTAAATTGACTTTTTAAAGTTAGAATTATTCTGTAGGAAATATTGAATGAACTCCTTAAAGGTAGAATTATTCTGCAGGAAATTGTTAAAAAAATTGTGAAAAGATTGTTACTTCTTTAATGATGCTCTTTTAAAGGGTTCGAAATAGTGGAGACAATTTTTCACCCAAAGCCTCTAATTGTTTTTTGTTGAAGTCTATTGTGACATTTATTTTTGTTTAGCAGTTGTTTAGCAGTCTCATGGCCTTTAACCAATGGATGGAAAGTTTTTCCAATTATGCTGGTATGTGTACCCATGTATACCCATCAAAACTGAAATTCATCAAGAATGCTGGTTGCTTCAAATGCCAATTGCTTTCCTTACCTTGAAAGTTAAGCCCTTCTTCCGTTTCAGGCAATTTGCTGGGAATATCGGTTTAAATGCTTAACAATCGATTTCGTATTAAAAAAGCATATTCCACATAAAACTTGAATCTTTCTTTCTCTTCTCTTCTCGGGTCGTTTCGTTTCGTTTGAGTTTCCTAAATTGTTTGCAAACTTTCTAACCTTCTTTCTTTCGCCGAAATTTTCTGATTTCATTATTATGATTTTAGAAATAAAATTTAATAAATAAATATTACTTCAACTCATACTCTTTTAACTCATTTTTCGTAGAATCAAACCAACTCTTCAAAAGAAATTTCTCAAGTTGTAAAACTTTTTACTTCATGACAAAATTGTTGTTGTTGTTGTCGTTGTTGTTATTCTTAGTTCGTTTTTTATTGTTGTTGTTGTTTAAACTTTGGGCCAACTTTTGTTACGCTTTTAAAATCTTATAGGTTTTTTCAACTTTAGTTGAGTGGCGTTAGTTGCGAAAAAGCTTTTAACACACGACAAGCCCTAAATATTTTTGGTATAATGATGATGATGATGATGATGATGATGATGATGTTGGGGTTATTGTTGTTGTTGTAGTTGTTGTGTGGTGCGAGTAGCTGATTTTGTTGCTGCTACTGCTGGTGTTTTCTTTTATAGTCTTCGGGTCAAAATTTACTTGGTTGCGATGAACTTCGAAAGTTTTGCGAAGGAAAAACACCTTAAAATAAACACCACTTCGTTGTGTTTGTGCTAAAAAAGATTAGCACGCTTTTTTGCATTTTCTTTTATGGTTTAAAATTTTCGGCAGGCAGACAGACAGTGACAGACAGTATTCGGGACTGTTTTGAAGTTGTTTGCAGTCAACTTAAGATTCTTTATCATAAAACATACGAATATTATCGTATGCGTATCATATAAATATTATTAAAGAAATTCAGAATTTGCAAACTAAATTTACAATTTTTAATTAAACTATTATCTCTCCACTATTCATTCTTTCATTAAATTAAATTGAAACTCTAACTTCAGGCTAAAAGTGTCTGCCATGACCATGCAAAATATAAACACACTCGTAGAAAAACACCTTCAGCTTCACCCTCACCCACACACACACCGTAACACACACCCATAAAAATGCAGAAAATCTCTTTGAAATGCAATGCTCGCAGATACGCTCAGACACACTCTAAAATTCTCAATTTTTTGGAATTTTAATGAACGAAATACAAAACGTTGGAAGAATTAGTGAAGGATGCGTCGTTCTCTGGTTTCGTTCGGTTCAAATAAAATTTCAGCAGACCACTAAACACTTTATAATAGACTGTTTTGGTTGTGATCGATCGATCTATACACATGTAAGACTTAGAGTTTGCAAGGATTACTTAAGTCATTCTGAATTACTTTATGTTTTCCTCCGAAATCCCTTTTTTAAGACCTTTTCGTTGGATTTGGGTAAAGCATCTCAGTTGAAAGGGTCGCTATTCTGGTTGCCAGTTTATGAGAATTTAATAGAGACCGACAAACTGTCTGGTTATGCTTGAAAAATCCCAGTTATGGGTTGTATAATGAACGAAGTGATGTGGTCGTTTTAAAAAGCAATTAAGTTTATACACGGAGACGAGCAAGGTATATGATGCCTTTGTTGTGTGGTTATGTGTTCCAGCCAGTCTGGGATACCAGAAGCTTGTTTTTATACACACACAAACACCAATAGGCTTCTCACTAACTGTCGTCTCACCCTGCAGTACGGACTGCCCTGCAGCTGTTTTAATTACTCGTTTCAAATCCATTATCAACTCATTTTGAAACCACAAAGTGTTGAAAAAATGTTACCTCATTGAGTTAAGCGAGGCTGTCTAGCTGCAGGCTGCTGGCTGGCTGTCTTTGCTCTGCCTTTGCCACCTCCTGTCGAAAGCATCATTTTCACAAAATTAGTTAAATACTTCTTCCTGTAGTAGCTTCCAAAATGGTCGGTATAGCTGCTTCGGTTACAATCTGCGGGCGAAAGAGAGAGTCGATCACCCTGCACCGTCGCGTCGTTAGCAAGAATTAACAAATTTTATGTTGCAACAACTCGCATGTTTTACTGTACGTAAATACGTATGTATGTATGTACCTCTGTGAATGTTTATGTTGTCAGTAATGGATGGAAACGAATTAGAAAACTATCTGAAAAGTTTTCTTTTGCGATCGAAAGGTTTCTAAGAAAATTCTAATATACTTATTTCTGTTTCCTTTCCGTTCCGTTGCGTTGCTTCTGCCGCCGCCGCCGCCACCACCCTCCTTTCCACAACTGTACGCCTTCACGCGTTTTGCAGCAGGCAGCAAATGTTCAACATTCAGTTGCCGTGCACCGTCGAGAACAAAGAGAATACGCGGCCGTTTGTGATACGCGAGAACAGCAGCGACAGCGATGACAGCGACAGCCGGATTTTGTACCGCGGCGATGAGGACAACGATCGACAGGCGAAGATCGCGCGCAAGGAGTCGCTCTCGTTGAAGCTGCAGCTGCGGCCCGACAAGCAGGATCTGATCAATCGCAACATACTGCATCAAGTGACAGACAACGAGATTAAGGAGTCGAAGGAGGCGATTGGGGCGCGTCTCATACGTCGTCTGTCGATGCGTCCGACCGCTGAAGAGCTGGTGGAGCGCAATATTCTGAAGAGTAAGTCGATGACAGTTCACATTATACACGCTCTGTTACCTTAACTGCACTCTACCTTCCTTCCTTCCTTCCTTCCGTCCGGCACAGCACAATCACCCGCCGAAGAGAAGAAACAGAAGGAGGAGAAGAAAAGCTATCTGTTGCGCAAGCTGAGTTTTCGACCCACCGTCGAGGAGCTGAAAGAGAAGAAGATCATCCGCTTCAATGACTATATCGAAGTGACTCAGGCGCATGACTACGATCGGCGCGCCGACAAGCCATGGACAAGACTGACGCCGAAGGATAAGGCTGCCATACGCAAGGAGCTGAACGAATTCAAATCCTCTGAGATGGCGGTACACGAAGGCAGCCGACATTTGACAAGGTAAAGTGCATACTCGTACATATTTCTAGATAGTTTTCGCTCTTAATTTCTTCCCAATCCCAAAACCATTGCATTCTAGGTAAGTAAGTACATATAGGAAATGGCAGTTAGCAGCCAACTGAGTTAGTCACTGAGGGCTAAGTAGGGCCACATTATAATTTTAGGAGGACTCTATTAGTCAGAGAAAAATACAGTCCTTGAATCAACACTAAAGCAATAAAAGAAACTTGATGAGGCCTTACTCGGGAATCTCTTACCAGCAAGCTGTAGACATAAACAGAGGAAGTCAGAGATGCTTTCCTTTAGAATTTTTTTAACACTTGTTCGATGCCACACCTAGAATTGTTTTACCTACAGACGGTCCATGATATCGCCTTCGTTTGTTTGGACAAAAGGAATCTGCATTAACTGGAAGAGCCATTAAATTCTTACCGTCCTACAGTTGTTGTCTTTGTTGGGGGCCAGAGCTCAGAATAACCTGCCTTCTACTGTGCATGTTCACTTTTTTTTCTGTATTAAGCACAAATATTTTTCTTGTGCTTTTCATTATTTCGATTCGCATTCGCAATGAATGGAATGTACTGGCGCTTTTTGTAATGCGGGGATGACAGTTTCCGAAAATTTCGAAATTTCGAAAATGTCATGATTTTCATTCCCTGCCGTTCACCGCCTGCGCGCAAAATGCATTTCGCGTGTGCTTTCAAGAATACCACAATTCCATTCCGCAATGCCTTTGAAAGCGCTTTAAAGACATTCGCTGGCCTTGAAATTAAAGGTCTGGCCTTGAAGGGAAATATCTGAGGACATTTGAAGAACCGCTTCGTAAGCGACCGCTCACACTTTTTTGTGTAATGTTATTACAAAATTTGAATTTATGTTAAACTTTTGTGGAAATGTGACCTGACCGGACTGTCCCCTTTTTTCGTGATTTGGCTTTAATGTGACTTTTTCGAATTGATTTTGCAAGAGATGAAAGATGAAAGAGATGAAAGATGAAAGATTCTAAAATAAATTTATTTTAACAAAGCACATGACCAGAACAGACAGAGGAGCTCTCGTTGTGCATGTACTCATTTTCGTGGCTATGTTACCGCATTTTGCTTTTGCTTCATGGTTTTGTCAGTTTGTTTTCGATGGCAGAAATTGTTCTAATTGTTAATTGAATTACAAAAAAAATTGTTGTGTTCTGTCTGTAACACAATTTCTTTAAAAAATATTGTTAGTCAAAAGTTTGTTTCTTTCGGTTCGATGTGGCTAGGTATTTCCATCATTATCGATTGTGAAAGCCATACAAATACTTTACTATTCGAAATTATTGAATATTATGAAGACGAAGGAGAAGGGTTTTTTCTGGATTTACACAATATTGATATAATATCAGTATGTACTTTTCAGTTCATAACTTTCTACTTATCTCATCGCCATACTTTTCGTGTCTGTACAGTATACAACATACAGGGTGCGCCATCTTCTATGTCTGTATGTGAATATTGAATTACTTTAAAAAAAATTATAATTTAAAAAAAACCGCTTTCTATATATGAGGTATTTTTGTTTAATTTGGTTCTTTACAATTTATTTGGACTAGTTTTTTGAATACAACATCAATCAAGTGGCCGCCTTTATTGGCCAAAACAAAATGTGTCCTCTTTGCTGCGTTTTCTATCACTTTTTCGAGCGTCACTATTTCGATGTTTCGGTGCGAAGCGATTATTGGTTAAGATTACAAACTGAATTGACGTTTCAAAAACATGTTTACTCAAGTCAATCGGTTGATAAATGCTAAAGTTATTAAATGTTTACATACCGACATACATTAAGATGGCACACCCCCTTAAAAATACATAACATATGTATGTACAATACATACATATATCGTAAGCTGGAATCACAGGCGTGGGCCTGTACGTCTTTGGTCGATACATTCAGGACTCATTTATTGTTCTATGAGCAGGCGAGTTACGTCGAGAAACTTTGCACAGAGCCCAACAACGCCACGCATTTTATAGACAGACTCTCAAAGACACTTTTAATGTGTTTATTCCAACCGCAGCTCCGGTTGTCATTATCAGATTAACAGTGTAAAATATTTAAAAAAAAAATGGAAAAAATGGAAATGGCCGCTATAACGTGTGAAGCGCCTCAACTGGAGGCCATGCCATGGAGGAGTCAATCCGCCTCCTCATCGAGAAGACGACAGAGGGGCTGAAGTATTTAGCTCCAGAGAAAGAATTGAATAATAGCCATCACGAACAAAAGAAAAGCGGAATCGAAAAGAGAATGAAGCAAAAAATACTATAAGCATGAAAATGTAAATGAATAAAAAATGAAAGAAGGAAAGAAAAGGAAAGAAAGAAGGAAGCAGTTGCTGCGGAAAAAATGCTAGTGGTGAAATACAAGTGAAGCATTTACTATAGGAATTTTTATTGTTGTTGAGTTGGCGATAAAGTCTTGTGTAAATGTTAACCCCCGTCCATACCGCTTGTACTCTCTTCACCCACACACACACATCCATACCCACCGTGCACACCCAAAGCAAACATTTATACAATTTAGTCTTCATCCTTTAGTACGTATGTATGTCTGTATTTCATCAGCACTCGCTTAAGTCAAGGATTTCAAGCCGCAAGCATAACAAGTAGCGCTATTGACAGCAGGAAACCAACAAAAATTGCCACTGTATAATTTATGGAGCCATGGACTGAACACAAAGTGAACACAAATGAAATTAAAAAGAAAATAATAAAAGTACGAGTAGAAACGGCACGTGCCACGCGGCAGTCCACTGGCGAGGTCACAGGTTCGGTTTCCGGTGGGCTTTCTCATGATACATTATTTTTATTAAGATATACTTATTGGTATTATGCAATATTCGTCTCCCTCTTTTTGTTATTAGAGGGATTAGAGGGATAAGTTCTTGTGCTAAAAAGGGATGATTTATTCTGAGTCTTAAATCACCAAGTGGTAAAATTGAGAAATCGAGTGTAAACGACCTACATCGAAGAACTGTTAGGTTCATCAGGATCATGAAATGATGCAGGCGAAGTGCACTAAACCCAAAAAGTACATAATATATGTACATATTTACGATAATAAAAATTTCATAAACTCTGAAAATGACATTCATTTTTAGCCAAAGAAATTTTTCACGTAAATGCTTATTGTATACGAAACATTTTATATATAGAAATATATTTTAAAAGTAAAATAAAAAATCATAAGAAGAAAATCAGATATACGTTCGTTCCTTGCGCTCTCTTATCAATTCCGCTAACGTAAAAAAGTTAATCGGAATTATAGTGAAAGCGGGAACAACAAAAGTTTCGAAGAGTTTCAATTGTTACTTAAATTTAGTCAAAATTTTTTTAATGCTCCTTAAGTTTTTCGACCGAGTTAGGTTTCGGATGTTGATGGATTTTGGAACGAATTTCTTCGGCCATATGTCATCTTTAGTTTCGCACTTTTTTGGTTTTCGGTTTTTAATTCTTATGAAATTTTTTAACCGCCTCCTCCGCCTCCCTCCTACTTTCGAACACTTTCGATAAAACTCTGCATTAATTTTTCTTTTTATTGCATTTTTTTATAGGTTCCATAGGCCATGACAGTTGCAATGGCAGAAGACAATCGGGCAACTGAAACAATATTTTATTATACTACAAAACCTACAACAACAACAACCACAACAACAGCAACAAAAAATTTATAAAAATAAATATATTTTAATTAATATAATAAAAAAGTATAAAATTGTTGTAGAGGAAAAATTTGCAAAACAAGAAATTCTCTTCGATGCCTCAGGATTTACATCTACTGAGGAGAGCAGAAGAAATAACAAAAACAACAACAACAACAACAATGAAATTTCATTAATTATAAATGAAAAAGCAACAGCAGCAGCAACTAGAACAACAGCAACAAAACAACCAACAAGATCAGCTTATCTTGTTTATTGTATAATTAGCTTAAATAAGGACTTTCAAGCGTGTAAAAAACAACAACAACAACAAAAACAACTTCCAACAACCCTTTTAACAACTACACACAGAAGAAGTGGCATAGAAGGAAATGCATACATCGTTAGAAGAAGTTGGCCGTATAACGGATTGCAAGCACAGAAACCGGAACAACAACAGCAACAACAACATTTAATAACAATTGTATATGCAAAAAGTTTAATTTAATAAGAAATACGAAGAATTTTTCTATAATTAATTTTCTTAAGAATGGCAATTGATAACATAACATAATTAGTTACTTAATGCGGTTAATTATCACAATCATTTTGAAAGTTGTCACTATCGAAATACCTTGAAATAGTTAACTAGACTAAAATCTTACCATTATTCTATAACGATGATGATGATAATGATGTCTCTAACATTTTAACGGTTTCTGTATAAAAACGCAAGAAAGTTTTCTACTGAAGAAAGAAAAACAAATAATACTACAAAAAACAGCGTAAAGCAAACTTTCAAGAATATACTATAACTAAATATACTACGCTGAAAGTGATGTACTAATTTTTAAGATGATCACCGCAAGCTTAACCTTTTTTTTAGTGTTTGAAAAAAGTAGGTAGAGTCGTCGGCGGTACGCCTTGAGGGGTGTACAAGCTTAAGTCTTGATTTAGATTACGATTTTAAGGAGAATAGAACAAAAAACAAAAATTTTGCATATACAATTTCTGATATTGATAGTGCTGAGAACATTCTTTAGGTTAAAACCACGCTCTTCTCTGTTCGCTTGATTGGTCGAACAGCGGAGTGCGTAGAGTGATGAGTGCAGTGGTGATAATGTGGATAGTGATGAAAAGTTTTTGTATCTTGTTACACATAATCGTTGATGATTGACTTTCTAAAAAGTGATTAACATCAGTAGAGGAAACAAGGCCGGACGGCCGATAGCCGAAGGATCGGAGTGTTTTAATAATCATCAAAGTCATACAAAGTTTCTAAGTATTTATCGCTGCGATTACTTGCAACAAGAAATTAGTTAAAATTTTCATATGAATGGAGAGAAATTTTTTTAAAAATTTACGCTAAAAGTTATGATAATCTTTATAAATTTCGTAGCTCTTAAAAGGTTGAAGAAATTCCAGCTTTTAACATATGTAACAACAATAAAAACAGAAACAACAATAGCATTAACGATGTTAATAATATTAATACTAATTAAAAAATAAAACAAAATTCCATTAAAAATAAGAAAAATCTTGGATAAACCATAAAAATTATTACAAAAACTGAAATAGAGTAAAAATGTTGAAAAAACAACTAATTATTGGTTGATTGAAGTAAGAAAAAAAAAAAAACCCAAAAATACAACAGAAAAAAAGCAGAGACCAGATTTACTCAAATTTCCAAATTTTAGTCCGTTTTTGTAACGTAAAAATATTTTAAGTAAGCTTCTTTACTATAAAATAATGGCATTTTGTAAATAATTTTCAAATTGTTTTTAAATTAAATTAAATTAAATTTAAATAAATTTAGTTTGCTCATTTTTCGTTTAGACAAATTAGGTTTAAATTAAGAAAACAAAATAAATTTTCTAAGTTTCGTTGTGAAATATTTAAAAAACCAATTAATTATCTTTTATCACAAGACCCACAAAATATATATTATGTATTATATTAGCATTAAATGGAACTTTTAAAATAATAATTAAAAAACTAGTTGGCATTAAAATAAAAAAATAAATTAATTCGCTATAGAAATCCAAAAGATCCAGAATCCAGGTTGCCGAGCCCGAACCAGCCCGAACAGATACCGCTTAACGCAAAAAAAAAGCCTTTAATTTTCAAATTTAATTAAATTCGATTTGGAAGCCTCGATTTACACGTTTCGCGCAGGGTCTCCTATAAAATGCCGTTTAAATTGATATTCATTGACATCTACGCTTACACTGAAAAGAATACTTCCAACAAAGCTACATGCAAATGCAGACACGAAAACTTTAAATGTTTTTATTCTAATTCAAATAAATTTTTATTTAAGTTTTATCTAATTTAGCATTCTTATATTTTTGGCACTTCAGAGCCAGATCAGATTGTTAAAGCCATATCTTTTTTAAATGAAATTCATGCTATTCTTATTCCGTGTACATCGAGGGTTATCTGTATCTACTGGGAAAGATAAAACGATTATTAAAATTCACCCGATTTGCCCACATCACCGTATTTTATTACATAATTTTTTATCCACTGACTATTTTAATGTAGTACGTATTTTATAATAAATATATTGCAGACATTTATTGTTAATGTTTTTTTGTTTTTGTATAAGCTCTAGCTGTAAAACTGTGGCATACACACACTTACACAGATAAAGATCGATTTTCCAAACAAACAATTGAGACGTTAGCGTAGTACTACATATTAAATACGAATACGAATACAAATACAAATACAAATAAAAACACACACAATTTTTTAGTTTCAATTATTTTCATTATCTTCATCATTTTATTTCCTAAGGTTTTTCTTCACTTTCTGATTCATCTTCGCGACTTAAAGATGAAGTGAAAAATTTCCGATGGTCTGGTCTGCGTTCTGAAAAAAAGAGTTCGGAAAACAATGACATTTTAAAGATTCTTAAAAAGGATTGAAGGGTCAATTAAATAAATTATTTCGATCCCCAGTGAAATCATCTGTATATAGAGAATACAGAGAATAGAAGCGAATGATATCGTCATCTGTGTTTCCGAGATCACATATTTTATCAAAGAAATGGTCTCATCTTTGTTTTCTCGTTTCTACAGCTGCTGCAGAAGTTATTTGTCAGAAGCCCAATTCCTTCTGAAAAAAACATATAAGCAACCGTAGCCTGCATACACTGCATTGGTCTGGAAGTCGAGAAGAAATAGAAGATCCTTTCTCCTAGGGCGATCCTCTCTGCTTGCTATAATTGCATCAACATTTATCAGAAAGGAGAAAGCCGATGGGGATTATGTCTGATGATGACATTGAGGAACGAAATACGGAAGAATGCGGTAATCAAAAGGATAATGTGTACATCACGGTCCCATTACCGTGCACCTTTGATTATTTGTACATACCTACTTGTATTATAATTATGTTGTAAATGAATATACATACAGTCGATGAGGAATGAATGAACCTGGTATAAACTTTTCCGACATTTTTATAGGTACGTACATTCGATGAACAACATTCCATACTAAAAACTTAAATCAGTCAATATCTGCAAGGCGTAGCTGATGCTAAGGGTGAAAGGCTTGACCAGTCGAACTTTTTTGGTAAAATTGTGATGAAATTTTCTAAAAAACAGATACTTCGTTCCATTAAAAAGAAATTAATTGTAAACAACTAAGAGCATTATCTTCGGCCTGGCCGAAGCTCATATACCCGCCACGCCTCCTTTAATGCGTTACAAACGGTAGAACAAAGTGAATATACATACATTCTCCCTTCGGGTGTAGAGTATAAAAAATAAGGTTTCCAATAAAAGGAGCTTAGCTTTTTATATACAATCTTGCAATCTTTAATGATATTCAAAACCATTACTTACTCTTCTTCATTACATTTCTTATATTTTAAAGATTGAAGGATGTTCGTAATATTAATTTTTGAACATTCTGGTAATGAAAATTACTGTAACAAATATTAAGAATCTGCAAAATAGTATACTCCTACGTACATTCCTACAATTTTAGTGTTTTATATTTTTTATATTTATATTTTATAAAATATTTATAATTTTTATATTGTATTAATATTTATTATATATCTACATATTTATATTTTAGAGTTTTATGCTATCGACTTATTGTAGTTGAAATATTTGGAATATTCGGAATATTTGGAATATTTGGAATGACCAGAAACTGTCGATTTGTTTTGAATTAAATTGAAAATTTTTTTCTGTCTTTTTTAATGAATGTTAATGTTTGCCTTAAAAGAATAAGTCGACAGATTATTAAATGAGAAAATTCTCTTATAAATTTATATAGAGAAAATTGGAAACCAGCACTGCACACTCTCTTCTGCTCCAAAATTCCATCGTTTCTGATGGCTTTTCATACACTGAATCCAAATACGGCCTCATAATTCTCCACCCCTTCAGGTTTTCTAGATATAGTGCTCTTATTTCAGATCACGACTTATTATTCATATCGCTTTCAGAATCCTTTGGTATAGTATATTATGGTCTTTCGATAGTTTCGTCTCTACTTTGTCGACCTTTGTAGTTAATATTTTTCTTAATTACTGTAATGTTTTTTTTAAATTATTACAGTTTTTTTTATTTGAAACTCACTAACATTTCTTTATCGGATACCATATACAACAACATAATATTACCGGAGGAAGAAGATTAAACAATTTTGTACATATCGTCAATAAAACTCATAAACATAAACTAAAACTTCAAGAGAAAAAATAAAATAGACAAGCCAACAGAGAAAAGTATATATTTTCTACACGTTTTGAGCTGAACTGAGTTGACGCTTTGACGAAGAAAACTTTCTCAGAAAAATTCAATAAAATTCTTCTATTCTTCTCAGTGTATAATAAAGAAATCGTTGAATTGAGTAGAAATAATAGAATGTATGAATTTATGTTTCTGTAGGAAAGAAGCTCAAACCCGTTTAAAGCAACAAACATTAATACAATGAAATGAAAAAATGGACCCAGCATATAATTTTTTTATACGAAAGCAGTATTCAGTAGCTAAAGTACTCGTAAGTGATGTAGCGAATGTAAGCAACGAGTAAACCAACGTACTCGCTAAAGAATTGCAAAAATGAGAGCGATTCTTTTATAACTCAAGCAAAGAGCAATAAATTTTTAAATAAATTTATACACTTAAACACAAACACACACTCACACACATAAACCAATAAATCAATACACTCAAACACATATAGCATATGCACTATATTTAAGTCTAATGAATTTAAAAGAGAAGGACTAAAACAAAGTTCAGCATAAGATGAAATAAAAGTATAATAGAAAAGAGAAGAAAAGATATTGTAAATTAACAGAAATGCTCGCGTTATGCTCGTGAATAAAAATTAAAGGAAACAAACTTAAAAGCTCTTCCTCTGAAAATAAAGTTTAAATAAACAGAAAATGCTAACAAGGTTTGTAAGTAATCTAAGCAAATACACTCAAAGAAACACTTTTAAATTATTTCTTAAGAAGTAGATTAAACAAAAACAGAGAGAGAGAGAGAGAGAAGAAAAACCCATAAAAACAAAAAAATCTAAAAAACTAAATAAAGTAAAATAACATAAAATAAAGAAAGAACTAAAAGCATAAATTTTCCAAATAAACACATTAACAAGTTTTGCAGTTTCTCCCTCAGCACCTTTTGGATCGGTGCATATTTAGACACACCCATCCATATACATATATAAATATATATATATACATACATATATACAATATATAATATACGACATGAAAATATCATTAGAACCAAAATATGAAAAGCAAAAAGCAATTTTTCTAAGAAAAACCAAACTACAGAAAACTGTAACAAAAAGCTTAGAAATTAACCGAACACTTTTGGATATACTTAAGACGCCGGAAATGAATTGAATGGAAATTGGCTTTAAATGTTCATATGAGAGAAAGAGAAAAGGACACTGTAGGAAAAGCTAGAGAAGCAAAGGAATAAAAGGCAAGATCTCTTCAGTTCAGTTCGACTTCGATTCGAATCATTTTATTTGTATGAATTCAAAACTTCAATTTTAAATTTTTGACAGTTAAAAAATGATTGATTGTGTATAAACATTGATCATTATTGATGATTATTGACAAAGAACGAAGACCATTAACGTAATGTGTTGCAAGACATTTTTATATGATAGAAATAGAGAAAAGAAACACGTACAATAATCCATTTTAATCTCCTAAAAAATGTCTCGTTTTTTTGTTACATACTGTCTTTTGTTAAGAAGACTCTGATTTTCGTTAAGAAAACATTGTAAACTTTAGAAAATGAATTTACTTCCAGACGGCGAAGACTTGCATTTTCGTTTCGCTTTGCAAGCGAGATTTGGGCGGCTTCGTTCTTGGATTTTGTCTTGAATGAAACCGTATCTGGATTGAAAAAGTTTGTCTCTTCGGGCGAAGATACTATTTTCGAGATACTATATCTCTAAGTGCCAGTTCGTCTCTTAAATGGTTTGTCTAAATTCGGTATTGTCGAAAGCTCGGCAATTCGAAACGATATATCCAGACGAGAACGAAAATTTTCTTAGAAAATGTTCAGTTCTTTAAAAATGTTTTTTGTTTGAAAATATTGTTAAGTCTTAACCTACATTTTTGAAGAATAATAGAATAGTTTATATTTCGCAAAAATCTTCTCAGAAAATTATACTATGTTTTTACTTTAAAAAGTAATCTTTTTTACTAAGAGATTTTCTTTAACTACCAGAATTTTCTAAACTCTTAAGCATCGTTATCTCGATGCACAAACAGCTGTAGTCTATAAATCTCGTTTTAGTGTGAAAATGTCCAGCAATTTTTGAAGAGTAGAACATTTTTTTAAAACTAAAAACTTGTAAAAGCTGCTTAAAGTTTTTTTTAGAAGAAACCAATCCCTCTTATGTATTTATATTATAATAATTATTATCAATAATTTTATTTAAATTATGTTTTATGTGCGCTATTATTATTGATTTAAACTTTCGACTTTCCGGAAAGTTTTAGCAAATATTTTCGACAATTATTGGAGAAAACGTAAAACCTTCGATTCCTAAAAACAAAAAACAAAAAAAAAATGAAAAGGTATCGTATAATGTCGTACGTTATCGTAGGTTTTGGAACAAGTATTGCGTTTTATTGATATAAAAAATGTAATAAGATACGATTAGTTACGATTGTAGTGTCTTGAAAATAATGGAAATAAAAGTAAAATTTGCATTGGTAAAAAAGCTTGCTTCGATACGTACATACATACGAGTACTCGTATATAGTATATGATTAAGCATGTAAAAAGTCGATGAAGTGTTTTTGGTCGGGCGAATATTTCAGAAACAACAGATAAATAATACTATATAAAAAATATTGTATTAATTAATATTTATCTATCCCAGAATAATTGAAAAATTGAAAAACTAACATAAATTTAAAACGAATGAAAAATGAGAAAGAAGAAGAAAGAGAAACAGTGTAATAAAGAGACATTTAAAAATTTAAATACTCAACAAACAAAACTCAAGTTGGTTTTTATTTTCCAAGTGTTAGTTTTGAAAACAAACAATAAGTAGTTGATGCAGTTCGCAAGTGATAAATATTAGAGTACATATTATTTATTTGTTCACAAATGTTTTGTTCGATTGTCCGATTATTCACATTTCAGCCTTCATCGAGCTGAGTCGACGAGTCGCGTTGGGTCGAGTCAAATCGTATCGAGTGGAACAGCAGCGACACATTCGCTGATAAGCCAAAATGATAACCTCAAAGCTATTGCAGGTTTTGTGTATTTTTGCTGCAGGTAAAAATGTTTTTTTTTTATTTTCAAAATTTTCTTGCATTTACGTGTGTATGTAAATATTTACATTCAAAACTCAAGTGCTGACTTCCGCGCTTGCCATCAGCATTCAGCCGCGCAGTTCCTGGGGCGCTGCGCCGGCCCGTTCACCTTCTCGCATCAGCGGCAAGGTCGACTACGTGATCATTCATCATTCCGACAATCCGAACGGCTGCTCCAGTGCCAACCAGTGCCAGCGACTCATCAAGAACATCCAATCGGATCACCAGGGACGTCGCAGTTTCAGTGATATTGGCTATAATTTCGCCATAGGCGGCGACGGTAACATTTACGAGGCGCGTGGGTTCGGTGTGCAAGGCTCTCACGCCCCGAATTACAATCGCAATAGTATCGGCATCGTTTTTCTGGGGAATTTCGACAGTGCGTTTGTGTCTCTTTTGTGGCTGCATGAATTTAACTCATCTTCATTTCTATCCTCTCTTAATGCTCATCATCTGCTAGATGCGACTCCTTCTGCTGGCATGCTGCAAAACGCCAAGGATCTCATCGATTATGCCGTGCAAAGGGGTTACCTGAAGGACGACTACACTTTGCTGGGACATCGTCAGACCAAAGCAACCTCTTGCCCTGGTAACCAACTTTACAACATTATCAAAACCTGGCCGCACTGGAGAGACATTTAAGAAGGAGAAAGGAAAACGTCGGTCGTTGAATAAATTTAAAAATGTATTCTTAAAAAGTTTGTAAAAATGTTTGTTGCTTTTAGAGACAGATAAAAAGACGTACACGTTTAAAAAAAAATTAAAAAAATTTAAGGTGATTTGAATGATTAGCGACGCAATGAATGAAAGAGAGAGATTTTTAAATGACAATTTCAAAAATCGATAACTGTCTTTAAATTAGGGATAAGCTCAATGGGGAGAGAGTAACCATTACTGGCAGGATTCCAATAATTCTTTGAAAAAAAATTTTTACTAAAATCAAATTTAATTTAATATTTTTATTCGGTGATATTAAAGCAAATAAATTTACAAAAGCACCGGGGCGGCTGCGGTGTATTTCAAAGGAGTTGCTACCGGTGCAAATGGAGCTACGGGCGCGGCAGGAACAGCGGCAGCTGGAGCAACGATCTTGGCAGGAGCGACAGCAGCGAAAGTGGCCGGGAGAATGGCAGCGTTGTAGTTTTGCTTGATGTCAACGCGACTGCTCGAGTAGGCGGCGTCCAAGGGTGCATTGGCGTAGGCGAAAGGGGCGGCTAGTGGAGCAGAGTAGGCCAGTGGATGGTGTGCTGCGGCTACGAGCGGTGCGGAGTAGGCCAGTGAAGGGTGAGTTGCGGCTACAAGCGGTGCGGAGTACGCTACCGGTGCGATAGGCGAGACTATACCCGGTTTGGCAGCAGCCCAAGCGATGAGAGCGCAGAAGGTAATGATCTGCAAAAATCCAAAAAATTAAAATATTATCTCTTATCCAATATTATCTCTTCGGTTTTATGCAATACGAGCCAACAATTCTAACTTACAAATTTGGCCATTTTTGATTTTTTGAGATCTGTTTTGTGTACGATCAGAGAACTGAATACGTCGACCAAATGAAGACGAGTCACTTTTATACAAATTTTAACGCTACAGCGAGAACGCCGTTAGCAATCAAATGCTAAAAATATGTGAATATCGACTGAACGTGAATGGAATCCAGTCGATCTAATTCAGCTGCTATAATTTCGGCTACTTGTAAATGCAGTCGGCGTAGAAGAGTTTCTGCGTTAGGAGCGACCCTGAACACAGGCGAGGCCTCTCAATAAATAGAGTATATCGATTAAATCAATATCGATTTTGATATTGATCTAATTTTCAATACTTTTTATTTGAAATGTTTAAAATGAAATCGCAGAAGAAACTACACGCATAATAAATGTCGCGTTATAAACAAATCGAATAACGGTTTGTTTTATTTGTTATTATTTTATTATTTTGAGGCGATTATGATGCAATTCAGGGCAGCGATCGATCGAAGACAGCAAGACACTACGAGATGTACGTATATAAAAGGCGATCGCGGACCGAATGGATCATCAAATGTTTTTTTGCTTTCATTCCAGCAACATTCCAGCAAACACAAGACTCTGCAAAATGTTCAAAAACGTGGGTGATCCTTAAAATTTTTGGGGAACTTTCGAAACTAATCGTAATAATTTCAGGTCGCTTTTGTCTTCGCCTTAATTGTTTGCGCTGCAGCCAAACCAGGCTTCTTGGCTTCTGCTCCTCTGGCCTATACTGCTCCAGCTGCAGTTGTTGCCGCCGCTCCTGCCCCGATAGTGACCGCCGCCAGTAGTCAGGTGATAGCCAGGAATTACAACGGAATCGCTCATGCTCCGATTGTGGCTGCTGCTCCGGTCGCACCAGTCGCACCAGTCGCTGCAGTCTCGCCGCTTGCTGCCTACACTGCCCCGGTTGTAGCCAAATATGCCGCTGCTCCTGCTCATCTGGCTTACTCTGCTCCTCTCGGATATGCGACACATTTTGGATACTCTGCTCCTCTTTTAATTTAAGCACATCCATGAGTGCTTAATAGAATAGAACAAATTAGCTAAAAAAATTGTACGAAAAATTAAAAAAAAAAAAATAAAAATTAAAAAAAAAATTATAAAAGAGATTATTTTCTTTCTCAAATCGGTGGTATTTTTCAGTGAATATTTTGAAACTCATCGTTTTTTTTTTGCTTAAAAACAAGATCAAAAATATTACAAAAAGTTATAATAAGAATTAGTGACTTTCTCATCGAAACGAGGGTTATTATTTCCTGTTTATTATTATGTATTTCTAATTATTTTATATTATCTCTAATTATTTTACGCAATAAATACAGCTGCATAAAGTTTGAGTACAACGAATTCGGCAGCATTTCTATGGCCGACCACAATGCAAAATAAAATGGATTCTTATGAAAACAAACGCTTAAAAATGACAGACATCTCATGTCAATGATCGCTGTTGCTGGCGATTTTGATGTATTTAAGCTACATATAATTTGTTGCAATGAACCATATGAAATTGCATAATGCTTTCTCGGATTTGATTTCATGATTTCATGTTTTCATTACCATAAAAAACGAGAAGACAAAAGAAAATAAGACTCGTCAGTCTCGTTCAGACTCGTCAGAAGAAGAAGTTCAGTATTGAGATGTTTATAACTGGTAAGAGCAAACCATTTAGAATGATTAGACTGATAAAGTTTTAATTTTGGAAAATATATAGTTAGAAGAGCTAAAATAAATAAGGCGATAAAGGAATATGTCTGGGTGTATGGAGTTTATCGACTAATACTTCTTTTAGTAGACATAAAATTATTCCTTAAATTTAATATATGTATGCAGGTTTTTAATATACGTTTTAATATACGTTCTTAATATATGTTACAAAAATCATCAATTTGTTGTTGTTTACAATAAAGAAAAAAGAATTTCGAGACGATTTCAATGGTTAGTGACTCTTAGAATACCTATGTTAGAGTTTTTCGGTTAAAGGTATTTCTCACTATTGTCAGAAAATTAGACAAAATCTCAACGATCCACGTGAGCGTGGCGGCAGGTTCGTTTCTTAAGTCTCTCATAAGACTCGAAGCGAAAAAGAGTCGCTGTCGCCGTCGCCGGATCGCCGTATTCTGGTCTTGCACTTGTCATTACTGTAGAACGAAAAAGCAGCGATGCGGCGACGGCGATTCTTTTCTAATTGATCGATTAGAAATATTCTAATATATTTAAAATTAATCAAACACTGACACTGAAACGGAAAAAAAGCATAAATTACGGTTGACCTGCTGAAGTGAATTAACTCCGCTTTAGTGAACTCTTTTACAGTTACATACGCATAAAATCTTTTCTTTCTTGCTCTAACGTGTACAATCATTTTGTTGCGGCATTTGTTGTCGGCAGAGTGCGAAAGAGACGCGCCTAATGTTTCCGCGGCAATGGGTTTTTCGAACGAATACGAACGTATGAATGTACGTACGTGCCTTGCATTCCAGCGACATGCGTAAGTAATAAAAGAGACGCGTCCTTGAGTAAGTAACATGCGTCTGCGCAACATTATGCGTTTTGAGCATTAATTAAGTATTCCAAATATTTGCTTCAACAGCAATCGTACATACCTATGTATATATAACCCAATTTCGTGTGACGCAAAGGTCACTGAACGGTTTCGCTTGGTATCGTTTACTATAAATGGCATCGTTATTCCGCAACTGAGCATAACATACACCGCATTCAGTCTATCGTGAAGTTAACGCACTAAACTCAAAGCTATAATCAATATGTTCAAATCGGTAAGTTGTCCTGATCGTAGGAAGAAAGTGACGAAGAAAGAATTTTTTGCTGTGACTCCTTTTTTTTCTGTTTCTTCCATACAGATCATACTCATCTTCGCTATAGTCGCCTGTGTCGCTGCTAAGCCGGGTCTGATTGGCGCGCCCGTAGGCTTGGCTGCATCAGCTCCTCTGGTTGCTGCTGCCCCCGCTCCGTTCTTGACCGCTAGCAGTAATCAAGTCATCGCCAGGAACTTTAATGCTATCGCGCCCGCTCCTCTTATCGCAGCTTCGGCTCCCGTTTCCAAATTGGTGACGCCTTTTGCTGCACCGCTAGCTGCTGCCGCTCCAGTCGCAAAATTAGTGGCACCCATAGCTGCTCCTTTTGCTGCCGCTCCCTTCGCTGCACCGGTTGCTTCTCCCCTACGCACTGTCGCCCCTTTCGCGGCCTATAACGCGGCCCCATTGGCTTACACTGCTCCGTTTGCTAATAGAATTATCGCATCGCCCTACACTGCAGCTCGCTTCGCCTATGCGCCATCGTTCGCCGCTCCGTTACGCTACGCACACGCCTCTGCGCCGTTGATTCTTTAAGGAAGGAATCAAGACTGCGATATTTTACTTAATAAAGATTTGAAGATTCTTAAATAAACGAAGAAAAAAATACTGTAATAATTTGAGTTTTATTTATATACAATCTTGTTGCTTTGCTTTAAACATTTCGCATCAAGACCATCAAGACCAAGAAGTACTTCTTTTTTCTTAATAAACTAATTTTAACTAATTTTGAAATTAGGACAATCCTTAAGCAAATTCCTCAGACTTAAGAAGAAGTCGATTCGAGTTGATGCAAGTACACATAAATCGCGTAAAACAATAAAGAAATTTGTGAGTGTTAAACACGGGTCGATCGTACGTCGCCGTCGTTTGAATCGCGCACGACAACGGCTCATCCCGTTGTGCGTTTATGCGAAAAGAAACGTAATGTGCGGCAACTTTCAAACGTGCCGGGCATTTCAATCTCTCGGGCGGCAATTGTCGGGCGATGACTGTTAGCCGTGGTCAGTTTTCTATAAAAACAAAAAGCGGCAGTCGCTTCGGTGTCATAAACACAGTTTCCACAAAGACGACAACAATACGAAAGACAATAAACAAATTTCTTGTAAAATGTTTAAAATCGTAAGTAAATTAAGCGGCAAATGTCCTTTGAATGTTGATTGCTGATGGAATGGAGACATTTTTTTTTTACTATCTATTTCAGGCTGTTGTCGTTTTCGCTTTTTTGGCCTGCGCCGCTGCTAAACCGAGTCTCATTGGAGCTCCCTTGGCGTACAGTGCACCTGTCGCTGTCGTAGCTGCCGCGCCCGCTCCTTTCGTCACGGCCACCAGTAGTCAAGTGGTTGCAAGGAACTTCAATGGTATCGCACATGCACCAGTTTTTGCTGCTCCTGTCGCCAGACCAATTGCCCCCGCCATAGCCGCAGCTCCGTTGGCATATCCTGCTGCTGTACCGCTGGCCGCTCGGTACTTGGCCGCCCCATACACTGCCGCTTATGCACCCTCGTATCATTACGCTGCAGCTCGCTACGTTTTTTAGAAGGACAAATGTGGAGAAATTTGTGATAAAAAATGTGTAAAATAATAAAAATAATGATGTAAATATTAATAATAAAAAAAAAAATAAATATACTGTAGTGCAGATAATTGAGAAATGCTTCATCTTGATTTTAATGCGACTTTTGTTGTTATGAATTAGTATCAGTAATTAGTCGCTGGTTTTTGCTCATCTGCCGGTCCTTGGGTTCGTCTAAAAAAGGGCGCTTTGTTCAGAGAACTTGGAATTAAGTTGACATTTTTTATGCTAAAACTGGGCGGTCTTTCGTCTTTAATTTTCAGACGTCCCTTTAAATCGTAGTCTAATTCGGGATAATGAGAATGCATTCTTATCAAAGGACCCAATTAAGATTGTTTTTGCAGCATGATTTTTTGGCTTTGGAATGAGTAATAAATTCGTCTAATAAAGTTATTTTTTGCAGACTACTTAATCATCAAATTCATCTATGTAAACTTTTAAAGAATTCAGTTTAAAACATATCAACTGAAGTTTTTTTTTAGATTTTATTGATAGAGTTTAACAACGATTTCATGACTGATAAATTTACAAAAACACCGGGGCGGCTGCGGTGTATTTCAAAGGAGTTGCTACCGGTGCGACAGCAGCAAATGGAGCAACGGGCGCGGCAGCAACAGCGGCAGCTGGGGCAACAATCTTGGCAGGAGCGACAGCAGCGAAAGTGGCCGGGAGAATGGCAGCGTTGTAGTTTTGCTTGATGTCAACGCGACTGCTCGAGTAGGCGGCGTCCAAGGGTGCATTGGCGTAGGCGAAAGGGGCGGCTAGTGGAGCAGAGTAGGCCAGTGGATGGTGTGCTGCGGCTACGAGCGGTGCGGAGTAGGCCAGTGAAGGGTGAGTTGCGGCTACAAGCGGTGCGGAGTACGCTACCGGTGCGATAGGCGAGACTAGACCCGGTTTGGCAGCAGCGCAAGCGATGAGAGCGCAGAAGGTAATGATCTGCAAAAATCCAAAAAATTAAAATATTATCTCTTATCCAATATTATCTCTTCGGTTTTATGCAATACGAGCCAACAATTCTAACTTACAAATTTGGCCATTTTTGATTTTTTGAGATCTGTTTTGTGTACGATCAGAGAACTGAATACGTCTACCAAATGAAGACGAGTCACTTTTATACAAATTTTAACGCTACAGCGAGAACGCCGTTAGCAATCAAATGCTAAAAATATGTGAATATCGACTGAACGTGAATGGAATCCAGTCGATCTAATTCAGCTGCTATAATTTCGGCTACTTGTAAATGCAGTCGGCGTAGAAGAGTTTCTGCGTTAGGAGCGACCCTGAACACAGGCGAGGCCTGTCAATAAATAGAGTATATCGATTAAATCAATATCGATTTTGATATTGATCTAATTTTCAATAATTTTTATTTGAAATGTTTAAAATGAAATCGCAGAAGAAACTACGCGTATGATAAATATCTCGATATAACGAAATCGGATAACGGATTTTTTATTTGTTATTATTTTATTATTTTGAGGTGATCGATCGAAGACAGCAAGACACTACGAGATGTACGTATATAAAAGGCGATCGCGGACCGAATGGATCATCAAACGTTTTCTTGCTTTCATTCCAGCAACATTCCAGCAAACACAAGACTCTGCAAAATGTTCAAAATCGTGGGTGATCCTTAAAAATTTTTGTGGAACTTTCGAAACTAATCGTAATCATTTCAGGTCGCTTTTGTCTTCGCCTTAATTGTTTGTGCTGCAGCCAAACCAGGCTTCTTGGCTTCCGCTCCTCTGGCCTATCCCGCTCCAGCTGCAGTTGTTGCCGCCGCTCCTGCCCCGATAGTGACCGCCACCAGTAGTCAAGTGATAGCCAGGAATTACAACGGAATCGCTCATGCTCCGATTGTGGCCGCTGCTCCGGTCGCACCAGTCGCTCCAGTCTCGCCGCTTGCCGCCTACACTGCCCCGGTTGTAGCCAAATATGCCGCTGCTCCTGCTCATCTGGCTTACTCTGCTCCTCTCGGATATGCGACACATTTTGGATACTCTGCTCCTCTTTTAATTTAAGCACTCCAATATTAGCATCCAATAGAACAAATTAGTTAAAAAAATGCAGGAAAATAAAAATAAAATAAGAAAATTATAAAAGACACTAATTTCTTCTTCAAATCCGAAAATTGTGAAGCCTTAATTTCAATCAACTGAAATTAAATCAATAAAATAAATTTATCATGCGCCTTCATGGTTCATGGTGCATTTTAAAAAGTAACAGTCCAACCAAGAGATTTGTGGAACTTAATAGGATTTTTAGATAACAGTGGAATCCACATCGAAAGACAACAAAAGTTAATGAATTGAAAATTTTTATTATTAACTTTACAGTGTGTTTCTCATAAGATACGAGATAAGAGATAAAGGAAAATTGGGAATTTAGGGTGGTCTATTTTTCGACTTCTCTTTAGGGCTCTTTAAAGTTAAAAAGATGTCACACCTATATTATTATTATTATTATTATATTGATGGAAGTACAATAAGAAAAATTTTCTTTTTTAGTACATGAATTACATTTTAGAATATATGTACATACAATTGACTTAGAACGAAAAAAACAACTAATACTATATAAACGTTATAAGAAGAAGAAGTGTGTGGAAAAAACATTAGATGGTGATAGGGTCAGATAGACTGAAAAATTATGTAAAAGCATTTAAATAATTATGAACATTATGCAAAAGATTAATGATTAAAAAGATTACTGCGAAAAGTGCGAACAAACTGCTGCTGAACAAACTATAGCACCTCAAATTGCCTTAGAAGGCCCACTGTTTAATATCCTTTATAAATTGAGGCGCAGATTAAAGGATTTTGAGAAAATGAAATCAAAATTTAAACTTTTGAGGAAATCAGTGACAAAAAGGATTCTTTAAAAGAAAAAACACGACAATAAGTACAATTTTTTTTTTATCATACAAAAGAATATTATTCACACTTATTTTTTAAAGATTATTTCTTTAAACGCTGGCCGTAACTGCGGCTAACATGGTCCATTCTGAGGTTCCAATTTTCGACGACGCGTTTTAGCATTTCTAGTGGTATTTGGTGAGTGACGAGAGTGATGTTGGCTTTCAATTCCTCAATCGTAGCCGGCTGATCCAAGTAGACTTTGGACTTAACGTAGCCGCCAAGGAAAAAATGCAGAGGTGTGTTATTTTAAAAATACTGTGAAAACGGATATAGTTCTTTAAGTTTTAAACTTTTTTATTTATTTTGATCAGAGAAAGCGAGAAAGTAAATTAAAACAGTCTTGTTTACAACAAAATCGGAGCAGAATAAGCGTAATTGGCCGCGTATCCAAGAGGAGCAGAGTATCCAAAATGTGTCGCATATCCTAGAGGGGCAGAGTAAGCCAGATGAGCAGGAGCAGCGGCATATTTGGCTACAACCGGGGCAGTGTAGGCAGTAAGCGGCGAGACTGCAGCGACTGGTGCGACTGGTGCGACCGGAGCAGCAGCCACAATCGGAGCATGAGCGATTCCGTTGTAATTCCTGGCTATCACTTGACTACTGGTGGCGGTCACTATCGGGGCAGGAGCGGCGGCAACAACTGCAGCTGGAGCGTTATAGGCCAGAGGAGCGGAAGCCAAGAAACCTGGTTTAGCAGCAACACAAGCGATGAGAGCAAAGACTACAACGGCCTAAAGACATTAAAATTACAAAAGTTTGCTGGTACATCCCAAAACGTGCAAGGATCACTTACAAGTTTGAACATTTTCTTTGTTTCTTGGAGTCCCGGATTTTGTTGTTAATGAGTGTAAAGCAGAAGTTGTTTTGATACCAAATGTCAAAGTTGTTACACTTTTTATACTTTTCTGCAGTTCAGCGACACTCAATTTCTGAAAATGAGCAATTTTGGGCAACTGGGAAATTTTCGGGGGACCTTCAAAATCCAAATTTGTTATTCTACAACACATTTTAATGGAATTAAATAAATACTCGTACGATTAAGTATGAATTCGGGTGTACATACGATATTTCTCTTCTTACGGTTTCTCGTCTTGTGCTTCTACTTTCAATCCAATAATTTCATTCGATTCGATTAAAAATTAAAACACGAGAAAGCTGGTCGCGCATTTTAATGAAATTGCGTCTTGAAAAATTCACCTTTTTCGCTTTTTACGGTCGGTGGTCATCTCTGCCTTTATTAATGGTATCAAAGTCATATGATACGCTGCTATTCTGGTACCTTTAGTTCAATTGCTGTTATCACGACTTCTGTATTATATTGAGAACAGTTTCAATTCAAATAAACGTCGTTAAGGCGTCGCCGGTTATGAGATTTCGGTTGATGAAATTGCATTGTTTTCTATATACCCATTTTCTCTGCTTGAATAGACCAATTGTATAAAACCTTATGTCAATAAAATGTATTTGCAAATTGGGTCGTCCATATTAATTAAGACACAAACTGTGCTTAACTAAACTACTATGCACCCACAAAAATACAATAACTGTGACAAAGTTGGCCAATGTTGGACAGTTGGCAAAAGGCCGCGCTTCTTGGTAAATGTTTGTGTGTACATGCATAGATTGTTTTTACTTTACTTCAATTGGTTTTCGGTGAAGGTCGTTTGACAATTCAAAATTTTTAGTTTTTCAACGTCATTTGTTTTGACGCCAGCCAAAGGCAATGATTGTGGTTAAAGACAACCAGCACCAGCCCGCCAAAGCATTCAACCTGAAGAGAAACAGAAACAGAAAAATAAACCAAAACGTTTAAAAAATACTAACTCATTCTGAAGAGCAAGCAGCTATTTTTTTAGGTTGATTGAGAGATTGGAGAAGGAAAAAATAGAAATTATTTTAAAAAAGAATTATTTTATCGCGGGAGTAACACAATTATAGAATGATAAAATTATTCTTTGATTTGAAAAATATTTATGATTTAATTAAAAGTAAAGTCGAATTAAAATTCCAATGCTTTTTGCGTTGGTTGCAAAATGTACTATTGTCAACGAGTATAGAGCCTAATTGTATCTACTCGTTGTATTTAAAGTCAATATACTCGTTGCATAAATGCGAACAAGCTGCAGTATGCTTATCCTAGCAGTCAATAGATGGCGATAAATTCAAAATCAACCGTTTTATGGAGTATTAAATTGTTTTTATTATTATTATTTTAGTTTTGATGCTTCGAATGTGTATAAAATTGATTGTGTAACAAAATATCTCAAAGAATACAACGTATATAAATATAATGATATATTTTTCAGTACGATTATTTAATAGAAAAAGATAGTTATTTACAATAGAAGGGAGAATTAATGTCCCAATTAATGAAATTCTGAAAAAGTTGTTTAATTCTTTAGAGTTTTTATAAAAACTATTTATGTGTATATCAGTAAAAAAAAAACAAAAGAGCTTCTTTTTTTTTGTAAGCATTGTATGAAAAATTGCTGAATGGTAATATGTATGTAATCGTATATACAAAATTACAATCAATTGGTAGGTAATGGATTATCTTTTTCAAATACATTAATTAATAGTTTTAGTGTTAGAATGAATACTTTGCTTTGGGTACTTGAAATATCAAATTTTAATTTTATCAATAATAATTTATAGGAATTTTTGTTTTATTTGTTAAAAAAAATAAAGGTTACTTTTAGAATAATAAAAAAGTCTACACTCACTGGCTGACGCACTTATTTTGCCTGCGTCTGCATCGATAGCTCTCAGTTTTGCACTGAAACACCAAACAGGTGTATGCATGTATGTATATACTCACTTAATTTTCAAGTAATCAATGTACAAAGTTTATGGTTTACGAAATCTATAGGCTACATTATATCCGTATAATATACGACTTCTAGATATTGATGACCCTATCACAATAAATGTTATGTTAATTACAAAATAAAATTAAATATTTGCATTTTTTTTATTAACACGTACAAACTTAATGTCCATCTTAATCAACATTAGTTTAGTTCTTCCCTAAAATCTAAAAAGCAGTCATTTGTTCTCCTTCTTATAAATTATTTTGTTCTTTAATTTTTTTCAATTTACAAAGTTAACGAATTCTCGTTAATAGTCTTAATGGATTATAATAATTATAGGTAATTAAAAAAGTAACTAAAAGTCAACTAAAATATTAATGATATGAAATTACATATATTTCATTTATATTTTATTTATTAATGAAAGCAAAAAGAAATGTGAAGAAATGCTTAATAAAAAATGTTTTAGAGACAATGTTTGAAAAGTTATTGCAGACCTCGATTTACACGGTGGAAAAGGTTGGTCGAAAATGCTGTGTAAACTGAAATTGTGCAATTCCACAATCCACAGTTGGCATGAAATTATTAAGAAAAATCACCATTATTTTATTGTATTATTTTGCATGAACTGAAAGTTAAAAAAATCGAAATTCAAGACCGTGCAAATGCAAGTTATTTATTGTGCTCATCTAATTGTGCTCGATTAGTGTAAATTGAAATTCGGTTGTGTAAACAATTTAGTGTTACTTTATGGGAATAATTTTTAGAAGTTTGTTTATGGTTTTTTTGCGCAAGACATGCTTTAGTTTAGAAGATAAAGACGTGGACGAGAAAGGTCTGATTTCTGTTGTGGAATGGTTTTTTTTTGTTTTAGTTGCTTCAGAAAAACAGATTATATAAATACCATTAACATCAATCCATCTTCATTAACAGACCTTTTTTTCATCGTATCATTACAAAAGTGCCAACATAAATCGTATCATTAGAAGTTATCACTTAAATTGTTTGCTAAAACTTGTTTGTTGACCGTTTAAGTTCAAAATCATATTAAATTCAGGGCAACGAAATGCAACGAAAGGATAAACAAAGAGACATGAAACAGAACCACAAAGATAAGTTTTTCAAAGCAAACTAGAAAATGGAAATATAAGATTGGTAAACCTAAAAACGGAAGAAAAAAGTTAAAATTAAAAAAAAAATCTTTTTCATCTTTAATAAAAATATACGAATTTATTAGTGATATTTCTCTTAAACTCTACGAAATATAAGCATACACAATTTATCTTATCACTTTATTACATATACACACACTTCCTTTCTCTCTCTCTCTCCACGGATTGATAAATCGTGGCAACATCGTGAAAACATATACAAACAAGTACGCATAAAAAGACACCTTCTTGTTCTCTTTCTTTGTTGGTGTTTGTGTTACAGTGTTTAATTATATTATATCAGTTTACAAGATCCTCTAAATTTTACATAGTTTGCTTCATAGGTAGATAGGTAGATATTTTATAAGTGTAAAGGAAGGATGTATGTATGTATGTATGTACTCGTACGCATGTACGCGTATGTAGAAATATTTATCTTTATGTTATATATAGATTTAAATGTAGATATATTGTATCATATAAGCTTACAAAAACTTAGACTAATCAGCCTCATAAATAATTTTTTTTAAACATTAATTATTGCATAATTTTATTCTGAAGTTTGGTTAATTTTTCCGTTATCTTAATTAAACATTATCTTAGTTATCATTTACAGTTTTTTTTTTTTACAATGGTGAAAAATTAAAAAAGGATCGCAAGTGAGCACTTTGTGAATGAGCAAATGACAATGTATTTACAATTTAATATAATAATAATTAAAAAAAAAAAAAACAAAAATTATAAAAAAAACATATCATAAAATTTATAAAAAAAAATTTGGCCATATATAAAAAATAACATTATGTACAGAAAAATCTGTATTTCAATAACAAAAGTGCTAGCGAATATAAATACATCCAAGTCTGTTTTTACACGAGTTTGATTTAACATAAATTATTTTACACAATCTGTTTGATTTAACACGAATATAAAAAGCAAAAATTTGATTTTTACACGATTTGGATTGATTTTGCACGAAAATAAAAAACAATTATCTGATTTTTACACGATTTGGATTGATTTTGTACGGATATAAAAACAATAATCTGACTTTTACACGATTTCGATTGATTTTGCACGAAAATAAAAAACAATAATCTGATTTTTACACAATTTTGTTTGATTTTACACGAACAAAAAAAAAACAAAAATTTTATAATAATTTTTACACGATTTGGTTTGATATAACACGATCGATCGCTCAAGATCTAAGAAGAAAGTTTCTTGGCAAATTAAATTTGTTAGAAATTATAAAATTATATCCTCCTGCGGTAAAATAAAAGATTTGTTAGCGATTTTTTTACACGGAATGTACCTGTCGTCTAAAACCAGACCTGAGTGTAATCTTCTAATCAACATAAGTGTAATCTTGAGTGTAATCCTCTAATCAACATAAAATTTTATTCATTGCAAACTGTTAATCATTATTTACTGATCCGATCGCTTGATTAATACAATAAAAAAAATAATTTACCAAATAAGCTGCTTGAAATTTTATTTCAAAAACAAAAAATGCTCACTCTTTGGACGTTGTCAATCGTCCATTCTTTTGCCTTTCACTTTCCTTCATCAGTTGATCAGTCTCGGTTTACAAGCTAAATAGATTTTAGAAAATTGTATACTACGAGTACTAAATTTATTACAATATCGTTAATTACCTGCTGTTTTGGCCACTGTACGCTTTAAACAAATAAACAAACAATTTTTTAATTTTGATTTACTGTTATCTTCTTCTTGTTCTTTGCAATGAATATTTGACGAAATTTCAGTTTTCTTGCGTTTAATGATTTTTCTGGGCTTGCTTTTGAAAATGTGTTTATGATGTTTAATAAAAGTTTTGAGAATGTAATCGAGGAGTATTTTTAGATGCTTTTTTAAAACAATTTTAGTTTGTTTCTAATGGATCGAAGCATGTAAATATGCTTCTTACTGTAATTTTTGTGAGTAGAGATAGATTTGAGAGACTGAGCTGATATTTTGATTTGGAAGGTATTGAATACTAATTGGATTTTATGTATAGGCGCTTGTGTTGTAATTATGCCTACGTTCGTAGGATATGTGTGGGTATATGTGTGTGTGGCTATACATATGTATGTATATATTTATATAGCACGAGTATTTTTGTCATTCAATTCCAAATGCATTTTCAATGGGAACCATTACAACTACCGAGTACGCCTAGACTTGGTTGGTAACACTGGCAAGGACAAGAGCTAGAGGGCTAGAGGGCTAGGGGCGTTGGTGATGGTGATGGTGACGGCGAGGAGGGGCTTTGGGAAGTTAGGAAAGATGTAAATATTTGGCAAGAATAGTAAAAGTTGGTAGAATACGCAGAGAATAAACAAAACTGAAAGTTTCAAGCAAATAAAAAAACTGACATTCTTTTGAAAATTTTGCAGAAATATAGAAAGAAATAAAATATTGAAACGACCATTAGTTTTAAACCCGTTTTAGGGTCTTTTAATGCCTTTTTTAGGGTCAATCGGGGATCAGTTATATTCGTACGTAACCATATACACTCGTATACGCGGCTAACCACTCTTTTAAGTATTCCATTGCAAAAGTATTCGAAATGATAAGCAAACGTTTTGAAAACACGGCCGCAAGGACTTAATGATATATAGTTTTAATTACTTTTATTTTCATAAAGCATACTGCGGACTTGCGACTTCTTCTTCTTCTTGTTCTTCTGCGACCAACTTTTACTAAACTTTGTTAGAAACTTTTTTATTTCGTCTATCGTATCGTAACGTCTCGTATCGTATCGATGGTGTGTAATTATTTTCAATAAATTACAATATTTTGTAAAGAAAAAAATTTTGTTCCCAAAGTTCACGAAATTTGTAATTAGTTAAAGGTAAAAGAAGAACAAACACAAGAGTTTTGGAAAAGTAACAGTTTTTTCAAATTGAATTTCGTTAATTTTTAACGATACCATTTCGTCATATTTATATATGAAATATTGTATTGTATTTGTATTTGTTTTTATGTATGTATGTATATTGGTAAGTTTGTATGTATGTACGCATTTTTAAAATATATATATAATATATATATATATATGTGGCAATGGTCTCCAACGTTTTTACTGTTGTTGTTGTTGTTTTTGTTTTAAAAAATTGTAATTGTTTGATAATACAATAATCGTACAAGTAGAAACAGGTCAAAAGCACCGATCTTCAGCTAAGTTTTTCTTTCACTAAACCTAATATCTATTTATATGTATGTAAGTATGAATGTATGTATGTACGTAGCTATGTGTGTATGTTTAAATGTGTTGTATGTAACTACTACAAACCATACACTCCAGTTATTATTTTTATTTATTCATTCGTACCTTTTTTTATTTATATAAATTTATGTCTATGCCTTAAGGCTTAGGTAGAAAATGCTTAAATATTACGTACTCTTAATGCATAAGACTTACTGCATAATATCATTATATAAATATAACTATACATACATATATATATGTACGAGTATAAATATAGTTACATATCTATCTGAATATCTTAAGCTTTAGTTAATTTCTTATTTATTTACAAACTTTTGATTTGATTTATTACTTCATTAGGAATGGTTGCTGCTGCTGTCTGTTTGTCTTCACATTGTCGCAATTTCAATGAAAATCATAATGAAATTCAAAATCAAAGTAACAACGAAGAAAACTTAACGCTGACATTCCGAACTCGCTCGCTTTCATGAGGCTACTCTTTCAAAAGTCTACTCTTTGAAGTGTCTACTCCTTCAATAAGTGCCTACTCTGCAGAGTTGCCAGCCTTCTCAGATAGTGTTGGCTTCTTCCTAAAATTATGCTAACTTTACGAGCACGAACTGAAGAAAAATAAGGCAACTTTTAGTATTGATTAATTTTCAGTTTTTACAAAAGTAAAGTTCTTTCTTTTGAGTTTTGCGTTTGTATAATTTCTGCTCATTTTGAGTATTAAAAATATATATTATATTCTATAATAATTTTATTTTGAATGTCAAGCAACAGTTTATGGTTTATTTTAAAGTGATTAAGCCATTTTTCCCCCCTCGAATAACATTCAATAAAAGAAAGTATCGTACATATATTGTTTCTAACTGTTGAGTCAAATTCTCTGTGTTGCTCTTTTTCGTTTAAAGCTTTTGCTAAAGTAAATTTTAAACTTTCAAAACTCATGGCGATTATTCGTCACAAATGCTTGGATTTCGAACAAAACAAAACAAAAAGAAAACCCTCTTTTTTTTTAATATTTCCCACCAATTCAGCTTCAGCTAAATTTCTTCACAGCAAATAAATTCTAAAGCCAATTTTGTTAATTTCGAGATCTTTTCAAATGGAAAATTTGAAATTTCAATGATGCTAAAAACTAAGTTTTTCACTTAAACGGTCTTCCTAAATTACACATAATAATACCATTGGTGTACACTGTTTGCTCTTTGTGCTTGTGAAGAGTAATTTTAGGCATGCAATGTTTCGCTCTGGAACCGCTTTACTATTTCTAATATTGCACTACGATTTTTGGGCAAAACGGGCTGATCCGAACCGATGTAGGACAGCGCCTATAGTTGCGGAGCCGGGATGAAGGTGCTTGAATTGGAGAGCATTAACCAAACCCAAGAGTTTCACTCTTTCAACGCTTAACGATTCTCCTCCGCATCATTGTCGATCTCTCTTCGCCGCACGCTCTTCTACGTACACTCGATTATCATCGGCTGACTGGACTCGATCACTGACGGGCGGCTCTCTTGCGACTGAGCGTGCGCGTGCTGGTGGGCGGCAGCGGCTGCATGTGCGGCTGCTGCTGCTGCGGCCGCATGTGCCGCTGCGGCTGCCGCATGCGCGTGAGAGACGTTCACATATTGCTCATTCGTGGTGGACTGCACTACATGCAACTGCTGCTGCTGCTGCTGTTGCTGTTGCTGTTGTTGTTGGTGCTTTGTTACTTTGAGTGTTTGCTGTTGTTGTTGTAACAATGGATTCTGCAGCAATTGCTGCTGCGACTGCGGTTGTTGCTGGAGATGATGGTGAGATTGACGCTGCTGATGATGGTGATGATGTATTGACTGTGCTTGATGATGGTGTTGCTGTTGCAGTTGATTGGTTGTTGTTAGCAGCATCGCTGCAGGTGGCAGATGTTGTTGCTGCTGCTGCTGCTGCTGCGTAGTTTGTTGTTGTTGTAACACGGCCACCTGTTGCTGTTGCTGCTGCAGGTGCAATGCTGGCGACGCTGCTGTTGTGTGCAGCGCTATCAGCCGTGGTGGCGACTGATGGCCGCCGATATGTCGCAGGTGCGGGTGCGTGGTCTGCGTGTGCAGGTGCTGCATTTGTTCATACGCCTCACGTGAATCGGGCTCGGGATGGTCTTTATCTGAAACGAGTTGGGTGGGAGAGGAAAGAGCTAGTAGAGGTTCCGCGCGCCTTCATCTGGACTGTCAATAAAACTCACCTAAACACTCCGAAGTGGCGGCTGCGGCCATGGCCAGCTCCTCTTCCAGGTTGTTTGGCTTGCAGCTGGTGGTCTTCCAGTGCGTGCGCAGCCCGGAAGCGCTTATGTACTTCTTGTCGCAGCCTTGGCACACGTACGGCCGGTCGTTCGTATGCAGCCGCTTGTGCAGCTTCAAATGGACGAATTGCGTGAACTTCTGCGGGCACAAGTCGCAAGCGTACGGCTTCTGGCCGCTGTGCAGCCGCAGGTGAGTCTTCAGGTTGGACGTGGAGGAGAAGCGCTTCTTGCAGATGTCGCACTGGTGCGGCTTCTCGCCGGTGTGCACCAGGTGGTGCTTCTGAAGGTGCGCCAGCTGCGTGAAGCTCTTCGTGCACACGTTGCACTTGAACGGTCGTTCGCCGGAGTGCGTGCGCAGGTGCACCTTCAGGTTGGACAGCTGGCCGAAGGTCTTGCAGCAGACGTTGCACTCGTAGTGCATCTTGCCGTCTTTTTTCTTCAGCGGGTACGGCAGCGACCGATAGCCGCGCGAGGCCAGCGAGTTTGGGCTCAGCGGACTGCCGCTGCGCGGACAGGAGTTGCCGTCCGGGCTGAGGCTGCTGGGCGGCGAGATGCGCAGCGGCGAGAGACGCTGCAGGGGCGCTAGCGGCTGCATGAGTGGATGGTTAAGCATCTGCGAGCTGTTCTGGAGCAGGTGCAGGTTGGGCGTCGAGCCGCTCGCGTTGGACTGGCGATCGAAGGGCGAGTGGCTGCTGTGTGGCGGCGAGTGGAAGGTGGAGGTGGGCGCATGCAGCGGGTGGCTGTGGCCGCTGCTGTTGGAGTAGCTGGAGTAGGTGGAGTATGGTGGTGTCTGGTGGCCGTCGTTGACGAAGGGCCCGAGGGTGGCATGCGGCGGCGTATACACGTCGCTGGGCAGGTGGTGCATGGGTGGCGTGGGCGAGCCGTTGTCCTTGAGGCTTATGCGGGAAGGGGCGACAGCCATTTCAGCTTCGTGTTGAGCTGCCACGGCGGCGGCTACTGCGAGTTCCTGGTTCTGGGCCAGGTTGGAGCTCGAGTCCGGACTGACAACGTTGCCGTAGCGATGCGACTTTTTATACGAGTAGGCCATCTCGGTTGGCGAGCTCGGTGGCGGGGTGGCGGCATTCGCCTGGCGACGTGCTGCAGCTGCCGCTAGATGCTGCCCCGTCAAAATCGTCTCGAGTATACTGGAGGAGGGCGGTGTGAAGCGCATATACGCGACGGAAGATGGCGGCGGCTGCGGCGATGTCGATTCGGCCTCGTAGAAGGGCTTGCTGAGCTGAGCACCGGAGCGGGCATCAGTCTGCAGGCTGGCTGCTCTATTGTCCATGACGATAACCGACCCCGACGTCGCAGTTGCAATGCGTGAATGTTCTAGCGCCAAATGTTCCTCCGAGTCCAAAGTGGAGGAGGTCGCTAAAACGGTAGAGGTTGTACTGGGAAGCTGTTCTTGGAAACCGCTCGGGGAAGGCTGTCGAATGCCACTAAGGGATGGGTCGTGAACAGGCGGCGAGGGCGGTGGGTGGTGCGTGTCTGCGCTAATCTCAGTCTTTATGCTTTTACTGTTTTTGAACTCATACTTGAGCGGCATTTTGACCTTGAACTTGCGGTACTCGTTTTTGTCGCAGCCACTAGTGGTAGCAGAATTACTGCTGGGGGCGGGGGCGGCGGACACAGCCGCAATCGCTACCGCCACGGCGGCCTTCTGATGCATAATGACCGTCTCCTTCGGTTCGATGGCCTTCTTTGAGCAGTCCAGCACGTAGTTGTGCTCGCTTTCGCTATCACTCGAGTCCTCAGGCGGTGTCAAGCCGTCCTCGTGATACTCGTTGCTGTGATAACCCTCGTCCGAACGCACTGAGCGCACCGAGCCATCGTTCGGTGTTAGTTGGTGCTCGTAGGGGGAGTCTTTGTGCGGGACGGGCGAGCAGGCATCCTTCTCCTTGGCGTTCAGGGAGGGCGAACGGTCGCGCACGATCACCTGGACACGCGATTCGGCGGGCTCCTGTTTCAGCTGCAGGACACTCTGGTGGCAGGGTGACTGATGCAGCGGCTGGTGGTGCAGGAGCCGCTGAGTCGTGGGCGGCTGGGTGGCATGATGGTGTTGTATGCTGCCCAAATGCTGCTGGTAGTGCGGCTGCTGCTGCTGCTGCTGCTGCTGCTGCAGTAAACTCGTGCTCGTTATCGGTGGCGAAGGGCTCGGCGTGACCGAACGGCGCGTGCTACCCGGCGGTGGAATGTGCAGCCCCATGACGTAGGTTATGTGATTGTAGGCCACTTCGGGTGGTATTTCCGGGGCAGGCATGCAATAGGGCGAACTCAGGGCCGCTTTTTTCACCACATCCTCGTCCTCCTCCACTTCGTCCACGTCGTCCTTGCAGGCGCCGAAGATGGTGCGCTCGGGATCCACGTCGTAGCCCAATCGTTTCGCGAAGTCCTTGCAGTACCACACCATGAGCTCCTCGTTGGGCATGATGTCGCGCGTGGTGTAGAAGAAGATGTTCTCCTGGTGCTGGCAGGCGACCAGATTCATGACCGAAAGACTGTAGGCGGAGGCAACGTAGCGCATCCAGTTGGACTGCGAGCGATCCGAGCCGTCCAGATAGAAGAAGTCGTCGTCCCTGAATATCTGCGAGCGTAAAGTTGGGGGAAGAGAAATAGAGAGAACCAGAGAGAAAGAGAGAGGGAGAGAGAGAACAATAGAAGGCCTGAGGTTAGTAAAGGATCGGCGAGGGTACTTTTTCACAACAACAATAACAAAGAACTTTTTAACTACGAGTATGAAAGTTATTTTAACTAGAGCAAAAAAAGGAGCGAAAACGAAACGAAATCAAAAGTTAACACAAAATTTTAAACTGAAGACGTTTGAATAATTAAATTTGGAAATCCATACACAGATAGAGATAGAGAGAGAGAGAGAGAGAGAGAGAGAGAGAGACGTACAAAATAGGAAGTGCGTAAGTTATACAGAAAGAGAGGTAGAGACACACACACACAGACAGATAGACAAACAAAGAGACAGAGATAGAGAGCAAGAGTAAAATGATGACAAAATAGATACCTTAATATTCCCGTAGGTTATATGACGAGTTCCCTGCACCTGATTTTTTATTTTTTACATGAAAATAAAGCGGAGAATGGAGAGGTTTTGTTAGTTAATTTTTGGTGGATGGTTGATGATGCTTGCGAAGGTGAGGATGACATGAATCGATGGATTGAGCTGGTGGATTAACGGAACTTAATCGAACGAAGTGAAATCATGAATGGCTCTGATTTTAGTGCAAAAATTATGCTAAAAAACTGGCATCAAGACTGTTTCATTGACTGGCTGACTGACTGAGCCCGGCCGAGTGCACGCTTGATGGTACTACTCAAAGTGTCTCTCACGAGTTGCTCAGATTGTATTCGGTGGTTCTTACAAAATTTTGCTTACCCGCCAGAAATATCGCGCAGTGTTTTTGTCGTTGGGATAGTTCGGAGTTGGAACGCCTTCGAATGGGCCGAAACGTGTGCCGCGCGGTATAACGCCGGTGCTCCAAACTCCTTCAGTCTGGAAAGAAATAAAGAGAGTGCAAAGAAATGGGATGATTACAGGAGAACCGCTGGTTTTGACCGTGGGAGAGTAATTGAAAGAGAGAGTGCTATTTTTAGAGTGCGCACCTTTACATTTGGCGTTGACAACACCATCGAAGGCTTGAGTGTCAAACTGCGCGGCAGCGTCTTGTCAGCCCGATTCGGCACTCCTCGCTCGCACTGTACATCGGGCACAATGTAAACGGCCAGCCGTTCAAAGTCTTCCTCGCGCATGCGCGTCACATCGTAGTCCTGCGTGCCATCCGGCGTGGGGCTGCGTGCCGCGGCATCGTGCATTGGCGTCGCTGTGGGCGGTGAGGGAGACATTGAAGTGGCGGCACTGATTTGGTTGCTGGCTGGTGTGCCGGTTATTGTGCCGGTTGCTGGCGATAATGTCGCTGTGTGATGGTTGTTGTTGTTGCTATTGTTATTATTGCTTGTGATGTTGTTGGCAGATGCTGTGGTCCTGACGGAGTTACCGGTGGTAATATTTGCGGCATGTGGATGATTCACAGAAATGTTCATTTTGTTGGAAATGTTGTGTCAGTCTGTGTGCGTGTGCGTGGGTGTGTGTATGTGATTTCTTTTTTTAACAATATTTGGTTTAATTTCTGGTCTTGGATTTTCGTTGAAAAAATCAAGTCCTTTTCGCGCCGATTAATCCTCTTAGGCTTAGTTTGCTGTGTTTACATAATCTTCAATTCAGTGCTTGCTTTGTTTCTCTCTGCTTCTTGTTCTTCTTTATGTCGGCGTGTTTAGGAATTTTAGCAAAAACTGTTGCTTTTGTGTTTGGTGTAGGCTGCTCTGCAAAGAAGAGGAAGATTATAAGAATTAATTGGAGTAAAAAAGCAGTTGAAATCAATTTAAATGAGAAATTAGTTGGAGAATTTATTGCAGTTCAAAATCAATAAGATTTCGTTGATGCGGCGATTATTTATTTAAAAAAGTATTGTATTTTAAAGTGTGTGTGTGTGTGTGTGTGTGTTTGTAAAGACTGAGACTTTACTTAACATTCGTTGCTCTGCTAATTAAAAAAGAGCAGAAGCAAAGGACGAGCTTCTTATGTTTTGCCAAAATTGTCATTACTAAAAAATCTCACTACCTGAGAAAACTTATCATTAGAAGGATACAGAAAGAAAGAGAGAGAAAGAGAAAGAGAAAGAGAGAGAAAGAGAGACAATCAAAACAAATTTGGTAAAAAGTTTCATGCTCAATAAAAGCACCCGAGCGCAATACCTCGGTTCGGTATCTCGAATTGTTCTTTGGACATACGATACAAAGTGCTTGTATTAGTTATATGAACGTTTCACTCGCCCAATCCACCCCCCACCCACTTCACCCTCATCTGATCTACTCGCAACGTTCGCAAGCTTTTGCTCTCGCTTTTTTACCGGCTATTATTCATTCCAGCAGCTCGAATATTTTTGTTCATTTGTAAATGTAAATTTTTAAAAATGCTTTTGTCGTCTTCTTTGCCTTCTTCTTCTTCTTCTTCCTCCTCTTCGTATTCCTCTTCGCATTTTTATTAGAAAAGCAAAAGTACATTAGTTCGTGCACTTTGTCGCTCAATCGGCGCTTCGCTTTCGTTTTCAGGTGCTTAGCCGCTGTCGCCTGTCGCGTGTCGCCATACAACATTCAGCTTTGAATGAAACAGAGCTAAGGTTGGCGATTATGCAGTTCAAGTTTGCGGCCTTTGTGGAGGTTATGTTCATGGATTTGTTCGGCAGGTTGGCCCTACGCCGAGGGACAGTCGCAGTTTCTTGCACGACCATTCGAGCGTCATTCGAAAAGCGATCGATCGGGTGAAGGTGAAGTGTCAGACACTAAAGTGACAGCGTTAGTTTGTCAGCAGGGTAAAATGGAAATGAAAGTAAATTTGGTGGAGAGTCAGCGCAAGATACTGACTGACCTTATTGAATAACAAGAAAAGGTGTCTTGCGGTCTTTCAAGTAACTGTGGACAAAAAGGAGCCAAGATCATGACTTTCGAGGATAAAAAAGGTGCGAAAAAAGGAAAAGTGATGCTCGGCCATGAATCGCAGCACTTTTTGCTCTTTCGAAGGAGAAACAAATGATAACGATTCGGCTGGAGCGAAAACAAAACCAAGGCGTCGTCGGGCGGCGGCAAGTTTTCCACTGAAAGCTCTTTAAATCTGTCGGAAAATTTTAAACGCTTGTCTTTAAGAAGTTGCTTTACTTTGCTCTTTGTAGCTTTTCGGTGTATACATTTTTTCGCACAAAATGATGTTTTTCTTACCAGTCAATATCTTTTGTACGTTTGGGTTTCACTTTGGCTTTGGCTTTGGCTGTGGTTTTTCTTTTTGTAGTTTAAGTGAGCTATAAAAAATATACATATATAGACATACGCACTCTTCACTACTCCCTCAATAGAGTCTTTCGTCAGCATATAATGGATTTTTCAGGGTTCTGGAAGATACTCGTTAACGCATTTAGTAACTGTATTTTAGTAACTTTATTTTCACGCGTCGACTCAAATCGAAAGCGAAATCGAAGTCGAAGTAGTTGAAAGTAGTTTTAGTTTTAGTTTAGAATTTTTGTCGATTCTTTGCACGGGCTTGCACGCTCTTAGAGGCGACCACTCAAATTTCGTCACCCAAAGCTTTATTTTCGTTGCGTTTTTCTCTTGCTCTGTGTCTCTACCGATTGCTTTTGCTTTTTGCTTTTTGCTTTTTGCTTTTTGCTGAAAAATTTGAAATTTTTTCCTATTAAATTTTTCGTTTGATTGGTTTTGGATTTTTTTTAAGATTTGCACAAAATTGTAATATTATGCTTTCATTATATCTACTATCCTTCGCTTCTCTAATATCGTCGTCGTGGTCGTCGTCGTCGTTTTCACCAGTCGGTCTCCGGCAAAGCTTTCCTGCTCTGCGGCGCGTTTGGCTGCCTGCTCACTGCCGAAATGGCCACGTTCTCGTGCACTGGCACACTTTTTCGCTGCATTCTAAAATGCACTGAGCCCGCTACTAAACGCGCTAAGAATGAAACTTCTTCCGACAACCGAATGAAAAGTTGCAAAGTTTTCCCTTCCATCGAGTCGAATCAGGAGTGCGTGTATGGGTGTGTGCATGTGTGTGGGCGCGTGTGTGTATGCGAGATGCGGAAATGTTTCACGTACGTGGCTGAGTGTTGGTGAGCGTGCCACCAGCAGCAGAAGCAAGAGCATCCTCATCAGTTTGCAGTCGGTCAAACTTTCGCATCTTCCACTACTGACCCAATTTGAGTTTGTATTGTTTGCATGAGTGTATGTGTGTGTGTGTGTGTGTGTGTGTTAGTTGTAGAAAGGGTGAGTTTTCGAAAATGCACCTTCTTTGTCGTTTGCACGAAGTGCAGCGGGCGGGCGAAAAGCTTCTTCGGTTCGGTTCAGTTCGAAAAAAGCTCTCCGTGCGTGTCGCCTGACATCGTCGCGTCGATGAGTGTTGAACTTTGTGTAGCCGCCTGCATGCAATCAGGAAGTTCTTGTGCATCGCTTAATTGAATCGTGGTAAGAATGACAATTTTAGAAATACGTACATGTGTATGCACATACATTTTTGCATGCTAGGAAAAGATTTTCCTGATTTTCGTTTACAAAAATGGAATTTTTTTATACCTATCGGTTGTGCGGTTATGGTAACCGCAGTGGCTGCAGGACAAATAAGTATTAGTGGCCGTTTCCTTGTGTTTTAATCATTGATACAGAGATCGTTGTTCTTAAGGAACATTTTGCAGATCGCTTGACGATTTTTATTCACCTCAAACTGAACTCGAGTCGAACTTTGATCCTTTCACACTGTTATATCCATTCGTTCATTCGTTGTTCTTTGTTTAAATAAAAAAAAAAGCATATTCCGTATTGGGGGCACTTTCTATTTGCGATTTATGCGTAATACCAAAAAAATATATATCGTTTATATAGATAGAATATTTGATTAAGCGCGGCCGCTGTGATTCTGATCGATGATACGCTACGAACGAATGATATTTGTTGTCTACCGTGAGCTACTGTGTGTGAAGTCGCCGGCGTTGGGAGAGGAGCTGAGGGACTACTGAGTACGTTGGTTGGTACCGCTGTTGGTTCTACTGCATCAAAGAGAGAACGCTGTGGCCAAGAAAATCGAAAAGAAAAATCTATTTTTGACACTTCTGCCGAATAATAACACAAGCATCATTTCTTTTAATTAATTCTACTACTACTACGATACTTTATAATTCTTTTTATTTGAAAAAAATTGCATTTAAAAATTTATATGCATTACAACAAACACTCTTTTACCAACAAATGTTGAGAAATAAGGAAATGGTTTTTGGTCATGAAATAGTTGAATGGCGTTCGCAATATGTTGCAGCAACAAATGAGACGGCATCAAATACAACGCAGAACGAAAAATGAGGCATCAACAGAAAATGAGGCTGCCACAAAAGAGCGAGCGAAGAGCGAACAAATGAACGCCAACAAATGCATAAGCTCTGCTGCTGCTGCTGCTGCTGCTGCTGCTGCTGTTTCGAGAACAAGGAAGTGAAAATGCACTAAATTAAAAAAGAAAACAACCCGACAAAACTGCGACAACAACAACAACAACAACAACAATATAAAACAACAGCAACATCAAATTGTATTTCGTGCCTCCTCGCAACGCTTTAAATCATAATAAAATGAAAAATTATCGTGGTTGAGCTTTTCGTCTGTTTGTTTTGTTCGTTGTCAGTTCGTCGTCTGGCAGACTGCCGGCAGGTTTATTTAATGTAAATATTACATGAAGAAGGTGTGTATGTGTGTGCGTGTGTGTGTGCGTTTCTGAGAGTGTCTGTATATTTACATTTGCTGCTTCTTTGGCGTTTCGCAACTAATCGCTAGATTGCATTTGAAGGACATTCGTCGTCGTCGTCGTCGTCGTCGCTATCGTCGACGAATAGAACGCACACACCCGACGAGAGAACAAAACGACAAAAAAGAAGAAGAAGCAGCTGCAGCTGCAGCGGACTTTGTCAGTGTTTTTGTCGTTAAATGCAAAAATCAAATAAAATAAAAATTTTGCAAATATTTGCTTATTTTTATTGTAATTGTTTTCTTTTTTTTTTGACATTAAACTTGAACTGATAGTACTACCCATAGATAAGGTGTCCTCTCTCACGTCGTTCGCGTGCTCGCTCTCTTTCGTCAAAAAGCAAAAACTAATGCACTTCTAACGGCAGTGACCGATACTTACTCATTCTCTGTTACGCTCTTGTAAATTTTGTGTGCTCCCGCTCCGGATCAGGGGGGAGGGTGGTGGGAGCGGCGGGGACAGCTGCGGTTCAAAGAGGGCAAGAATGGGTAAGTGCAGCGCAGTGCTTTTATGCAAACCCGGAAGGCGGAGCAGTTTTTAATTTAATATTTAGATGCTGATTAGACAGCTTTTCAACAATTTATAAATTTCTTTGAAATGCATTTTTTTCTTTTTTTTAAACATTGTAACTAAAGGAATGTGTAAATTGTATAAATGATACCAAAGAAATGTTTTTTTTTTTTGAAATTTTTTTTGTGGAAATTTATAAAAAAAGGTTTTGTACTCTTTTCTTTATTGTTGTTATTATAATTCTTATAGCATAATCATACAGATACTATTTCATTGATTAATAACTCTGTTATTATGAATTTATAAACAGACAAACTTATATTATATACGTATTGTATAATTAATATAATAAATTTGTGCCTTTTCGGCATTGTTATGTTTTTTGTTATCGTGTGTGTTTGTGACGATTGGTTATGCTTTTAATTTCGTTAAATACTTAACATTTACAGCAAATATTCATTTCATTATCGCTGATTTTGATGACAATTTTCTCAGCGCGTATTATTGTTAGCTGAGGCAATAACAATAAAAATAAAGGCAATAATTTTCCGCATTCTCTAAGAATATACTCTACACAACGCGTTTTCGGTAAAATTGTTTGATTTTATTGGTGGTCGCCAGGAGCGTCAAGACAAAAGGGAGGGGAGGGAAAGATGTCAGTTGGGTGGTGCGTGGCGGCATAACGTATTTGGCACATGTAAAATCAGCGCATTGGCAGGCAAATTTCTTTTCAAATTGTTTCTCTTCTTTGCTCTGATGCAATAACAATAAAGAGTATTCGTTTAAATACGCGTAATTAAAACAACATTTAACTTTCGTTGGATTTTCGTTTATTTTCGTTAAACTTTCGTTTATTTTCGTTAGAGATAAAACATAGGACAACATAGGAACATAGGAAAGTATAAACTTTTGTTATATTTTCGTTACTATCGTTATAGAAACAAAGAAATAGTACGAATAAACTTTCTTTAGATTTTCGTTACTGATAGAAACAAAACGGAAGGTAACGAAACGCAAGTATAACGAAAGTTTATACATTTTCGAATGAACTTTCGTTATATTTTCGTTACTGATAGAAAATACATAAACCGAAAATTGGAGAAACAGATAATCTGAAGATAGTATAGATAGTATTGTTTTATATAAAGTATAAAAGAATAATTTATTACAGTACTTTTTTCTTTATAGAAGTAAAATTAAATAATTTTTATTAACACTTTAACAAACTAATATACACAAAAGTAATTAAAAAAGCTAGCAAAAATGCAATGAAAGAAAAAAACCAAAAGAATAAAGTTTCTGATAAGAGAAGCTTCTTTTTATACGTGAATAAGTACAAGTGAGTGCAAGTGTGTATTTAATTGTGTATGTGTGTGTGTGTGTAAGTGCATGTGACTTGCTTAGAAATATAATACAATACAATACAGTATGACCTTCATAAAATGCATTCGTTTCTGTTTTTGTTTGATTTGCTTTTGTATAAACTTTGTTGCTGTTGTTGTTGTTGCATGCATTAAAATTAGTAATAGAGGAGTAAGAAAGAGTATCACTATTTCCATTCTGTTTTAATGGAATTTTAAATATTACTAGAAAATTCTGATAAACACGAATTATTGTAAATTTGTGGGGAAAAAAACGACACAACGACGGCTACGATGACTGATAGCATGCAGAGAGGAGCCCATTTTAGCTTCCTATTATTTTTTTCATTTTGTACAAAGCGTAAGAGGAGAGCACGGAATGAAGAAAGTGTCGTTTTGAACAAAAACCCATCATCGCCATGGTCTAACCCTCGCAAAAACTTACGGAAACGCCTTAAAGTTTTTATTTTCATTCAAGTTTTAATAAAACCCATTTCGTGTTATTATTATTTATTACTGGGTACTATTGTATGCGGTATTTATCGTTATTTTAAAATAAGAATTATTGTAGGGTAAAATCTTGTATTCGTAAGACCGAGAACCTTGAGCTTTGTTGTTGCCAGAGGCATCCTTTTACGCCTCGAAGAATTGTGCCATTTACTTGCACGACAATTTATTCTGTCTCACTCACAGAATAATTGGTCTGACTTTTGGTCATCATCGGTCTTTTGCACAAGCTCCATGGGCTTCTCTTTGTGTCATCAAAGAAAATTTGCAAGGGCATGGGTATATCATAGCAACATGTTGCTGTAGAAAAGATAATGGCAGCATCACATTTATATACAATGATTTATGCACACTGATGAAATTTCATGCGTGATTCGTTTATATTGTTTTAAAAGCATTCAGTTACAGGAACTTTATAAAGTATGTATGGATATGATGAATCTATCGATGTGCGCGGTGTGTGAGGCAATGTGAAGTGAGCAATGGTTTAGGGAATTGCTTTTGGTCAAACAATTTTAAGCGAATTTAAAAGATTGAATTTTTAAAGCTAGAGCTGCCGGGCTATGGCTAAAGCGGCCTGCCCGAGAGTAAATAGAAGCGAATGCCGACTACGACACTAAAAAAAAAAAGAGACAAAAATACAAGGTATAAAAATTTCCGCCACAATCTTCACATTTTTTGTGCGCCTTTTAACTTTAGTCTAGATTACATTTTATTGTTTTTACCTACTATTATTATTCACATATTATTACTTTTATAATTGTTGTAGTTATTGTGGCAATTTTCTTTCTTTCTTTTTCTTCTTATTCTTTTAATTTTTTTTTTGCCTCGACTGGTCGTTATCAATTTCAGCTACGAGTGTAGCAGCAGCTCGTGAAGCTTGTAACAGTTTCAAGTTATGGACTGTGTGAATAAGTATCGTATATACATGCATGCATACATATGTATAGGCGCTATGTGTGTGTGCCATAAAATATTGATAGCTACAAGTTAGATAAATGCAGCAATTGTTGTTGTTGTTGTTGTTGTTGTCGTTGTTCTTGTTGTAGCCGGGGAACAATTTTTCCTGCTGCATTATTTTGAATCCATTAAAATTTTCGCACTTAAACTAAAACAACAAACAATTATTGTCGAGCTAGCAACAAATAGTTAATAGATTTATAAAAAGAACAGACACTCACACACACACATAGACACACACAGACACACATTTACATACATATTGTTAATAAGCACACACATTCATATTCTTTGAGAGATTACGATAAGATCAATGATGCGCTCGCTGCGTTGTCGTTGCGTTTGCTTTAGTGAATTTTTTATATTTTTCTTTTCATTTATTTATTTAAATTTTCCGCCCTTGTAGATTTGCTAAAGTTTTCATAGAGGAAATGCTGTTGAGCGAGTACGTTCTCGCGATTTACTTAAATAATTTTTTGATGTTGATTAATTTTTTCAATTCAAATCGAAGATTTGAAACTCAGAAGCCAAAGCAGATGACCTTAATTAAATAAAAAGAAATTAACAAAAGATGAAGAGTACTATAAAGAAAGAGACGACACACCATCTTTTCATTAAAAGACTTAAAAAGCATGAAAAGTACAGCAACCGAAAAGAAGAGTTTTAAGATTACTTTCTTTGTAGAAAGAGGCGGTTAATTTAGTCTTCAATTACCTTCAGTCAGAAGACTGACAATCTCAAAATAACTGAACGAAGTTGACTGAAATGAAGCTAATCATTAATTTGTTAATAAAGTTTCTTTTTAAAATAATTATAAAATAAACTTAAATTAGGCACTACCATTAGACCCATCCAATCAACACCGGACAGTTGTCCGAGTCGTCTCAGTCATCCAAATGCATGCACCCTCCTCACACACCCTTCCGTATACGATACACCCACAGCTATCCACATTGCTATACCGCATTGCAATCTACAAAATTACAGTTACGTTGCACTTTAACCTTGAACAAAGTATCTTTTTATTTGTAGAAATAGCTGCGACGTGCTTGAGAGGGTTGCCGCAGCGATGCTGCACACGGAAATGAAACTAAAAGGGAGTAAGTGCGACGAAAGAGAGCAGCAATGTCGTCGTCGCGAAAGAGAGAGAGAGAGCCGTAGAGAAGTAAAAGAATGCATTCAGTGAGAGACAGAGAGCGAATGAGGAGTTAAGCAGAAAAAGACAAAGAAAAATAAAGAGAATAAGGAGAACAAGCATATGCAGAGAGGCAACGACATGCGCGCTCGCTCTCTCCATCTCTCTCATTTCATTAATTTTAATTGAAAAGCTTTTTATAATAATTTTGTGTAGATGAGCAGAGACTTTTAAGGCTGTCGCATGAACGGGTGAGGGCGAGGGAAGGGGTGGGGGTGACGTAGGCGTGGGTGATGATTTGTAGAAGCTTTTTGGGGAGCTGTTGTGGTTGTTGTTGTTGTTGTTACGACAGAGCACATTACTTTCGCTTGCAATAAATGCAAAAATTACTTAACGCTTAAAAAACGCAGCAACAAACTTCGAAGAACAAAAAAGCGAACAAAAAAAAAACAACAAAAACGTTTAAATGAACAACGTTTCGTGGTTGTTGGTGTTAATGTAGTATATTATATGTAGTATAGTATAGTATAGTATAGAAACTTTGCATTACAATGAATTTGTTTTTATGTAATAAAAGCATTCAAATATTCATATATTTCTTAATTTTTTTGCGACAGACGCCTTTCTACTCGTTCAATCATTCAGACATGTGCTCATTAAGTCACTAATGATTGACTGACTGAATGTGCCAGATTCTTTCATAGTCATTGATTGTTTCAGTTCATTCAATCCGTGATGAGTTGTTCCTTCTTCTTCATCAATTGAACATAATCAATTGATTGCAAACTACATCGAACAGACCACACTCATCCTGATTATCATTATCATCATCAGCATGAACATCATTATCTAAGGTTAATTATGTCCAGTCCATTGTCATTTTGACATTCGCAAGCTTCTAAGCATACATGCGAGTACGTACATATGGACATGTACCTGCTGCTCGCACGTGGCGTTGTGTGCGTGCGTGTGTGTAGAACGCGTAGAAGTTTTAAAAGTGAAAGTTTTCCTTCCACCTACTTCCCCTCATTCTCACTGCCTTAACGCTAACAATAGGTTGTTGTTGGTTCATCCTTTTCAAAGCTTGCTCACAATAAAAATGCATAAAAACTTTTCCATACAACAAATGTATGGAGACACCTTTTTGTTCCATACATCGCATGTTCGTGTACATATAAGAAGTTTTCTAGATATAAGAACTAAAGGAGAAATGTATTATATACGAGACTTTACAGCGACAGCGATTTCTTTTAACGGCGGCGGTAATGGCCGATGAATTCGTATGAATTTCGGCAGGTCTACGAGTATGAAATGTTTGTATGGATTGCCTTGCATTCAGGACTGTTCAAGACTGTAAGAGTGGGAGGGACGAACATTTGGATCCTCATTTCTTCATCTTCTTTCAACAACGGATGAAGTTTATATAGTCCGCTTATATAGTCAGTTTATATAGTCGTTATATTAGAGGAGGTTGAATTTTGTCGCAAACACTATCATCATTATCATCATTATTGTTCTTTTCATACGAAACATTTGTTCAAAGAAGCCGAAATAAGCAAAGATAAAGGCATTCTCGATAGGAGTTGCCATCGATGCTTGTCACAAGGCTGTACTGACTACTTGTATCAGCTTTGAAGGCGGTCAGCAGTTTAATAATTCTCCAGTTTAATAATTAAGGTTTCAAACTTCTAAAAAGTTTGCTGTATTTTGAAATTTAAACAAATTTGCTTTTAAATTTAAAAAAATGATGAATGATAACCGTTTTTCAACGCTGATTTTGAAATATCAGTTATTTAAATTTGATGACCAAAAGACCAAAACATTTTTATCTTTCATGCTTTTCTTAATTAATTTAAAAAAATTAACAATGATAAATTATCATTGCATATAAAATATAAATCAATATAAAAAATCAATATAAAAGATAATATTTTTCTGTATTTTTAATATTTTGCAATATTTTTTGGTATTTGAAAGATTATACAGACAACCCCTCATACACCCCTCATACACCCCTCATACGTTATTTTTCTCAGAAGTTGTCTCAGATCCAATAAATTTGATTGAATTCAGTTGAAAAGGTCGCTTTAAAATTAAACCATCGCACACTTTTTCTATGATTATTATGATAACTCACATGAAATTACACTGAAGGAAATTTCAAATTTTCATCAGAAATTTTAATCAGTCACTCTTCCTTATCAATCGCGAATGCACGCAGAAATTTACTAATTATTGTGTTATTCTTCCAAATTTTATACGCCGCGACTCATATCGTACGTTCGGTTGCTGATGCGCCGACCCGACCGGCTGAGAAGATTCGACGACGTGTCGGCGTATTTGGTCCGTATGCACGTACGTACGTACCACCAGCTCTAAACGCGACCTACGCCAAGCGTAGCCAACTTGTGTCTGACGTCAGACAGGACGCGTCTACGACGCTGCGGGCACTGACTGCAGACAGGGCAAACGACCTCTGTGCGCCTCAATGTATACTACGAAAAATGGCAAAGGGATACCAAATAAAATAGTTTTTACGTGATAGATTTTCTCCTTACTCTTCTGCGGAAAACATTATTACATTGCTAACATGTATCTGGTCTTTAGTGTGTGTATGTGTGTATGTGTGTGTGTGCATGTGTGTGTTCCTGGTGAACCAACAATGAATTTGTTAAGGCGAAAATTTCTCTTAATCACACCCATTTTTTCTGGAAACAAAAAAAAACCAAAATACAAAAAATTATATTAAAACTTAAGTAAAGGACGATTTTTTCATTAATGCCAAACATCATCACTTTAAAGTAACATGAAAAAAAAAATGCGTACACTTTAATCCTTCGTTCGCACTAAAGTACGTTGCATTCTATGCAGAGGCTTCCTGTCAATCTGGTGCACCAACGGCAACTTGTTCTTGCCGGGTTCAATGCACCCTTTATTGACTGACTGCCTTCTGCGTACGGTCGTCGCCTTTTCGCTCACACAAACCAACACACTGGCAAAGTGCTAGCCAGACGCTTTCTACCAATACATACAAAATATGAAAAGCGAAACACACCATTTTTGCACTCGGCTCGACGCTGCAGCAACGCCAGCCAGACTCGGCTTGCTGCATCCTTCCATCCTGCCAACGACGACAAGGTCCTGCCGCGCCAGGGTTCAGCTGTGGCCACTGCTGTATGTGTGCGTGTGCGTGTGCGTGTGCGTGTGTGTGCACTCTCGTACTAGAGTTCAATCACTTGGGTTTGGTCTTGACTTGCTCAGGCGCTGTGCCGCGCTTCGTCTGCAAAAGCGACAGTCATTCGGTCTGTGATGTTGGGGCGGCGCAGCTGATGCCGGCGCGTCATTGTCGTCGGCGCGGCACTCGGAGGCCAAAGCCCTTTTGCAGACTTTGTAAAATTTCACTTTTAATTTTTTTCCTTCATTGAAACGAACGAACAAACGAAGCAAATACGCCAACGAACGGCAAACGAGTTCGGGAATTGGAATCGGAGGCGGAGGGGGAGGGGGAGTGGGCGTGGTGTGGCGGTTGGTGTTCGGTGTTCGGTGTTCGGTGGTGGTAGTGGAAGGCGAAAGCGTTAAGGGGCGTTTTGAGGACGACGCAAAAGTGCAATGAATCTTGTCCTGGCTCGTAAGCCGTAAAAGGGACGGACTCGGGCGGGCTCAGGCGGGCTGCTGACAGCCTGAATGTATGCAATACAGACTAGAGTCTGGTTGTGCGAATTTAATGCTGCTGTTGCTGTTGTTGTGGCTCGCCGAGAAGGTTGTTGAACTCGGCCAGGACACAACGAAGTTAGTTAGCGACGATGGCGATGACGACGACGATGACGACGGAGGCGACGATGCCGTTGCCGACGACGCCGCCGATGCCGATGCTGACGACGTTGGCGATGGCGATGAAGTCGACTGCGACTACGTCTACAAACGATAGAATGGCTAACAGGACAAGAGAATATACATATGTATAGATGCGTACAGCAATAACAACAACAACGACGAGAGCAAGAACATGGCCACAACCTAGACCAACGTGATTTTTTTTGCGCTACAACCAACGGAACGAAACTGTCGACCATAAAAACAACAACAATAAATAACATTAAACTAAACCGTTTGTTGTTGTTGTTGCTGTTGTTGGCCAAGATGAAAACGAAGTTTTATGGAGTTTATTTTCATATTTTTTTAAACGATATTTTTTGGTATAAAACTGAAATTGAAATGTAAATTTTTTAACGCTAAATAAAGGTTACTTAGGTAATGGTTGCTGATGGACTCTGATGACGATTAAGTTTTTATCAAGTAACGACTCACAATCGTGATTTTATTAATGATTTTAAAAATTTCAATAAGAATTTTTTTTTCCGAAACTATAAACATAAAAAAAACAAGCCTAATCAAAACACAGCCACACCCCTTTGTGGCTTTTGGTGTCCTTTCTTCATTCATTCGAAACATCAAAATCATTATTATCACAATCATTATCATCATTGTCATCATTATCATTAACATCTTCGTGCAAAATAAAACGTAACAACGACGGTTTTTGTTTTTACCTTTTTCTTGCTCTCTCTTTCACACTCGGTCTCTGCTCGGTTTTCTGCTGCGCGTCAGCTCTGCGTCTATGCTATTTATTCTTAAATTATTTTAATACTAAGTTTTCTACGTGTTCAGTCTTTTTTCTCGAAAAAATATTTGATTTTGCTTTTTACATACGGTTTCCACTTTTTTTACACGGATACATACCGTTATAATTTTCTTTAAATTAAAAAATACTTAATAAATACTTTCGAAATTAATTCATTGTAATTTACAGTTCTTTAAAAAAAGTTTGTATTATTTTTATGAATATTTTCTTGCATGCATTTATTTTTTGTTTAATAATTTTTTTTTTTTAAAATGATATCTTAGTTGGGTTTATTTTTCTTTTTGTTATGCTTATTTTTATGCTTAAACACTAAACGTTCTCTGCGCCTAAGGTCGCACTGCTGCTGCTTCACTTCACTTTCAAACGCGACTTGAAAAAATTCACTGTCTCGAACGCATTGTGAAAATATAGCGGATATTTTTTCACAAATTTTCGACATGAACACATTGTGTGGTATTTTTTTGTGGCTGACTCCTTTCTACACTTATTAATCCTAGCACAACAACAACAATTAGAGAGCAATTAATGCATTAAAACTAATAAATAAAGGGCAGGCGCCTCGGGCAGCTGATTGGCTGACTGGCTGACTGACTGTCTGACTGATTGTTGTTGACTGCAGCCCTGCTGAGGCCGACATGACCTGCCTTACGCGTCAACATCCCGGGATAGGACTGAATTTCCATTTGGCTGAGGCGAAGCAGCAGACTTCTGCTAACTTTCAGAAACAGAAAAGGGTGGAACAGCTTGAAGGAAGGAAGGAAAGAAGGAGGGAAAGAAGGAAGGCAGGAAGGAAGGAAGGAAGAAGGAAGGTTAGCAGAAAAGAATAGAGTCAGCACGAATCATGACGATGTCGATGGCGGTTTCTAAAGGATTTGCAGATTTCAGAATTTGCAGACTACTAAACGCGCAAAACGCGCCTTTCTCTCTGTTGCTCTCTCGCTCTCTCTGTTAACCGCCGCATCTTACTGCAAATGCGCCTCAAAGTATGCAACGAATGCGGTGTCTATATATATCTATGCGAGGCCTCTCTTCTTGTTGTTGTTATCGTTTTAGTGTTAAAACGTCGCACAAGCGGCTTTTATTCTTCAGTCGCGTCGTGTAGTAATCGACTACGCCAACTACGCTTACAAAAACGGAAGAGGAAGAAGAGGGTTATCTCACCCCCTCCCCAATGAAGGGGTATCGCTGCTAGTATTTTTGGCAATGACAAAGTTTAGGCCATTTTGGTAGACGTTACAAGAAAGAGAAGACATACATATGTACGTATATATCTTTGGTGGCGGCTGCAAAGTGTTCCTCTCTCTCTCTCTCTTTCTAGGGTTGTTTTCATTCTTGTCATGTGGCTGTTTTTGTCCCTTCATTGTTGTTGCCTCGGTTGGTCGGCAATGTCTGGCTCAATTGAGTTCAACAAACTCAAAAATATATACAAAATTTATCGTATATCGTCGTCGGTAAAGGCAATTATGCATGAACGTTACGTATTTAAGCATTTTCGTTACGATACGATTTTATACGATAAAAAATATATGTTCGTTTCTAAAACGCAGCCTCATCAAAATATTTCGAAATTTTCGTTGTTCGAAATATTTTCGTTGTTTCTTTAATTTTTCTCAATCCAAAATTCAAATAGAAATTTCTTGCACTCAGAAAAGTTTTATTTTATTAATGATAATAATTTTATTATAATAGTTTATTTTAATTTTAAATTAAAAAATTTGTAATTTTCAAGTTATTATTTAACTGTTATAAGAAACTGAGAATATATAAAAAATTTATTACAAAATATCTACAAACAGCAATTTTCTTTTATACAAATTTTAATCAAAAAAATAATTGTTTCATTTTTCTATGCTTGCTTAAGTTATTTTATGCTTAAAAACGTACACACGCAAAAAAAATGCACACACTCACACGCATACGCATCGTCTGTAAAGTTTCTGTCTGCAGCTTTGGTACCTGTTGTTGTTTTTGTTGTTGCATGAGCAGTAGTAAACGTCCTTGGGTGTGAATGAACTGTAGCTGAAGCAGCAGCAGCAGCAGGAGTAGCAGGAACAGCAGAAACAACAACTATAACTTCAGCGACAGCAGAAACGCCAGCAGCAAAAGACAATTGATTTGTGCACGAATCAAGTTTTCTCTAACGAGAGGGAGAGGTGGAAGAGAGGCCGAGGTGTGGAAGAGTTAGTGGGAGGAAGAACAGAGAATATTTGAGAGAGACAGTGTATGAGTCAGGCTCAGATAAACGTTAATAGAGAGAGAGTGGTGTGCAGAAGGGAAAGGGAAAGGAAAAGGAAGGTAGAGACTAAGAGAGTCTTTAGTGAGCACACTAAAAGTTAAGGGCAAAAGAGAGCACACCAACTAAGGACTTTGATGGAGACACGAAGAGCATAAACGACAATTATGTTGAGCTATGGTTTTTATTTAAAAATTATCAAAGTACACGGTAAAAATTTTAGTTTTATTTTTAAATTGTATTTTGTATAGCAAATAAGTTTTAAAAAAATTTTTAAATTTTTTTCAGGTTAAATCCTTCAGGTTAAAACAGGATTGCTTTTTAAATTTCTAATTACTTTTTTTTTAAAGTTAGAAGCATATGAATCCAAGTCATCTGTTAATATAAGACTGAAGACTGTTTTGTTTTATAAATACTCGCAGAAGCTTCGCAAACTCAAAGCTAATGTAAGTGCTGAAGCTTTAAACAGAAACTTTTGTCTAAAACCTTTGAATATTTACACCAAAAATTTTGGTTTTATGTTAAAAATACATAATTTTAATACATTCTTTTCGTAGCTTAGATTTAAGGCTTTTTTTAATATAAAAACTAAAAGTTAAAAATGACATTGTTAACGTGTGAGAAGTCCTCGAGCATTTTGCAAAGAAGTTTCGTTTTCTCGCTCTTATGTTAGAGGATCTAACAGAAGGCGAGGCTACACTGAGGAAAATGGCCATATAACAAATGACCACAATAAAATTAATAAGAAAACACAAGCATCAAAAATTATATTGAAAATTAAAAATAGAATATTATGTGCAATATATTTTTCAAATATTTCGAATTTTTTTCATTTCTTCATTTTGGTGTGAATGATGTGACGCATTGCTTTATCTTATTCAGATACTTTTATTTCTTTATTTCTTTTTTTGATTTATGACATCAGCCAGCATGACACACACACATACACAGCACTGTGACACAATTAAATGTCATCAACCACTTGCCGTCAGCGTCGGTTGCATTCGATGATGGTACAAGAATACAACATGGATTCGTGTTGACGGTTGCGCATGCATACAAATGCGTGCGTTGTTGCATGCAATTAAATGCGGCGGCGCATCCGTTTTACGAGTATCTACTTCGCATCGTATAGCAATAGCGGCAAAAGCGGCAACAACAACAACAACCGACAGTCGTAGTTCATTCAAATTCATAGAACTCAGCTGTAGGCACGCATGCATGCACGTAGAAGGTATGCAAGTATATTCTTGTGTATGTACGTATGTAACTATTAACAAGCAGTTCATATTAAACTTACTCGTACATTACAAGAACCGTTAGCTAGACGTGGCCCGTCTTCAGCAAGCTAACCAACAAGTCGTCGACGACAGACAACTGCGGCAATAACCGCACAAAAGTAAGGCTTTGAGTCAGGCTCATTATGTATGCCAGGCTCATGCGCGGTGCAACGTGGATCGTGGGTCGTACGACGTATGTACGTACGTTCTACATACTCGTTCTACATACTCTACATACTCGTAGTTACATACGAAGTATTTGTACATCAAAGAACTTTCTAGCGCTTGCGATGAGAGTTGAAAATTTGTTTCTATTCTATTGAAAAATTTGTTGTTAGTTTTTCTCTGCAACTTCCTTTCGGCGCCTTTTTCTTTTTCTTTTTTTTTGAATCCGGGCGTAAAGAAGTTTTCCGAAAAATTTTCTTTTAAAAAGTCGTGCGCAAAATTGAACTTTATTTAGGCCACCAACGTAAAATGCAGTCGGTTTTAAGCAGAGTGTAATTTCGGCTTTCTCTCTCAAAACATACCTGAGAGAGAGCGCTTTGCTCTTTTTACGGAAAATAAAGACATTCAGCGTTTTCTCCCTGTTTTTTTCTCCATTGCATTATTCACAGCATCGTCCCAGCCACAGTCGCTGAGTCACTGAGTCACAGTCACTGCACAATCAGTCCATGGCTAAGTCCATGTCCATGACATTCAGCCGCAAGCGGAAATAAATCCGACCAAACTGAAGAAAACAAAACGCAAGCTCACAAAAAGTCTGCAAATTTTTTCTACTGTGCATTAACTCGCTCCTATTCGCTCTCTTTCTTTGTCTCTTCGACTCTCTTTATAACTTCTGCTCTGTGTCTGTGCTCTTAACTGCCGTTTGCTCTTTGAAGTTGAACTCTTTTATAAAAGTTACTCTCTTGAAAGTATTTGGGCAGCGCTTGAGTAGGTCGGTCATTGAACCGACGAACTTGTTCGTTTATTCGTTCGCTCTACTCGCTTAGCACTTGCTCTCTTGCTCTCGTTTATTAAGTCAAGAGTTTTCAACAAGCTTTCATCTTGTACGTGGTTACACTAGGACTGCGACCACGACCGGGCTCCGGACTGACATTGATTGTAGTATTCCTGATGCGGTGCATCGGAAAATGCATGGGTTCATCTGACCATCGGCAGACTTTTGAGACAAAGTCAGTAAAAATCATTTGCCGCGCGTGACAGTTGTCAGTTAAAAAAGTGCAGGGAGAGAAAAAAGATAAAGACAGTTTTAGGAAAATTAAAAATTACTGCTTAAAAGACTTTATCAAAATTATTTGATGAATTTATCAGTAATGATTTGAAAAGCCTTTAAGTTGATTGTGTAAGGTTTATAATTAATAATTTTGGATTTTAAAATAAAGAGAGTTAAAAATTTTATGCCGTGTAAAAGAAGAGCTTCTTCTTCTTCTTCTTTTTCTGCTTTTTCCCATCATCAAAAATACAAAATAGTGAGAGTGAGCGAATGACAAGAATGACAAGGAGTCAATTCGGGATTCCTTTTTTCCAGAAAAACCTTTCCGTTATAGTCTCTTGGGGCTACGATGGTAACTAGCCAAGACAACAACAACAAATAACAACAACCAAAAACGAAAAACCGAAAAAAGAACAAATTGAAATTTGATGCTTCAATTGATCAAATTCAGCCTCAACGCATTTTGATTTCGATTGTGTTCATGATGGCTCAAGGTTTTGAAGGCCAAGGTAATCCCAACCTTCTCGAGCACAAAGAGAGAGAGAGAAAAGCAGCAGCAACAACAACATCATCAACAAAAAAAAAACAACAAAAACGTAAGAGAAAATGTCAGAGTCAGAACGAAGGAACGAACGAGCGAATGAAGTACGTACGCTTGCAGTCTCCAGCGTGAGGTCATCGTCCGTTAAGATGTCAGTCAGGTGCAGAGTATTTGGAAATGCGAGATTGATGATGATCATGTTGTCCCCCTCTAGATTAGACTCAATTGGAAAAAATTTTTTATCAAATTCTTTTGTAGGCACGTAACATGTGTGTGTGTGTTTTATATAAGAGTTTTAAGGATGAATGTTCCGAGTGCAAGAAATCTTTATAAATTTCTCAAATTTCTTAACTGTTTAGTAAATAAACAGTAGAGAGGAAGAAAAGAAAAAATTCAATTCAAATTATAACGGATTTAATGCTCGTTTTTGTGTCCTTTTTGTGTCGAAAACTATTAATTTTCGCACAGAAAGAAAGAAGACAAATATTAATAAACGAATCGAAAAGAATGAACGTAGTTGCTCAAAGAAAGGTTAATCGTTGTTACGCTTTGAAACGTTAATTGAAGTGTTTAATTTTAATTGTAAGTTTGTTTCCGCAGTCTTTTGTTAAGGCGAGTCTCCTCCTCAGAGGATTATTGGATTGTCAATCTTTACGACAAGCGCAATAAAAAGTTTTGTTTTCATTCTCAATAAGTTCTCAAAAGAAGGGTGTAGGAGAAGATTTTTTGAAACGAAAAATTTTTATTTTGATTTAGTTTTTTTTAAAAATTTGAATTTGTTCGAAATTTTCTCATTCGTTTAAAATATTTGGATATTTTCAACGTTTAGAGTTTTGCAAATTTTGTGTGTTAAACTTTTGAAAAGTTGAAAAATCAATGAAAAAAATTCTATTTTAACATTAGCCATAAATTGTTATTATTCTAAAAATATTAACTAACATATTAAACCTATTCTAACATATTAAAGTATATTTTTCTAAAAATTATGCATAAAAATAAAAAAATGTTTTATTAGGTTTTACTCCTTTGGAAAACTGAAGTCATACATAAAACAAAAAATGAAAAACACAAACCAATTTTATTTACCTGATATCTTCAGAAAGCAAACTATTTTGATTTAAAATAAATAAATAAGTTTTAAAAATTAAATATATATAAATTTATATAAATAATTTGGAAAAAATAAATATTTAAATATCAAAAATAATATATTTTTTTAATAATTTTCGACTTTAACTTTTTAGTAACTTGTTTTTAAATTATCTACAGTTAATGAAAATTTTAAACGTATTTTTAATTAATCTTATTAATCTTAATAATCTTTTAATTAATCTTATTTAACCTTGTTCGTTTCTTCGTTTGCTTTTTTTTTGTAATCATAAAAAAGACATTTTTCAATTATTTTAAAGCAATTGAAATTAAACAAAACAATGCCAGAAAGAGAGAAAGTGGGGAAGAGGGAGAGAGTGCGTAAGAAAGAGAGAGCAAAAACGCAAAACAAAAAACGTTGCGTAACGTTTAAAATTCTAAATATTTACTCACAGCAACATCAAACGCAAACCGAACCGAAAAATCAAAAACGAAAAAGGGGTAAAAACAATAAAAACGCCTTAACAAAACTGAAATTTAACGCATTAGCAAACAGCAGAGCAAAAAAAGGTTCGCTTGGTAACCATGGTTCGTTTCGTTTTTTCCTCTAGGCCTTATTTTTTTGTTTCTATTTATGATTTAACTTGTTTTTCTCAGTTTCTACTCTGTTCTTCAACCTTCTTCTTCTGTTGCTTCTTCTTCTTCTTGCTTCTTAATTTTTCCACCATTCTAACTAATTGCGTAATTATTTCGAGCTTTGTCAGCTTAAGGTCAAAGACTTTAACATTAAGTCAAGATTAAGGCGAGAGATGAAGCAAGAAAAAGTAAGAAGAAGAAGAAGAAAAAGAAGAAGAAGCAGCAGCAGCAGTTGGAGGATGGTTCTGTGGAGGTATGTATATACATATGTATATGTACATGTAGAAATAGAGAAGACATAAGTACAACAACAAACATTAAAAGGCCATTTTTTGGAAGTAACATTTTCTCATACTTTGTAAGACCAAAAAACCAAAAAAAAAAGTAGCGTATAAAACGCCACACACACACACACACACACACACGCGCACACACACACGCACGCACACATACACACGCACTAACGCACTCTGGCAATAAAGTTAAAGGGCTAAAAAGGAGTCAATAAACAGCACTAGAGCAATAACAACAAAAACAACAACAACAACAACAGCAACAACGGCAGCAACAACAACAACAGCAACAACAACATGTCATGGAAAAAAGCAATGAGAGCCTCTGCTGACGCGCGCACGCGTGCTCTTGTGTGCGTGTATGTGTGTGCGTTTGGGCCATTGACCGTTTAGCAAGAGTAAGAGTGAATTTTTATTTCCACGTTTTTCGTTTTCTTCTTCTTCTGGTTTAAAAAAAATTCGTTTCGTTTCGTTTTTTTTTTGATTCCTTGAGTGGAAAGTGGTTACGCGACGACGACGAAGGGCATGCATGTACCGCGCGCGTTTGGGATGGATGATGCATGATGCATGATGCATGATGCAGGCATGCTACACTCTCGGCGTCACTGAGCGACGCCGCAACAGGATGCCATGACGGACAAAAGCAACAATAAAAATAAGAATAACAACAACAACAACAATAGCAAACTACTATTACTACCACTAGGTACTATAACGATAACAACAACAACAACAACAACAACAACAACAACAATAATAACAATAACAATAATAACAATAACAATAATAAAGCCGTCGACCGGCATCAACAGTTGAACGCCCTTTTCACGGCAAGTGATTCTGGAATATACCTAATTCTCCCTTTCCCCCTTCCCCCTTCGGCCCCTTCTCTTCCCTACTTCTTCTTCTTCTTCTTCTTCTTCTTCCCTACTTTATTCTCTATTTCGTATTTTGTATGAAGCTCTAGAGCTTTGTGTTGTTACCATTCTTTGCAGATGACTCCGCTGTCGCTGCTGCTGCCGTGGATGTTGCTGTTGCTGTTGCTGTTGCTTCATTACTGGTTGTTGGTTGCTGCTTGGTTGGTTGTAAATAAAGTCTCGTCTGTTGGCTCCGATGAACTGGTTTTATTTTCTGGCCAAGTGTTGGTGTCTCTGCCGGTAACAAGGAAGCTCGGGAAACTCTGACGTTATCGTTGTTAGTTGTTGTTGTTGTTGGTGTTGTTAGTGTTGCATTCGTTGGTTTTCTTTCTATTTTTGTGATCATTTCGGTGACAAAATGTATTACCATGCAGCTGCAGCAGCAGCAGCCTTAACTTCTTCTTCGAATACTAACATTTTTTCGTTGTCAAAACGCACTCGCCGCGCCTCAACGCGCCGCATTGACTCAAAGCGGAGTCAATGTACAAATGAAAATGAAAACCTGCAAAACACTGTACCAGACTGAGGCTCGACTCTTCGGTCATGGACATGGCGAGGTGACCATCACATTAGCGTTGAAGGAACCATGGCGCGCCTGACAAGAACTTGTCGCGAGGTAAATGCACTCGCAGCGAAAAGTGAATGAACGAACGCAGAAGGGCGTTCGCATTGCGCGCGCGCGCGTGCACGTTGTTGTGGTTAGCGCTGCTAGCAAGGATGCGGCCACGGTGGCGGCTACGGCGGCGGCGCAGTGGAAACAAGAGCAAGCTCAAGAGCATCGTTTCGGTTTCTCATTGTTTTTGCTTTCGTTGCGATGCCAGGAAGGCAAAGCTGGCTGGGCTCACGTTGGCGTGTCTGATGGCATTGATGGGTTGGTTAAAATATGCAATTTACCTTTAATAATTACAACAAAGAAGTGACTTTAATTGCGCGCGCTGTTCAATGACGCACCTGCAGGGCCGGGCGCCGAAGTCGCTATTGCGCTTTTCCAAGAGCAATAGAAGAAAATAACGTGTCGCTATCTGGAAAATGTACTTAATCCTTAATTGATTTTAGCGCATAATTATTTAGGTTGATTGGACGCATCAACCTTGAGAGAGTTGTCGAATATTGGCAGAATTCTTTGGGTTTATTTTACACTTTGTTGCATAAATTCAGTTCTGTTTAATTTGAGGCCTGTATTTCGAATTCATGATGCATGAAATTAACTTTTTAGAAAGAAAGAAAGAATAGCCAAAAACAAGTTAGATCATTTCTGGTGCTTAACAATATTTAAAACGTTTCAAAGCATCTAAACGATAGCGAGAAGCCAAACGAATAGATTTTCATTTTCATTTCAAGGCTTTCTTTGCAATCAAGAAGATGCTGCTGTTGCTGCCGCTGCCGCTGCTGTTGCTGCCGCTGCCGCTGCTGCTGCCGTGTGCCCGAAGATGATCAAGATTTGTAGGTATGTAAGGCTGTGTGTTCGTGTGTGTGTGTGTGTGTGTGTGTGTGCGTTTCTAAATTTAGAATCTTATTTGAAGTTGTAAGGAAAAAGCAGAGCAAGCAAGAAAAGAAGAAGCATGATTTAAAGTTGAAATCAAGTTCTTGTCTTAAGTCTTTCATTTTTTATGTGAACTTCTTTTAAAATTTCCAAATAGACAATAGACAAATAACATAAATTTGAACACGTTAAAGCAATTATCATTGATTAAATAAGTAATTTTTTTTTAATTCAAGGATTCTTCTTCTAACGATGCGCCCCCGTTAATTCATCCTCTGGAAATTTTTACTTCATCCATCAATTATTTCTTCCTATTTGTCCTATTTGTCTAAAGACTGCGCAATTTTTCCTTTGCGATTTTGCGACTTGGTCTTCGTCGTGAATCACGTTGCGACTTACCGACTTACGGGCGTGGAAAAAAGCAACAAAAAAGCAACAAAACAGAAATAAAGAATGCTAATTCAATGCAAACAATTCGAATTATCATACGGTGATGACCTTGATATTGAAATTGAATTGCATGAGGTTTTTTACATTGCAAAAACCTTAGAAAAATGCACTGAGTTTTGCTTGTTTTCTTCTTTTTCTTCTTCTTCTTCTTTAAACAAGTACTACGAGTTATTGTAAAACACACGACGCTTTAACTAAAAGCGTCTTCTCAGCTCAGCATCTTTTCACCGCAGAAAAATAAAACAAGAAACGAAAAAAAAAGCAACAAAAAAACAGTCAGTTGCTTAACAAATGAATAAATGAATGAATGAATGACTGACTGAATAAATGAATGAATCAATGATTGAAAAACAGCAGATAATTGTTGTTTGCGGAAAGACAATGCATTGTTTTTTCGATAATCCTCCGTCAACAAAACAATTTCCTTCATTTATTTCTTGTCGCTTTTTGAAATCGACACTTTTCGTGAATATTTTCCAGTTACTCAGTTTCCGCTTCTGCGAGGCACTTGTTGTTGCACTTTGCTTGCAGCACGAGGCTGTGCTGTTTTTTATTTTATAGAAGAGTGTTAGCAAGTGCAGCGCTCGTTTTACGAGTCATTTCAAGTCAAAGTCAAGGATTTTTTTATTTTAAAATAACATATTATTAGCAATTAATTGGTTAGCAGTTAATTTTCCTTCTCCCGACCCGGCAAAAACCGGTTTTTTGCTTAAAGCGTGTGAATAAATTGCTGTATTGTCGTCTTACCGTAACGTACCGATTTGTTGAGGGTACTTTTTTGCACGTTTTTTGTTTTTTTTAACCTTAAAGGCGGTTATGACGACAACGCTAAAAGCGAATTTGCTGTGAGATAATATTTTAATTATACAAAAAATGGCAGAGATTATTGCTATCGGCGTTGTTGTTGTTGTTGTTGTATTGCTGCTGGTGGAAGTAGTTAGTTTTTTTCGTTTTTGTTTTCAAATTGAACGATGTCTGTCATTTATTCATTGAGAGCTTAACAATTATTAATAAGCTTATAGATTTAGTTTGTGTAGATGTTGTGTAGATTTGTTGTTGCAGTTGTTGTGGTTGTTATTGTAGCAGTCGTGTTGTTGCTATTGGTATTTTATTGCGTTTTTATTGATTGTTTTGTTGCTGCTAGCGCTAAATTGCATAAAATCTGCGCTCTACGAAAAAACAAATAAAACCTAAAAAATATTAATTTGTTAATAAATATTTTGCCAACAAGATAATACAAATTCGAAGAAAAAAACAACAACAGAAATAGTCAAATTTAATTAGCATCAGCATCAGCTAATGATAATTTACTCTGTTGAAAGTCGTCTGGCTTAAATTTTGTTTAAACAATTACTCACAAAATGCTTGTATATAAATTTTTCGTGAGAAAAATCTTAAATATTGTTAATATTTTGTTTTTATATAACAATTTGTTTGCTTGTTTGTTTGTCTGTTTGCGGAAGCTTCTTTTCAAAATGTCCTCCATCGATTTGAATTCGGTTTTTCGCCATTAAATCCTCTAAAATATCTTTATGTCCTTTAAACTACTTTTCGAAAATACCCGACTTCAGGGTTTTCAAAGATTTTCAATTTAAAAATCTTTCTCCATCGTGTATACTTTATAAAACAATATATAACAATTCCCGAGGAATTTTTTGGATTAAAAAATAGTATGCTTTAATTTCATTACTCTTACGCCGAGAAAGACAGCCTGTTTTAAATAAATTACAATTACATTAATAAATTACGTAATAATGCATTATAACTAATAATGTCTCAGAAAAACAAAACCGGTTTAATTTTTTCTGAAAAATTAATCTAATTATAATAAAAGAAAAATGGACATGCGGCAGATAATTTCCAACAAATAATTACACTATATTCGTACGTAAATACGTTAATAATGCATAAACGGTGTTCGTGAGCATGCGCTCGGTATTAATAATAATCAAGTAAGTACTTTTGAGCGATGCCCTTTTCGTTTATTTATACCGAGAAAAATTCTCTCGGTAACATCGGAGTTAAATCAAATTCGTGTAAAAAAAGTGTAGTATGAAAACAGCCTTGGGTGCATTAAAAAATTCTTAAAAAAAAAACAGAGACTATAAAAAATTGTGTGAATTGAGAAAAAAAAAAAAACGAAGGCAACGAAAGACTTTTTTGTTAATTTTTATTAAAAATCTTTAATAAGAAACTTCGAACAATTTATTAAAATTTTAAATCGTTTAAATTTGTTAATTTACCTAAAATTTTTTTCATTCTTTAATAATTTTCTTTTCTAATAAATTTTTTTAATAAATTTTAGTTATTCTGTAAGACTTTATACTCGTACTGTTTGTAGCTTTGTAGCTTTAAATAAGAGTGCACGATTTATTCCTTTGCCAATGAAATAAAAATATTAATTAATAATAATTAATATAATTCATAAAAATATTAAAAAATAATTAAATATTAACGCATAAATAAAAAAATCGTAATCGTCTCGTCTTATAAGTTTCGTACGTTTCGTACAAAAAAAAACCAAACTAATTTAGTGATTTTAATATCGCGTATTGCATATCAAGTTAACGCATTGAAGGTACTCAATTTTTAATTGCTATTAATATAAATATTAATACTAATTTTTATTTCCTCACGAAAATACGTTTATGAAATACGAAAATGTATGTTTTTCATTATAAATAATTTAAATTAAAAGTCTCTTTTAAATATTTTTAAAACAGAGAAGCTTTTCCGCATAATTTTTGCTTTTCCGCATTTATTTGCATTGATTGAAGTAATTTCATATAATTAATAAATTATTTAATTAATAATTCATTATGATATTGATTTTTATATAAAAAAAATTCAAGAATTCAAGTATCCACAACTACTAAACGTTTTAAGCTTACCAAAATATTAGATAAGTCCCAAAAATAATCCATTAAGACAAGAGACAGCAACTAATCCAGATTTATTTTAAGAGGCCGTTATTTTTTTTTTTAGTTTTAATTAATGGTTATCATTTTGCAGCTTTTGCTATGATATACACGCAACTTTATCATAAAAATTAATTTTTATCTCCTAATTTAAACATAAAAACTAAACTATAAAAACATTTCCAGTTGTTTCAGAAAAGTTCTGAAAAGTTTTCTCTTTTCTATATGAACTAAATTTACGAAATTTTCAAAATTTTAGTTATAATTTGTTGTTTATGTGTTGTTTTTTTCAGTCTTATGGGTTGAGCATGAGCAAAAATTGCTTGACTTTTCTTTTTTTTGTTTTATTTTTTATATCACACGCGTTTTAGTTCTCAGAATACAGAATTTGTTTATTTTTTATAGATTTTTTTCGTAATTGTAAAAAGTTTTTAATTTTCTATAAACGACATAATTCTTTATAATATTTTTTCTTTGTAGCTGACCAATTTTTTTTTTTCTATCGTATTTTCTCTGGTAATTTCTTGAGAGCTATCACAACATTATTTATAGTCTAGCAAAATTTTAGTCTAGTTTTGCCTCGGTCGAGCCGTGTTTCTTCTTAACGCTTAGAATTTTTCTGCCGCGTGTGTCTCTATCGCGTTGACGCTTGCGGAAAACTGAATCACGGATGAGACTCGACTTCAATGTCAGACTTCTCGATCCCATACTGTGTATATTTCGAGATATTACATGGTGATCATGATCGAGCAGCGACGTTGGCAGCGACCGCAACAGCGACCGGTCGACAGAGAACCCTCCTCTAAACTGTCGTCAGCTCTCAGAGAACACTGCGCACGACGCACTGTGTTCAGGTGTTCTTAGTTAGAGCTCTACCATTTCATTCCATGCCGGTGAGTGTTGGTACATCTTCTTGCATTGTTGTCTCTTCTCCTTCGTCGGCGGATGGACGCGAAAAACTGTTGCGCGCCAGGTTAGTTAGTTATCTCTTCGGTAAGAGCCATAAACCAGAATTCTTCTGAGTATTTCTGTAAACATATTGGTTGTGAGTAGAGGTGTGCGTGTGTGTCTGAGTGTGTGTGTGTGTGGCTTAACACTAGCTCACTGTTATTAACAATTGACTCATTCAGGGCTCAGTGGAGAGGCCTTAAGCATTAGAACTCTTCCTGAAGAGTTCTTCTCCGGTAACTTTGGCGCTCAGCAGAGACGGATTAGCTTAATGCGGATCGTGCTTTCGAGCGACCCGCTCTCTCTCTTTATCTCTCTCTTTCGCCGGACAGTAGACCGCCGAAGTTTGCAGAGAAAACGGAGTAAATGAAAAGCAAATAGAAGAAAGCTATTGCCCTGCGTCTGTCGCTGAACAGATTCTAACAGATTCTGGAGATCTTAAATTGAGCAGAAAAGCGTAAAATTGTTCTCAGAGCGGATGTGTTCGTTGCTGCCGCCACTGCCGCCGCCCTCATCAACACACTTTAGTTCGGTTTAAAAGAAACAAACAATTTTGATTGGTCGAGATGGTGCGAAATTTTGCCGTTTTTTTTTTGCTGTTGCTAATTGTTTTGCTTTGTATTTGTATGGCTTGTGCTGATGGACGTCATTGTATTGTTCGTGTTTATGGTTGTATTGTTCTCCTCGGCATTAGAATAATCATTATCTTTTCTCATCAAAAATCAGCGTTCATTGAGCGATAGTAATTGCCGTTGACGCGCCGACGCTCTGAAAGCGTCGTTGTTTTTAATTAATTACAATTTTTCTTTTAAAATTTGCTTTATTCTAACAGAGAGATACAGACAGAGAGAGAGAGAGAGAGTGGGAGAATGGGAGAGAGGTAGTGAATAAACTCTCTTTTTTGTTGTTGAGTTTCTATTAAATTATGATGATGAATGTTATGAGTATTGATGATTATTTATCACAATTAATTCATTTTCCTTGCTTGCTTTCTTTCTCTGTCTCTCTGGCTTTTTCAACTACAAATAAATTGTGACTCTTTATTGTTTCGTTTTATATCTAAAATCTATGGTCTTTCTGTCTTAGCTCGCGTCTCTGACTAAAGTTTTATACTAATAAAAACCTTTCTGGTAAAAGCTATAATCGCTTGAGTTTCTTACAGAACATTTCAATATTGATTCTAGAATTTTTGGAAAAAGTTAAGTTTTGAAAGCTTTTATTTTGTTACTACGAGTCAAAGGAAAAACAAAAGACTAAAGACAAGAACTTTACTTCATGAAAACGTTAAATTGAAGTTGGCAACGATTTGGTGATTTGAGCAGAGCTTGAGGTTTTAATAACCATCAAAACTCCTCCTCCTTCCCCCTCTCTGCCCTTCACATCTCTTCTCCTTTCCTCCCCTTTCTCTCTTTTCTTTCTAGTAATCTTTCTAATGATGAACGCAAACACCACCAACGCCGCTTAAGAGCGATGACCTGCTCTTCCCTCACTGACGAGGGGTGACCTTCCTCCTCCCTCCCCTTTTCACTGACTAACTGATGGCCGTGCCCCTTCCATTCTTAAGTCCATTCTTTTTCCTTTCATCTTTCGTCTTCATCCAAATTTTAATTGTTTTAATACAAAGCAGCGAAAAAAGCGTAACTTCGTTGAAATGCGTCGAATTTGAGTGAGTTGACTTCTTGGCCAACAAAAGTTCATCGACTTCTTGTTCTTGTATTTGTACTTTTTTCGGCATGACTCTTCATTTTTTTACTTATTAATAAAAGACTACGCGTTGTTATTGTTAATTCTGTGTAGATAGTTTTTTTGGTTGGTTGTTATTCATTTCCTTTCATTATGGTCTTGCTCGGTTTTCTGTTTTTGAAAAAGTTCGTTTTCATTGTTGAGTTCAATGGCCAACAGCAAACAATCGTCGGCATGTCAGGGTGAGAGGCTGAGACGACAGAAAGCCAAATACTTGTACATTCAAGAAAATCAAAAAAGAATTTTGAGTAATTTTTTTTGGAAGATTTTTAGTTATTCCATTTTTTTCTCCTTCTTTTTGGCGTTTGTTCCTTTCATATTCTTCTGTTCAGCTTTCAATTGAAGCCTTCATCAGCGTTTCGTACAATTATTTTCGGTTTATGTTGTTTGCGTGTTAATAAAATCGAAGAGTATTTTCTTTCTCTTTCTCTCTATCTCTTTCTATAAGCACTTGTACCTACTTGTTCTTCTTTTATTTTTCGTTCTTCTTCTTCTTCGTAGAATTATTTTTAACAGCAGTAAAACGCCCAAACGTGTCGTCTCTGGATTCTTCGCTGGCTTTTAAAATTTACTTTTGCTCTTCAAATCTTTCTTTCTTTGTTTGTTTGTTAATGCTTTCTAATTTTTAGTTATTGTTGTTGTTACCTACTCTTATGTAGTTGTTAGCTTGTTGTTGTTGTTGTTGTTGTTGTTGTTGTTGTTGCTACACGATTTTTATGATTTTGAGCCACGCTTAAAAGTTTTTCTTGTATTGTTTTTATTTTTTCCTCATTCTATTCTTTATATCTTCTAATGGCTATTGTTCAACAATAGAATGTTCTCTTCTTCTTCTTCTTCTTCCTTGTATTCCTGTTTCTCTTCTTATTTCTCTTCTTGTTCTATAGCTTTTAGCTTAAAACTATTGCGTTTGAATTAGAAAAATCCATTAAACACAAGAGTTGATGCTTATAAAGATCATGATGATAATGATGATGATGATGATGTTGATGATTTAAAAAATGAAACTAAAAAGTTCATTGACTTGTCCAGCCCGCCCGCCATGGTCGCACATTGTTCTGGTGCTTCTTGTAGAATATTTTTTATGACTTAAGTGCGTTCATTTTGTGCTTTTTTAAAAATTCTTTTTTGCTTCTTTCTGGAGCTCTTTGTTGATTATTCACATTTAAATGGTCATAATTAATTCGATTTTATTGACACACTGATTGAACATTTCGAAAGTTTTTCAGTACATACTACATCAACCCTCCTCTTTCTGTTCTTCTTCTTCTTCGTCAAGTATACTCTGTATCGGTAGAGGATACTAAATTTTTTCCACAATCAAGAGATTCTTCATAGCTAAATTTATTGAGAATTTGCGGTTTCAATTGTCGGTTTTATTTTCAAACTTACTTTCTGCTTATAATTCAGATTAACTTTTTGACTTTAATTTTTTTGATACAAATCATTCTTTGCTCTTCAATCGTGTTGCATTCTAAGGTACTTTCTCTTTCATACGAGAAATTGTCAAATTAGGCAAACTTTTTTTGTGTTTATAATTCAGATTAATTTTTTTTTTCAACTTTAGCGCTTTTGATAAAGACCATTCTTTGCTCTTTAATCGTTTTGCTTTCTAAGGTAGTTCTTCTTTCAAACGACAAATTATCCATTTTCTGCCGGTTTACTCTCTGTTTATAATTCCGATTAGTTTTTTCACTTACTCTTCCCTAAAATATCGTATTTCTGCTTCTTCTTATCATTTATTTTTCTCTTTTGCACATTTTACAATGAATTAATTAAAATTTTTTTAAGAATTACTCTTCTATTGTTATTTTATTGAACAACAGTAAACAACTCTGACGTCATAACGAAGCAACTCCTCTATCGATCATCAGAAGCATTCAACATTGCTTTTCCTTTCTTCATTTCTATTGAACGAAATACGTTTGTGTGCATACACAAGTACGAGTTCCCGGTAGAAGATTCCTGGTTCAGTGGGTCGTCAATCAATTATCAGGTAAATAATAATTTCCTTGGCGTAGCAAATTTGAAAAAGGAACGATGACATCACTAAAAATGTTATCAATTCATACGTGGCTCAACGAATATACGAACACTGAAATACTTTGAGTGTATTACCGAGAATATTCTTGAGAGAATGGAGTAAATTCGTGTCGTTTTTCAATTAGTGTCTGCTTGTGAAGAGTGTCTGTCTTTTGACTACGTCTTCTGTTGCTCTGTGGAAAGTAACAAAAGTAAGAGAAAAACTACTATCAATAAATCTGAAGCAAAATAAAATAAAATAATTGGAAATTGAAAAATTAATGAAGGACAACAACAAAAACAACCAGAAAAACTGTGTCATTTCTAGTCACCTTCACGTAGTGGCAAAGATTGGTTCGTTCGTTGGTTGGTTTTTCATTGCAGTAAAAAAGTCTTCGAAGTGTTGCTACAAGGCATCATCATCATCACTTTATGATCAACTACACGAGAAGGAGTTGGTCAGACGGAAAGGGACAGGTAGACGGAGAAGGAGAGAGAAAGACCCTTAGAACCTCTTCCAATGAATGCTGACCGAATCGAACCGAACTATCGCATCTCGGTCATCGAATGTGACCGCTCGAGGTGGCTGCATTGTGCAAGATGGCAGAAGCAGAAGAAGATTTAACTTTATTTGGTGACCCACTTCGATGGTTCTACAAATCTATACATTTCCACTCTTCTTGACCTTTCCATAAATTTCTGCAGCAAGAGAAGTGTTAAGTGCTGAAGTGCTTCATGGAATCATCCAGAAACGGACTATACCATACCTCATTCAGATAAAAAAGTTTGTTGAAGGTATCGAATAAATGTACATCGTAGTGTTTCAGAAGAGCAGGAGTTTTGTCATTGCTTGGGAAAACAATTTTCTCCAACGAAAATCGATTAGTTTAAATTTCTCTGTTTGTACGTCGTGATCGTCGTTCATAGAATTTAATTTGGTTTATTAAACTTCGTTGCATAAACTTTTTGTCTCTCGGTTATTCCTCCTCTTCTTCTTTCTCTAGGTTTTCCTCTTTTCCCCTTCTTCTTCTTCTTCTTCTTCTTCTTCTTCTTTATCTCTCACTCAAGTCTGAAATAACGCTTTAATCAAACGTAAAACGAAATGAACAAAATTTTTAAATTAATCAAAACAAAATTTTAGTGCGTAGTTTAAAAAAAGGAAGAACCAGAACACCATTAACAACAACAACAAACCATTCTCCAGCAATTCTGTGTAAGTTTCAAGCAACAAATTTGAATAATTTTGCACAAAACTAGAAATTTCAAGCAACGAACTCTTCCGAGCTCAATCACGGAGGGACAGAAAAAGTGAAAGATTTAAGAAACGAACTTGACGCAGAGATTGTATGATCTTAAGAAATGCTTGTAAATGACTTAGTTGGATTTTGTTATTTCGTTCTTGCTTTCGTTGCAATTAAAATAAATAAATCAAAAAGTTAAAGTGAAAAAGTTAATCTGAATTATAAGCAGAGCGTAAGTTTGAAAAGAAAACGGACAATTGAAGCCACAAATCAATCAAATCAAATTTGCCAAATGCTTTCGAAACTTATTTCGATCATAAACAACACAAAGAAATGTTTTTAAGCGGGGGGCACGGGGCGAGTGGCGTGTGTGTTTTCTACCGAAATGCGTGGTCATTATGATGAAAACGAGTACACTATTTCCTGCCGGCGGCTGCTGAAAACCGCCTACGCAACACACAAAGAAAAGAGCGACAATAAGCGGCAGTGGCTAATCCTCGCCTCTTCGTCTACGCTTAAACTGCGAGTATATAAGTCAAATATAATATTTCTAAAAGTGTGAAAATGATGGATGTTAACGTTCGTTAAGAGATTTTATTTATTTTGTATGATTTATTGCAGCTCCCTACATTTTTTTTTATAATTATAAAATCTACAGCCAGCATCCACAGTTTCGATCATATTGCTGCCGTTGCTGCTGCTTTGGCTATGACTGCGACTGCTGCTGCGGCTGCGGCTGCGGCTGCTTCTACTGATCTCCGTTTGGCTGCTGTAATTTTTCTTGTTTTTGCTGCTGTTTATTTTCTTGACTGTTTCGTCTTGGCTTGCTTTCGTCTCCGCTGCGCTCTTATTAGTGTTATTGCTGTTACTGCTGTTGCTGTTGCCGTTATTGTTGTTGTTGTCGTATTGGCAAACTGTTAAACACCGGCTGTCTTTCGCTCGGCAGTAGGTAAGTAGTTCAACAGCCGCAAGTAACCTTAGTAAGAAGGAAAAAAAACAACGACAACAGCAGCAACAGCAGCACCAACAGCAACACCAGTAACAAAGTTATTATTGTATTGCTGTTGCTGTTGCCTTGGCATTGCTTTAGTGGCGAACATGAAAGACTCAAGGCGCAGCAAAACGTCTGAAATAATCATTAAAAAGACACATCAACACAAACAACAACAGCAACAATAATACGCAAAAACAGCTAACAACAGTAGCGGAGTAATGACGACTACAATAACAATACCAACAACAACACTATTTCATCTCATTTCTCACATTCAGGGGCGACGGCGGTGGCCAAAGACTTTATGCAGTCGCTCGAGAGTCAAGAATTCGCAAGCTTTGATTATTTTCGCAAGTGTTTGTTGTTGTTGTTGCTGTTTTTGCTGTTAACGTGTGTGTTACTGTTGTTGTTGTTTTTGTTATTATTGCACGTTTGACACTTTTGCCGTCAGCCTGCTCTGCCGCCGATTAAGCAGAGCTCCGTAGAGCCACCAAACAAAACCCTTAACCCTTTAACTGTTGTCGAGTATACTCGTCATGGCGAAACGGCATATTGTCGAGTATATTTGTCACAAAAGCAAAAAAAAAAAATTACATGCGTTTTTTCAATCAACGAATCAAGTGCATTTTTTTTTTATCTTTAAAAAAAATGAATGAAAAAAAATTTCTCCGCTGAGAAATAATAAAGGAAGAGCAAAACGTAGCTCGAAACAAGCATGAAACAAACAGTTAAAGGGTTAAGACGATGGTGGTGTTGTTGTATGCAGATGTCAGTAATCTCTCGCTTTTAAAGCGTGTGCATACCGTTAGAAATGCTTATCAATCAATTAAAATCATTGAATAAGGCGCTTGTGTGTGCATAAGTGTGTATGTGTGTGTGTGTCAACACAACTCTGGCGTGCACAGTGTGCGTGCGAACAAAAAGAAAATAATTTTACACAACAAATTTTGCAAATTGAGAAAAATGTCTATGATTGATTACTTTTGAGAAATTGCGCTAAAAGTAATTCGTAATTTCATTAATCATTGCTCATAATTGTTGTTGTTGCTGTTGCTTCTTATCAGCATACTTTTCATAAATAAATATTCAATGTTTATAAAAAATTTTGTTTGTCATTTAGTGCTGTTAACTCATTCTTATTAATAAAGAAATGTTGCTTTATTAACTTTTTGTGTGTTTCTGAGGACAAAATTTTGTCATTGAAATTACAAGTAGCGCTATTAACTTTTTTTTAATAATAAATAAATGTTTGTTTGTTTAGAAGACTTCTTTTGTGTTTCTTGTGATATAAGTTTTTCTAATTGTTAATATTACGACATTTCACTTTGTTTGTGATTAACAACGAGTTTATTGTGCAGCAGTCGACGAGTTTTGTGGTTATAAAAAAGGCTTGTCTCTCTCTCTCTTTCTCTTTCTGTCAATTTTTTGCTGCATTCCTTTTTTGTTTTAATTTTGTAAATTTTTATGGTTTAATATATTTTTAATGAAATTTGCGAAACTGTTTGTTTGTTTCCTTTATTGGCAACAGTGGCTTTCCTGCCATTTCCGCGGCCAAAGTCTGACTGACTCTCTTACGTGCCGCTTTTGATGTTAGCCAGTTGCTGTCGGTAGCTGGATTGTACGACTTTCAGAATTAGGTTAAGAGCAATGAACTCTTTTGCGAAGAAAAGCCGCAAGTGTAGCAGCAGCGTGTGCGGCGGAAGGATAGAGGGAAGGATTGGGAGGGGTGGGGTGGTGTGGCCAGGTGGTAGTCAGAAGTTACTAATATTTCCGGATTCTCACAACATTGTCGCTATCAAAATTTAACCACAAATTAGTAGCCATTCATTGTTTGCTCCCGAAATGTTTAAGAAACGATGACTTCAAAAAATCCGGTGACTTCAAAAACAAATGACTTCAGGACCCAAAGAATTCAAGTAACTAATAATGACTTAAAAAAAAAATAACAACAACGACGTCAGAAACCAAGTTTGATGACATTTTGAACGATTTTGAGGAACGATTGATTTTCATTGCTTTTTTTTTCATCTTATCTTCTTGACATCGAGAAGCCCACAATAATTTTGGGCTTTTTGGGCCATCAAATAGTTTCTATTTCTCTATAAAAAAAAAAAATTATTTATTAAAATTTTTAATAAAAATTTGTATTTATTCTTTTTTAAATTTTATATTTATTTATTTTATTTAATAAAATTAATAATATTCATTAAATAGATAATAGCCAATGAAAAATTTTATCTTTACTCTAATCGAGTATTGCTCTTAACTGTACCTCTTTGAACTCGAATAACTCGAATAAGACTTGAATAATTATGAATAATTATGTATTTGCGCATAAATTAATGAAATGTGGGCAGTTGAAAGTGTGAGGAAGTGTCGTCGCGTCGTCCACTAACATTTCATTCGATTTCTGTGTCCGTTTTCTGCAGATTAGAAAAAATTTCACCATTTTTTAGTTTTTTAATCCATTTCAAAACCATAAGCTTCCCGTTTACCGTGTGCTATGAGAAGTTGGGAAGAGAGGGAGGGGGGGAAGGGGTGGAATGGAGGTGTGTAAGTACAAGCACTAGTTGTTTGTGTACATGATTCCTTCATGTACCAACACCTACAAAATCTGTGAAAAGTTTGCGTCAGATCAGATCGGTGCAAATATGTGTCAAACTAACGGTATAGAATGAAGCCAAAAGAATAAGAAGAGGAAAAAGAGGAATAAGACGAAGAAGAAAAAGAAGAAAAAGAAGAAGAAGAAGACGACGAAGCTAAAGAAGCATATTCGCTGAGCGCGTCAGAAATAAAGCGCAGCACACGGTACGTTACGTACGTACGTTCTTACGTTCGCCAAAGGTAACGAAGTTCAATGGTACAAAAGCACTTAATAGGCCACAGCAGTAACAAGAGCAACAAGTACAACAACAATTGTCACAACAACTACAGCGAAGTGAAAAAGCCAGAACTTAAAACAACGGCTTCAACAGCTTCAAAAAAGATTTGCATTCGCGTAACAATTCAAAGAAATCGCGATGAAAAGAAATTCTTTTGTGATCGAATGAAGTGAAAAATTCGAATTCAAAAAAGTGACCACAGAGTAACTAAGAGAAGAGAAAAAAAAAAAAAAAAAGAAAAGATAAGGCCTAGACGCAGGCCTAAAAACAGACGCACTCTTTTTTCTCTTGCAAACCTTGCATGCAGAAAACCAGGGCCGTTGTTGTTGTTGTAGTTGTTGTTGCTAACTAGCTCTTCTTCTTCTTCTTCTTCTTCTTGCCCCGTTAACGCACGAGCGAACGACTTTTCTGCCGCGCAAAAAAAAAATATTCTGCACAAACAGAAGCGGCGCGACGCGGCGCTGCACGGCACGGAACCAGTGACGTGGGCAGGCACAACCAGCAACAACAATAACAACAACAGCGATAGCAGCAGCAGCAACAACAACAAGCCATACTAACAGCATCAACAATCACGTTTGTGTTGTTTTTGTTTTTGCTTTTAAACGCGACTAACTGTTGTATGCGTGCGCTGTTTCTTTGCAGTTGCCTTCGCCGCGTCGATCGTTGTTGTTGTGTCTTTTCTAAATGCTTCTGCGATTTTGTTTTCTTATTATTATTGCTTCTGCGTGAATTTTCTGCAAATTCGCGCAACAGCAACAACAACAACATGAACGCCATCGAGACCAACATCGACATCAACATCAACCATCGGTCATTGGCTTAACATACATTTTTCATTTCTGTGCTGCGGCCGCGGACGTCAGCAGACGTCAGCGCAACGGCAGAACTTTGAAGAGAGTGAATTTCGCAGGCGTTGTAGCTGTTGTTGTTGCTGTTGTTGTCGTTTGCTGCTACTTTCGAAGACGGACGCCTAAAATCGTCTGTCGTCTCGAAATAAGTTAAAATAACTGTTACTTTATGCCTTTTTTCGCGGCGGTTTTTGTTGTTTTTATTATTATTGTTGTTGTTGTTTTGTGTTTTTGTTGCCTTTTCCTTATTGCAGTTTTCTGCACTCTAGCCGCCACCGCCGCCGCCGCCGTTTCGTTCATTGAATGCAAGCGCGACGCTTGTCAAGCCCAAAGAAGTTCTGTTAGACTTTTCTTTTTCCTTTTCTCTCTCACTCTCTCCCTCCCTCTCCCTCCCTCTTTCTCTTTCCCTGTCGAGTTTACCTCTTGCGCTGCGCGTCTTTCTTTGCCGATCTGCTGAGGTTTTTGCTGTTGTTTGAAAAAATGCGAACAAAAGTTCAAACCGTAGCTTTTTGTTATACATACTTTTTTTCCTTCTCTTTGTTTTTGGTGTGAATTTTTTTTCTTTACCTCTTTTGCCTTGGCAAATTCATTGTGTACGTGTATGTGTGGTGTGTGTGTGTGTGTGCGTGCGTTTGCAATATGAATTTGCGGTTTTGGTGGAGAAAATTTTTACGTACAAATTATTTTTGCCACAACATTTTCTTAGAATTGTCTGCTTTAGTGTACTCTTTTCTTTTAATGTGGGCATTTCGCCTCGACTGGATTACGGCCGGCCGGTCCACCAGAGTTAAAATGATTGATGGTTGTTGCACATTGGAAGAAGAAGAAGAAGAAGTGGAAGAAGAAGGCCTTCGAAAGGTATTCTCAGGCGCGTAGAAGAAGAAATGTTTGCTTTGCATTTTGACACGTAGTAAAACGTATAAAAGACTTAAGAGACAAACCTGAGGCCAACCTGAGGCGTCGAACGATAGCATTAGAAAAAGAGAAAAGAAGCAGAAGAATAAGAAGAAGAAGAAGAGATAATAAGCATAAGAAATCTAATGAAAATGTTTTTGCTTTCGACATTGGCAACTTGTTCAGAACCATTTAAGGTCAACGATTATTAATTGAAAGATCGGTTTTTTCGCTTTAAATAATTCTATCTATGTAATAAAAATTTTCAAAGGGTTAGAGTGACTTCTTCAAGGGTTAGAGACAATATAGTAGAGTCAAAGTGCCGAATTTCGAAGAGTCCGATTTAATTTCGAAGGACTTTTTGCGAAGAATTATAGTCTATAGAGAAGGAAACTTGGCGAGCTGAACGAACGATATATGTATGTACGCGGTAGCTCCGTTATGTTACAAATTTCATTTAAGATTGTCTGCAAAAATCATCTGCTTTTTCTTAGCGCTCCATGAAAATTTTCTTCCGTTACTCTCAACAACTACACAAGTACTTATTTTCACAAAAACCGTTAGGTACATCGCATCAAATAGTAGGCACCGCACCGTTGCTTACGTTGATCTGCGGAGGTGTTGGTTGCATCCTGTCGCAACATGCGATACAAATAATCGCTGCATATAATCTGTGCAGTATGACAATTTTTAGCAATCTTTAAAAAACGAAGAAAACGGCATCATTTCGCCGCCGTCTCTTAAAAGGAAATACCTATTTTTGGAAAGAAGCAAAAGTATAAGTTCTGATCTAACTGTAAAACAGGCGACAAGTAGAGTGTGACGACGACGACGACGATTGTGACAAACTGCGGATGCGACAATTTTATCGTGCATAAAAGAAAAAAGCACCTGAAATCATTTTACCGATACTCGAGAGCACCAAATTACGACATATTATAACATCATCATCAACAATCATCAGCAAATATCGTCAGTTGAAATCAACAGTTATCCTTTTATTGTCCCGCTCTTTTTGTCCTTTTTTTGAACGCGTTCGCGTGAACAAAGCAAATAGCAAAAAACCTTCAGCATTAATGTGTACATTTTGCGTTGTTGTGCGCCGCAGCTGCTTGTTATTCAGTTCAGTTTTCACCTCCATTCAGTTTTTCAGTTTTTCTCCTTTTTTTCTTTCTCCCTCTCTTCAACCACCAGCGGAAAAATCCGCGTGAAAATCTCGCATCTCTTTTTTGTGAATGAATCTTTTGTGTGCCGTGAAACCTTTTTACCGGCTTAAATACGCATATTTCGTGTATCCTTTTTGCGCGATTGTGCTGCTGCTGTCGCTGTAGTCGCTGTAGTCGTTTTTGTAATCTGATATAAACTGATCTAATTTGAGCGAAGCGCATTGAAAAGCGCATCGTAACGCAATTTTGGAAAATTCGCTTACAATATTGAAGAAGTTGAAGAACTGAATTAAAGAACTGAAAAGCTATTCTTTTAGTTTTTAAACTAAAAAAAAAGGAAGAGATGAAAGGAACAAAACAAAACACAACAAAGACAGCACCTACGCGCCAGTGAAAAGTGGTGGGTTCAATTTCATGAAGACCGCACCGCATACGTGTTTTTTTTCGAAAATTTAAAAGCCATACCCTTTTAGTGGTTTATTGTTTTATTTTTTCTGGCGCTAGAAAAGGATGCGTTTCGTGAAGAGTGGAGCAAAAAGTCTTTCTTCCAATTCTTTTATGGAAAATATATTTTTATTACGCGTATTTGGAAAACCGGGACACAGGAAGTGCATTCAAAAGAGATGAAGTGCAATTGATGAAGTGTAAAATATAAGTCTACCACGGCTTTTATATATGACCTCAATGCATTGAACCCTTTTCGAGAAATAATGGAGCACAAAAAGCAAACTATGACCTAATTCTGGCATTCCTGCTAAAAAGGTACAGGAAATATGTTTGACCCAAATCTGATTTACAAGCTTTCTTACACGAGTTTGATATAACGCAAATTATTTTACTCGATATGTTTGAAACACGGTTTTAAACAACCATAATTTTATTATCTACCCTATTTGGTTTGTTTTAATAATTATCGTAGCAATAATTTAATTTTTTACACGATTTGGTTTAATTTAACACGAATATAAAAAAACGATCCTGTTATTTTTACACGATTGGCTTGATTTAACACGCATATAAAAAATACTCACTTCATTTTACGCGATTTTGTTTTTTTTTAACACGAATATTAAAAGCAAAAATTTGATTTTTACGCGATTTGGTTTGTTTTAATACGAATATTAAAAGCGAAAATTTGATTTTTACGCGATTTTGTTTAATTTAACACGAATATAAAACACACTAATTTTATTTTACGCGATTTACTTTGTTTTAACACGAATATAAAAAAACGATCATGTTATTTTTACACGATTTGGCTTCATTTAACACGAATGTAAAAAACTAATTTAATTTTACGCGATTTGGTTTCTTTTAACATGAATATTAAAAGCAAAAATTTGATTTTTACGCGATTTCGTTTGTTTTAACACGAATATAAAAAGAAAAAATTTTATTTTTACGATATTTGGTTTAATTTAACACGAATATAAAAAAAAATAATTTTATTTTACACGATTTAGTTTAGTTTAACACGAATATAAACAACAATCATGTCATTTTTACACATGACATGTTTTACATTTTTTTTACGACTTTTTTACACGGAACGTATTTGTCGTTTACAAACAGACATGGGTGTATTTTTTCCGCGTTTGTAAATTAATGATTAACACAGTTTTTAAATTATGATTAAGACAGTTTTGTGTCTCCACAGACACTTTTCAAAAGTTCTTTATAATTTTGAATAACTCAAATTGTCGCAACGTTTTTCATAGTTCTTTCTCTTCTAAGAGATGTTCTTCTTGCTGTATTCGAGAGACAAAAAGTATGGTCGTTTTAAAAAAAAAACGTCTCCGGTGAACCTTGCCATGAAGAGGCTTTATCGCTTTGTCATCTTAACTTTAAAACTAAAAAAAACGAAAAAAGAAAAAAATTAGAAAGTCAGTCAATTAACCTTGAACTAATTGTATCTTAAAATCCTGGAAACTGCAAACATCACCCGCAATAAAAAAACTTTACAAAACAATGTGCATTGCGTAACAAATACCACCGTCGCAAACTGCGAAAACGTCACGACGTTATGTAATCCATTAAAAATTGCATCCTCTGCAGGTTACAGGACCAAAATGCGAGGAAGAAACGTGACAATAAATCAAAATTTTATGACAACCGCATAAAAATATTTACGGTCAAGGGAAAGTAAAAAAGAAGGAAATGTTGCAGTTGTTGTTTTCTTGCCTTCATTCCGCCTTTCTGTCCTTCTTTCTTGCTTTAAGTAAAAGTTCACTTCTGTTTGACCATCCTTGAAAATCCATCTTTCAAACTTGTATGGGTTTTACCTGTTGAAAACTCTTAAGGACTTTTCTAAAAAATTTGCCTGCGAATATTGTTTATATTATATTAGAAAGAGATATTAAATGCGAAAAATGAACAAGCAGAAACGTAACGAATTTTTGAGAATGCGGAGGTTTCTTAGAAACCTTGCATGCGACTTTTTGCCACAATTCATTTGTAAGGTATTGTCAAAATAATAGCCAGCCCGACGGACCGTACTGATGGACCCGGCTGCTTTGTTTCAATTATTAAAAACTTCAAGGAAAGAAAAGAGGGCGTGTTGGTGAATTTTCCTACTCTTTGAATGATACTCGTACATGACTCGAAGTTCGTTTTAGAGTCTTTCTTCTACAACCTTTTTTGGCTTTTGCCAACGAAACCAAATCTTAATCAGTTCTTTCTTTTCATTCTTTTTTTTAATCCTTTTTCATTGTTTTAAAAGGCTATGGTTTGTCTCTTCTTCAAACAGTTTTTCGTAGTTTGAAAACAATGTATTGGATTATTCAAAACTACTTTTAGGATGCTGAATGAGAATAGCTGTCAAACACCATCATTGTTTCTAGTCAGTTTCTTTTATTTCTAACCTAAAACGATAGACAATTTTAATAATGGTGAGTGTATAAACCAAAGTCTGGCAACAGTTTCCTTGAATGAAAACATTGCCTCTGTTAGTGAAAATGTTCACTTCAATTCCATCAAAATCTCAAGAATTGATGAATTTGATTTTCGAATTGATGTAAACGTGATCGCGGTGGTCAATAGGCAGATGTCGCCTCTCGCACATAATTGTCATAGATAATAACTGATTAATGAATAAAAAAAACGATAAAGTTAAACACATTCCATATCCTATTTTCAAAAAAGTTCTTATAGTCTATTTTAGAAAGATTAGTGTTCCTTTAAAATCACCTTTTATTTGTTTCAAAGCGACCAATACATTTAGAAAATCTTAAAAAACACCTCCGAAAACTTTATTTTTTTGGGGAAAATTTTTCAATAAATTTTTTCATCTTCCGGTTATTGATTGTTAAAAACAAAAGACTTAAGACGATGCGGCTAAAATGCTTTTACATGAAAGAGCTCTTTTTGGGAACAGCTGCTTAATGACTTTCAATAAAAATGTTAGGCAGCAAAGGAAATGCTATGAATTAATGACGGAATAGACAGACAGACGGACAGACAGACCCCTTGAGTAGTTCCTCAAATCACATGCAGGTAATGACGGTGGTGACAGCCGCCGCAGCAAATTTCTTAACAGCCTTCTCCTTGCAACATATTGTGCATTCCGTATTGCACAATAATTAATAATAATGATGAAATGACGGAACAACTAACAATTGTTCTCTCTCTCTCCGTGGCCAAATCAGACCATTTTGGATTTTTTGGATAACTAAAGTCGCCGCGACTCGAATCAAGTTGCCGCGCCGCTAAGGATCCTTAGAACTCATGCAAGCAGCGCAACAGCGGTCGTCAAAACAGCTGTTACGACACACAGACAGACTGTGGTAATTATGAGGAACCAGGAATTATAAATTCAAAAGAAATTGTACGTAGGTACGGTATCGTGGGTAAAAAGGGTAAGATGAATTTTTAAAGAAATTATGAAAATCTGTCACTATACCGTTATTGCGTAACTGTAATATCTGCAGCCGTTCATGTTTCACAAGCCATAAACAAATCAAAAGAATGTACCTACATGATAAAAAAACACATAATAAAATCCGAAAACAACAAAACTAATTTCCGTTAATGGGTTACAAAAAAGAGTAAAACGAAGGCATATTCAAATAAATTCACATGAAAACCGCCAACAACAAAAACATTATGTGTTTGTGTGTGTGCAAGAATCCTGTAACACAAACACAAGGAAATGTTTGTGTTTTTTCCTCTAATTCTAAAGAATCAAAGGATTGACACGTCATTCTACTCTTTTCCTACAAATATTCTTTCATACAAAAAACATACACAACAACACGAACTTAGTCGTTTTGTTTTCCTTTCTTTTCGCATCTTTTTTTAATAAAAACAATTCCGGCTTTGTTTTTCTTCCATCCTTTTTTCGCATTAGCCCAAATCCTTGGCTTCGTTGGCTACGGAAAATCCTCAACGGACGGACTCCTACACGAAAAGACCGCTCAATTTTTACCGTAATCCTTTGTTATTCTTTTTAGGACTCAATACGCGTTACTTGATTTTGATCCTCTTGAGAAACTGTTTAAGCAATTTTACCGTCTCTTGCCGTCTCTTACCGCCTGACTGATTGACAACGGAAGAGGATTAAATTGAAGAAGTCGAGGTATCTAACTTCGAAAAGGTTGGCTCGCTGGCTGCTGCTCCTGTTCGAGACAGGTAGTGTGTCCCTCTGTGTGTGCTTGTCCCGATCATCCCGGTAGCGTGGCTGTTGTTGTTGTCGTTATTATTCCAGCAGGTCTTTTTTCAGGGACGTTGTCAGGTGCAGCAACCGGAAAAAGTGTTGCTAAATCATAACGAATTCACATTTTTATCTTACTTTTTTCTCTCAGTCTTCTAATAAATATTAGATAATAAATATTTTCTTCATAATAAAATCTTCTTCACAATTGACATCAATATCAATTGTCAATATGCATTATCAAATTCGATTTATTTTTAATTCGCATTAAATCAAACTAAATCGCGTAAAATAAAATTATCACTTTTTTATTTACGTATTAAATCAAAACAAATCGTGTAAAAATAAAATTATTAAAATTTATAATCGTGTTAAATCAAACCGCATCGTTTAAAAATAAAATTGTTTTTTTTTTTTTAATGTGTGTTAAATCAAACAAAATTGTGTAAAAATCAAATTATATTCGTGTTAAATCAAATAAAATCGCGTAAAAATAGTTTTTTTAATATTTGTGGTAAATCAAATGAATTCGCGTAAAAATAAAGTTGTAGTTTTTTATATTCGTGTTAAATAAAATTAAATCGCGTCAAAATAAAATATATTTTTTATATTTTAGTGTTAAATCAAATATCGTGTAAAAAGGCAAAGAAATAATTCGTGTTAAATAAATCTCGTGTGAAAACAGACTTGGTGTACTAATTTTTAATTTATATGAAAGTTCTTTGGGCGGTAGAAATAAATTTTTTATTTCTAAAGGCTTTCCAAAAAATCTTGTTATACCATTTTATTTTTTCAGTCATTCGACTGCATCGGCAACACTTTTTTAGTGCTCTGCCTCTTGTCGTCCTATTTTTTTTTCCACGAAGACTTTGCTGTAGTCAAAGGATGAGGGTTTTCACACTCTCGCTGGACCCACGCACATTTCCTTTTTTTTTTTTTTTAATGGTTATCTTTAGGGTATAAAAGAATGAAAAAAGGGGTTTTATTTTATGATATAATAACTGTTTTTTTCCTCTTTGTGTGTTCGGGTTAAAAAAAAAAATTTAGAGGAAACAGGATGAATGACGGATTCTTTCTTACGCCATACGCGTATAATGAGTTCTTTTTATCATTGAGCTGTTTTCGGGCGGAAGGAGTTGATGCAAGAGCGGAGCAAGTGCAGCAGCAGCAGCAGGCAGCATCTGGTGTATCCATTGCAGGAAGAAAGTCCTCGAAAAGAATGTCTTACCTTAAGACGATGGACATGATATGACGATGGCGGCGATGACGATGTTTCATTCACGTTCTATTGATTCTACACTAAATTGGTTTTGAAGGATTCCAAATTTCTTGAGATCTCGCAGATCAGCGAGAACATGGAAGACAGCTGTTAATGACTGGAATTTCCAGGCATTTCTTTGTTTGGTTGCATTTTTAAAAAGTGATCGTCAGTTCAGCCTTTTGACAGTTAGTCGCCGAGTTAAAATAACTAAAGACATTTTTGATGATGTTAAACCCTTGTAGGCGCTTTTCTAAAACTACCTGCTCTGAAGGTTCTTTCGTTAACGGTGGTGCATGGTGGTCCATGTGTGTGGCGTGGCGTGGCGTGGCGTGTCGTCGCATATTTGCATACAACTTCACAAATAACGGCCTTTATTCAAGCCATAAAACTAAGTATGGGTATATATGTAGTATTGTCTGGTAACCAGGTTTAGCTACTCTTCGACGAACTTATTCGTCATAGAAAGGAAACTGTAGCAAGGTCACTCACTCACTCACTTACTCACTGTATAAAAAGGGTCACTAAATGGTCACTGAAAAGAAGGCTCACATGCTTTTACAAATAAACCATAAAAATGTATAACCAAAATGTATACCGACAATCCTTTCGAAGATCATGAACAAAGCCCTAAAATTGTCAACCCTTTCCTTTAGTTTAACACACTTTCCATGCTTTTCAGGTCATACTTTCTATGGCCTTAAGGCCCTTTATGACCTTTTGTACATTTTAAGACCTTTATGCATTTTATGACCTCTGTTAATTTTATGATCCGTACGGATTTTATGAGTTTATGTAAATCCTTTTTCGGAAGCCTTGAAAGAGATAAGCCCGTTTAAATCTTTAACCCTTGCTTCCTTTGTTTTCAGTCCAAACTTTCAGCAGTTCTGCCCTAATTTAAATTTGTTCAATTTATGAATTTTAAAGTGAAAGCCAAAGACTATTCCAGGAATGTTATTGAAAATTGAAACCTACTGAAAATAAGAAGAAACTGTATTGAATTTATCTAGTTTTAAAATCTACATTTTTAAGATTTATTGGATTTATGGTTGTTAATGTTTTTGCTGTTGTTGTTGTTGCTGTTTGTGTGCATAATTTTATTTATTGTCACGCGACATGGCAGCCTCTAAATACTTTTCAAGAAACATTTAAATTGTTGAAACATTTTAATAAATCAAGAAAACAGTCGCAGGCTTAAAAATTAACTTAATAACTTCAACTTAAAAATTAATAAATTAAAAAAATACGTAAATAAATTGCAATAAATTTGATTGCAATAAATTTATAAAAAAGCGATTCTAAAAAATTTCCTCCTCTGAGTTTCTTTCATAATAATTAATAATTATTATATAATGCATTACTTTTTTTGTAATTAAATAAGCTATTTTCAACCTCAAGACTAAAGAATAATTAATTGGAACTTATTTTTTAGGTGATAAACACATTGAAAACCTGACCCTGTAAAAATACTCGCATCTGAGCCGCCTTTAAGTCAATGGCATGACTATGAAGGCGCATGGAAGACACTTGCATTCATTCGACAAGTTTGTATTTATAACGTATACGATACATCTCCTCCAGTCTTACCAACGAACCGACACTGAGCCATCATCATTCATTCGCCGAACGCTTTGGCCGCCGGGTCATTGAACGCCGAATTTTTGTTTCCGTGAATGTACACATTCATTTTCTTTATACCTTTTGAATCACGAAACGAAAGAGTAGAGGAGAAAGAGTGGATGGAAAAAATGCTGGTCTGAAAGTAACATGGCTAAGAAGTTTATTGAACCAGTGTTGTTGTGTTTTTTTTTGTTGTAGATTTCGTTTTTTTCGTTATTTCTTCTGCCCTTTTTCCCCTCTTCTTTCTTACTTTTTTAATTTCTTATAATTTGGAAACATTTTTTTCGTGAAAAGGAGTACGCGAGAGAGAGAGAGAAAGAAGTTACTTTTTTACCAGAAGCCAAAAGAATTATTAAAAGTGAATTTTTAACTCAATTATGAGTATGAGTATTTGTGAGTATTTTGAGCTGCAACAACTTATGCGTAAGTGAAAAATTGAAGAGGAAGAGGACGAGCGAGAGAGAGAGATTGAGTCTGACTAAATTTAAGCTCTTCAAAAATCTGAAATTCTGAAATCTTTTGTTAAAAAATTGAATATAAAAGTTATAGTAAACATCAATTAAAATCTCAAACTTTTAAAGAAAATACATATACCAAAAAAGGGAGTAAATAAGGTAAATAACAGAACCCAAATATATTAACTGCTTAGAAGATATTAAAAAATCAAACTATACTTTTTCGAAAGTATTGTGTATAGAAAGTGTGCTTTGACGAGTTCAAATCGAATTCGACCATAAAATGAGATCTTCATCTGAAGTTTTTGAGATATACAGTTATCCAAAATAAACTACAGCTAGTTCTTTTAAAATTGAAAACGTATCATCTTTAGTTTTGGTTTTTAAAATTTTTTTGATAAGGTCTTATTTATGACAATAATGATAAAAGAGGGAGACATCTGCCAAATGGCCACCGCGATCATATTTACCGACATTAATTCAAAAATCAAAATTTTCAGTTCTTTATTTCTTAAGAACGGCGAGTATTTTTTGGAAAACTCTCTGATTTTAAAAATAAATTAAGATAATTTTAACACGCTCTGCTGCATTGCATTAAAATTGTCTATCATTGAAGGTCAGAAATAACGAAAAGCGACAAGAAGCCATCATGATGTTTGATAGATATTCTCATTCAACATCCTAAAGGTACTTTTGAAAATTTCTTCTCTCCGTTTAAAAAACAAAGGATCAGGTTCCAGAGCTTCTTTAAATCGCTTCCATCTTAGATCTTAAATCTTAATTTTCTCTAATTGAATTAATTAAAAGATTGATTGTTTACTATACCCATGTTTTGGTTCAAGAGCAGGAAGGAGCATGTTTTGAAGACATGCCGACCTTTCCATAATTGACTTTTAACCTCTTTGAAAGCCCGCAAAAATGGCTTAAGAATTGATTGAATGAAGCGATTCGATCAGAGATGGATTTGAAGATCGGGTAACATTATTCATTATAAAACACTATATGTATATATGTTGTATTCAATCTTCCACTTGATTATATCTGCTTTTCCTTCACGTTTCCGGTTGATTCTGGTTTCATCTTGAATAATCTCAAGTTTAATTCGATTTAGCAAAAGCTCCTTAAATTTATTAAAAACACTTGAACAAAGAGTAATAATGTTTTTTGCTTTGCTTCTTCTGAATCGCCCCTTTCCACCTCTTTCCCTCCAAATACAGTTTTTCTTTTTATAAGAGCCCCTCAAACTTATATAATGCAAAAAAGAACCAACCTTTCACAAATCTTGCCACTTTTTTTCTCCAATGAAGGCTTCTTGCTGGCTCGGGCTGCCTCCGTTCGAAATGGTTACTCTGTGTGCATGCAATGGGTTCTTTTTTCATGCGAATTGCACGACGGTAACTTGGCCGCATGCGAAAATCGTGCCGGAGAAAGCCTTTCTCTTTGCCGTTTGTTGCTTGCAGTGAGCAGCAGAAACTGGTCATAAATTCAAGAAATGCAACGAAAGTCGTCGTTGTCGTTGTCGTTGTCGTTGTCGTTGTCGTTGTCGTTGTCGTTGGCTTTGGCTTTGGCTTTGTCGATGTGGCAGAAAGTTCGACGGTGGTGATGGTGGTGGTTCGGCGCTGCTGGCCGATGCTGCAGAAGAATTCCAGCAATTCTTCAACAAAGTTCAGCTCAGTTCATTGAACTCGGTTACTCGGCTACTAAATGCAGTCAGTCGGTGATTGTCAGTGAGTCAATCAGTCAATCAATAGCTGGTTTATAGTGCGGCTTATAGTGCGGCATGCAATATTTTATGAGATCGCTCTCGATACGATGTAGTAATTTTCTTTCTTTGGAATACTAAATCCTTGACAAAAATAACAAGGATTTGCTGCATTTTAGTTAAACTCAAGGATGATTTTGATTTTTTTTTTTTTTGAGGGGTGGGAAGAAGGAGGGGAGGGCAGAGGAATGGAAAGAAGCTCTTTGGAAGTGAATGGATTAGCTTTTTTCCTTTCTTTCATTGTCTGCTATCATTTTCTTTCTTTTAACTTCTTGTTCTTCTTCTTCTTCTTCTTCCTTCTATGTCTTTTTCTCTTTGTACTTTTTTTTACACAAGTTGCCGCTAAATCCACGTACTTTAAGAGAGAGAAATGGGTCAAGATAACGTTAAAAAAGCTGTCTGCATAATCGTGGCTCTTTAGTGAGAGACTCAGCAATAACTTGGTTAAGGAATGATAACCGAACACGACCGTAGGTTTCGAAAATCATTCGTATTTTGCAAATCATGAAATCGCGCTTATATTTCACGGTAACGAAGGCCTTACGTTTTCCACAAAAGTGACGACTATTATAAATAATATTCGTAGACTTATTTCAAAAAATTGCTTACATTTTCTAAACGTGAATTTTCTTTATAGGCCTTCACAAATTTCGTTCTTGCTGATAAGAGTAGTTTTATGTAATTTACGTATTTGTACATAAAGTAGTTTTACTCATCGACACTTCGACCCTTTTTTCTCTCCATGAAACGCCTCCACGAAAGTTGCTATGAAAACTCTTTTCGTTTTCTGTAGAAATATGTAAATTTTATTGCTTTTTAAATAGTTACGTAAAAAGATTTAATAACTTGTGCATAAAAATAAAGAAAGTTTCATAGATTCTAAAAAAAAATGCTTAAATAATCCAAGCACATTTCCACTATCGGGAGAGGAATTGTCCATTTTTGTTTTAAAATTAATTTATGTATATAATTCAGATTAAATTTTTTGGAGCTATAAAAGTCGCATAAAAAAGTGCACGAGTTAACCAACAGAGTTGAAGCTTCTGTAGTTCACATTTAGTACGTAAGTAAAAATATTATTGCTTCAAATTAATTTATTAATTTCAAATATTGGCACTGGTTAATTAATTGTATTTTTAATGGATTTTTTTACACTTTATTTTTTTCCATATTTTATCAAGTGATAATAATCTCATATTTAAATGAGATTTCAGGGAAAACAATAAAAAAAAACCAAGTAGCAAAATACAAGAAACGAAAGAAAGAAAGAAAGACAGAAAGAAAGAAGAGCAGGCGAACACTTTCAAGCAGCGGCTTCAAAGCACTCCAGGAAGCCCCGTTAAAAGAACTATTCAAGAACCTTATTCTTGGCAGTTGATAACTGGTCAGCAACAGCAGTAACACCAGCAACAACAACAACCACCAACACAATAATGACAATCGTAACAACAACAACGAGAGTAAGAAATAACAAAAAAATTGATGGGCATTAATAACATTTGTTTGTCAAAGAAGTCTTCGAACGGACGTCAATTTTGCGAATAAGAACGTACATAAACAAGAAATTGGTAAAACTTTCACCAATTTGTGGTGTTAGCTTTGTGTTGTGCGTGTTGTTGTTGTTGTTGCTGTGGTCGGTTTTTATGGTGGTTTTTTATTTGCAATATTCCTGACGTTGTTGATACCAATCTTAAGAACTTTTGCTACTTTTGCTTCGTTGCTGCCTGAAGGTTTTTTCAACTTTTGTTTAACTTTTCTTTAGTGCTGGATATATTTTTTTTTGTAAGCAAATTCTTCTCAGTCCTTCCCCTTCGCCTCTGCCGCCTCCTCCTCCATTTTCTTACTCGTTTTCAGCTTGTTAGACACGAGCTACTTTTATTGAACTGAACTTTCTTGGATGGCAAAATTAGCAACGATTCTGGTGTCGGTTCGAACGCTTTTAGTAACAGTAGATTTGTTGTATAGCACAAGATACCACCACGGCATGTATCTATGTATGTATTTCTTGCTACATAGACCTTTTCGCACAATTGCACAAACCACAAAATCGTGCACTGCAAATTACAATACATATATTTTAATCAAATCGAAATTTAAAATGAACATTCGATTACATGATTTTTGTACGAATTTAAGACTCTTTGATCAGCCATTACCTTCAGAAAGGGCCTTAGAGATCGTAAAGAAGAAGCAAAGGTTATTGTGACGAAATGCATCAACGTCAACAACAACAACAATATCCACTAAGGTCGTCGTCATTGTTGTTCATCGAGAAAGAACGATGAAGAAAATCAATCGATTGTTCGATTTTCATTGATCTGTATGCAAACGCCATCGTGTAAAACGAACACACACACACACACACACACACACACACACACACTCCCTCTCTTGCATTCATGCAACACTCTCGTTCGCACGTTGGAGAGCGCGCCGCGCTGCTGCAGTTTAGATAGCGGTAAACTTGCGGTACTTTTCGTTTTCATTGCAACTTCTGAGCGAATGTTTAGCCTAGATTTTGTGCTGCGAGTTCGTTGAACCGAACAAAAACCGAACGGCGAAGACCAACTGCACAAGTGAAAGAGAGAGAGAAAGAAAGAGAGAAGGAGAGACAGACAGACAGACAGAAAGAACGAGAGAAAGAAAGGATGATGGAAGAGAGTGTTATTGCAAAACAGTTGAAGAACGCGAAACCAGTCGAGGACTATAACGATGATGATGATGACGTTGACGCCAACGCCGACGCCGACATTGACGTCATCGTAGTCAACATGCTGTTGGTAAGGCAGATTGTTGGTATCGTTTGCTGCAATAGCAATAATTCTAGTAAGTTGCTCGCTTAAGTCTTTCGTGTTGTGCAAAAACTTTTCAAGACGGAGCGACGGAAAGTGGTTGATGTGGGTGTGGGGGAAAATATGCACTCGCACAATATATATATTTTTTCTTTTTTTCTCTTCTTCTACTTCGCTTCTTTTGTGTGCTCTTTTCTTTTAGCTTAACAAAGTACTAGCATTTCCTGAATTGCGCAGGCAGCAATGTCAGTTTTTCTTTTCAGTTACCGTTAGCTGTGAGAAGAAAAAAGTAGTTCCAGGTTTTCACTCGATATTGCTGAGAATGTATCGTAATTTATTTAGAAATTATTCTAAATAATAAAGATAAGCAAATAAGTATGAAACATTTAAAACTCATGAACTGAAAAAAACTTTTGCGAAAAAACCAATTTTAGCTTTGATTATTTAGAGAGATTTTCTCCAAACTTTCGAAGACTGCCGCAGTTCATAAATGGAAGCATTTGAAAAGATCAAACAATTCTTTAAATCCAAAACTTATTTTTCATCATCCTTTGTCAGTTCAATAACGAATAGTTTTCTAATTAGTTTTCAATTATTTGTCAAAAAGATAAGGAATCATTTCCTAAATAAGTCGTTTTTTCAGGCTGCCAAAGCAAAGAAAATAAAAAAGTACCAAAAACCAATCAACATCATGATGTTATGAAGCCAAGAAAACGAGTTGTTTTGTGCTCGAAAGAAATTAAAAAAAAATCGCTATATCGCGGTATGTAAAAATAATCGGTGTCGCACAGACGCCGATCGATGTTCTTCCTCATACCAGCTAAGACCAGACCCAGACCAAGACCAAGACCAACACCAAGACCAAGACTAACAGCAAAACTGAGACCAAGACCAAGAACCGAACGGCGAGTGCTGATGCGAAACCGCAGCCTGGAAGAAAATCAGACCAATAGCCTCAAATCACCTTAGAAAATGCAACCGAAGCGGTCGAGCTGCTGTAAAGTTGTTTCGCTGTACGCTAAAGTAACGGTGGGGGGAAAGGGGAGGGTGTGAGGAGAAGGTAATACGAAATGCAGTTAAGCGCTCAGTCGGACGCAAAAGAGATGCAGGCAGGCGATCGATCGTTCACTGACTGAACTGCGCACCAGAAGAAGCCAACGACCGCGAGTAGCTTACATTTCAAATGAAATGTTCGCAGAAAGTGTTGATGGGAGGGAGGGCGGGTGGAAAAGTGGCGGGGGGACAGGGGGAGGGGTTGAGGAAGAAGGCCAGTTTATGGGTGGGATGGATGGAAGGAATCATGGTTGGGCGATGAAATGGAGACGGCAGGAAAGGAAAGCTGCTCAGTGAATGTTGTTAACCAGTCGGCACGGAGCGGCACGGTGCGGCGCGACGCGACTCATGTCATTTTGTAGAAAGAAACATCGTAAAATATTTTTAATTTTTTTGAATTAAAAGCTTTTATCTTCAAAAGATTATTCGTTAAATTAAAATTGAATTTATTTATGACTTTATTTATTTCTGTTTGAAAGAAAATGTTTTTGTGCCATGAGTTGAGCAACTCTGTCTGGCAACCAATCAACCAACCAACCAATGAACCATCAGTAGCTCTATTCCGTCTCTGTTCACGAAACGCTTTTCTCTTCGTTACTTTTTCCTGGAAAACGTGGAGAAAGGCGTACGTACGTACAAGTTCTTCTGCGGAGTTGTTTCCTCACCGAGAGCTTCTATTAGTTTTAGAATTTTAGATTGTTGTCGCCGTTAGCGTCGCGTTGCGTCGACTGCGACTAAGCGCTGTTGCAAGTCTGCGGCTAAGTCGTAAAGATATCGTACGTACAGAAGTCGTAAGCATTCGAAGAAAACTGAGGAATTTTGTAGATTCTGAGGGCAAACAAATTGCGGTGGGTGGGCGGTGAGTCCGGTTCATATCTGGGAAGTTTTTTCTTCTTCTTTTCCTTGTTCTTCCAAGCTTTCTTCTATTACTGCAGTTGCTGCAGCCTTTAAAATGGAATTATTCCATACTTTTTAAAATTGACCTTTTGCCGGACATTTTTTTTATACCTTACTTTACCGTGTGAACAACATCACCCCGTTTTTGTTGTTGTTACTCTTGTTGTTGTTGTCATTGTTAACTTAGTTTAGTCCGTTGTTTCATAGCTTGTTTGTTTGTTGTTTGTTTGTTCAACCTAGAAACGGTTTGCAGCCCGTCAAATCGTTCAGAACCATCGTAATCTGCACGAAATGTTGCACGTGGCTTGCGATCCATCTGGCGCGCTTGGTCGGTCCATTCTGACGGACCGTCGACGAATCAGACCCAGAAGGTTTGGTCTCAACTTTTTTTTTCACCATCAATAGTTTCATCCGTTTTTCTTGCAGGCGTTTAGAGAAATCGTTGTTGCTTCACGTCGATCGCCGTTGTCTGTTGTCAGTTCGTTCGTTTCTGTTTGAAAATTATGTATATCCTAACGACATAATTGAACCACAAAAGAATGGTCTATACATTCATTCCTTCTTTGGCCTATTAAGGTATAGAGTCTCTTTAATGGGCCAAAGGAAACGTGAGCCTCTATTGAATTTAGAGAAATGTACCGCGTGTTCAACAATTCTCTTTTCGTGAAGAATTATTTGACTGTCATCGTGTTGTCGAAATCATAGTCTGGATTTATGCTTCAGCGTTGCCATAATCGTTGCAGAAAATGTCACTTATTCGATGATATTCAGTAACGAAGATCTCGAAAACCTTATAATATTATTATTTTCTTGAAAAAATTTTTTAATACATATATTTTTTTTATTATATTATTTTTTATTTTATATATATTTTTTTATTTTTTTATTTTTTATTTTTTATTAATATTAATTTTGCTCTCTCTCTATCTCTCTCTTATTCTCTGCATTGTATTCTGAAAATCCTTTTAGTAGAAAAGAGAGATTATTATGATCGTTACAGTAATACGCCCTTCGAGAAAATACGCCCTTATTTTACTCTTTCTCAGAGCTTTCTTTAAGTTTTATGGCATTTTTCTAAATCTTGCGAATTTTTAGTAGGAAGAAGAAGAATCCTATGCAATACCGAAGCTCATCACCGAGGACAGTATCTAAATAAAGATTTCTTTGCAGTAGCCTTTCTCAAAACAGCTTACACATCGGTTGTCGCGTTTCTTAGCCACGAGTGTACCGTGAGTATACCGCGAGTGGTAATAATCTATACCATACCATACCAAGTATAGAAGTCGCTTAGAGATCAACTCAGCTGTTGATGATGATGGTATCGTGTCTGTCTTCCCGGTTTCAATACTTCAGTGCTTTTAGCTTTTCGTAGCCACCACCGTTGCTCGCCTGTTTCTCCTGCTCCTCCTCCACCTGCGCCCCTTCCGCTCAAAGAACAGCAGCAAGAGTCGAAATGTGTGCCAACGAACTCCGGCGACCGAGTGAACGTCGTCGCATAGCGGTTCTGCGATTTTTTTTTTGTGCTGTTACCACTTCATGACTTGTTTTTCCTCACTGACAACCAGATTTGTTCCAACCCATGCTCTCTCCTTCTCTCTTTCTGTTTCTCTTGCTGTTTCTTTCTATTTCTGTGTTTCTCTAGTGCATTTCTGAAGACGATCAATGAACGAACGAACGAACGCACAGCGTTGACGGTGACAGTAACCACAGTAACCGAATGGATTTGCAATGGATTTGCCGGCGAAACAAGTTTTTATTTTTTGTTAAGGCTATAAAGAAAGATCAAAAGAAGAAGGAGAGGAAGAATTATAAGAATACCTACTAATATTCTTTTCCATCTAAGCATTTCTTTCTCCGAAATTATAAAATATTTATTCTCTCTTAAGTTTATTTTAGCTTTTCATGATCAACTGTGATCAAGATTTTAAAATATCCAAAAGATTTTAATAAATCAATAAACATTTTTACTAAAAAAGGCAAAGTTGTTTTTATTTGTTCAACCCTTTTTGACGAAGAATGATGAAAATTAAAGTAAAAAATCAAAATCATCCAAGAATTACGTAATATAGAATATAAAAGAGACTATATATACATATAGTCATATAGTATAGAAACATATATATATGTACATATATATTCAAATATACTAATATTACTTTATATATATATATGGATATATAAACTAATTAACTCTTTTATGCTGAAACAAAATCAGTATCCATCTAGTGACGAAGAGGCAGCGAGACAGTGTGGCCTCGACCAAAAACGGCCACAAAAGTTACTCTCTAAAATCAAAATGCTCACTAAAAGTAGCGAGTAAAGCCGCTACCGACAACGAAAGGGTGGCTCGTTGGCGTTGCCTCTTGACGAATGCAGAGCAAAAGGCGAATGAACTCTGGCCGCGGTTGGCCGAACGTCGCCGCGACGTTGCTCGAATGAAAGTTATGCAACGCGGCGACGACGAGCTTTTAAGTAAGAACAAAAGAGTAGCAGAGCAGCAGAGACGCAGAGCCGCAGAGCCGCAGAGCAGCAGAGAAACGGAGCTAATAAAATCAAAAATCGTTAAACAAAGAAATCACTCACTCGCTCGTTTTCGAAGTTGGCCTCGGTTATTTATTTGTGTGTGTATGTAGGTATTTATCTCTCAGCGTGTGTGTGTGTATTGTGCGTTTAAAATTAGTCTTAGTTTATGGTCTTGAATGTTTTAGTTCAGTTAGAAAAATATAGTGGTAGTGGCGATGATGATGACGACGATGATGAGTACGATGTTGATGATGATGATGTTACCTGAAACTACTGCACCATGAACAATGAACAATGAGTAAACAAAACAACAATTTTTTGCAAACTCTCTTTAATGACGTTGCTTGAGAGTGTTTCTCTTTCCCCGCTTGCGATTGTGTACGTAAATAACTCTGTCTGTGTGTGTGTGTGTTTTTGGTGTTTGACATAATGCAATTTTTTATTTTCATTTGAGCCATTGTCATTGTCATTGTCAAAGCATCAATCAGTTTGTTGTTGTGCAAAAAATATTACAATGCAATAAAAAAGGAACGAAACTATGGTGGTTTTTTTGGGAATTAAAAGACACTTTTTCCGGTTTTTTCGAGGAATTTTGATAAAAAAACTTTTTGTTACTTTTAAGCGTTTTATTAAAATTTTCGAATATATTCCAGTATCGAATTTTTTGGGATTTTTATATTTTTTTGGTATTTGGTTATTGGATTTTTGGTTTTGGTATAATGTGATTTTTGGATTTCGTTTTTGAAAAAAATTTTGAACTAAATATTATCTAATTTAAAATTTCTTTTTTTTTTTTGAATTTTTACCTGATCCGAGAGCTAACATTATTGTCTCGCCATTAATGTCGCCGATTAATGTCGTTTGGCCCGTAGAAGAGTTTCTTCGCATGCACCTGGCAACACCGACCACCCGCCGCCGCTGGCCAGATACCTTGTAACACTTACTAGCTGTACATTCACCCACTTTCGAGGCATTTGAAACGACGTCGACCGTGATGCGGCGCTCCGACGACCGAATGCAATTGAGACACTAACACACACACACACACACACACACAAACAGAGAGACACACATAGTTGCAGAGACGTCTAGCGAAAATTAAGCGTATACATACGCGTGTGTGTGTGTGTTTGTTCGTGTAAGTGTATGGAAAATGATTTCAAATGAAATTTCTTTGCAATTCTTCTGTACAGATTTTTGCTCGTTCGTGAATCTGAGAGAGCGATGAATTTAGAAATAGGTTTTTGCTTCTTCTTCTTCTTCTTCTTCTTCTTCTTACCAGCATTTAAAAAACTCTATTTTACCGATCTTTCCTTCTTGCAAGACAAGACGTCGTGTCGAAAGTCCACTAGAAGCGACGGCGCGTCGTCCGAAGACGCCATTTTGAATGCTTTTGCGAATTCTAAACGGAAAGTAATAAAAGAAGGCGACCGAACAACGAGTCCGAAAAATATGCAATAGAAAACGACGCCAATAAAGGTCAGAAAGGGCGTGGAAGTGGAAGAAGAAAAAGATGGTGGTAATAACAGCAACCACAACAACAACAACAACAACAACAATAAGAGATCGATTGTAACGACTCGACTGTGGTTATGGAAATGGTTTGCGGTTTGCGGTTGGCAGTTGGCGATTGTTACTTCTACGACGCCGCGTACAGTGCAGCAACATAACGGTAAATATGTTAGAAGAAATTAACTAAAGCGATCTTTGCAAGAAGACGAATAGGAATTAGGTAGATTTTTGGCAAATTTGGCTAAAATAGAATCAACCAAAAGGGCAATTATTCTATGACAATTCTATAAAAATCATTTAATATCTAAACAAAGGAAACAGCAAAGAGATAGAGCGAAATAGAGCGCTCGCGGTGATCCGTTTCGTTCGTGCGCATGCGCGCGCCACTCTGGTTCCGGGTTGAATAAACGAAATTTAGGTCAATGGGTGCAATTCTTTCATTGCTCTGCCGCCGAACGAGTCAGTTTTTCTATTAGTTTTTGCACCATTTTGCTGCTTTGCCGAACAAAAATGTGCAACAACAACAAAAGCAACCAACGAATTAGTAGTAGTAGTTACCTGTTGGTTGGTTGGTTTCATACGCAGATACTTAGAGACTTAGATACTCAGCTACTCGGCTACTCAATTTTGCAATGGCAGTGACTTTTGTAGGTACGAACGTGCTTGGAGGAAGAAGATAAAGAGTGTTGAGGGCGGTAGCGTTAGCGTTAGGAGTTGATGGGAAAGAAGGCTGAAAAGCGTGGAAAATGCAGCACTTTTCAGTCAAAAAATAATCATGAGGTCACTGCGAAATTATGGTATATATGCTGAAATGATATATGTATGCCCAAAGAGTATGCCCAACCTAGAGCTAGACCTTGCAATTCTTTTTTAATCTTTGTACCAACAGTGGCATAAATACTAAAACCACTGAAAGAAACAAATTTTAAAAAAATTTTTTTTTTAAAGGAATAAATTAAATACAATTTAATAAGTTAAATTTTTATTTTTGGTATAAATTATGTTTATCAATATGAATTGAACGATTTTGTTGAAACTTTTAAAGGTTTAACGTTTTTGTAAATGGTTAAAAGCTACAAGAAATTGTGCGTCTTCAATATTCATTATTCAATATTCAGTATTTATCAAAATGTGGAAGGGTTAAAAGGTTCTAAGGTTTTTGAAAAAGGAACAAAAATGTATGCTTAAAAAATTCGTAACTTTTCTAGACCGAAAGTTCATACTCTTTTTTTATAAATCCGGAGGTCATTTCAAAGTTAGCACGGTCCATGTTCGTAGCCTGAGTTTGTGAAGCATGCAAAAACCAGACTCATTCAAGTCAAATCGGGCTCAACCGTGACCGTGGATGCACCGCTGTAAGCATAGCTGCAAAGCATTTATTCGTTGGCTACAATTTGGAGCACCAAAGAGCATGATCGCTATTTAGAAATTGCTACGCCCACTTAGCATTAGAACAAAAAAATATTAACACATACAAACACACACACACACACACACAGACACTCACATATACAGAAACATTTGCAAATATACGAACGTACATGAGAAAAATTACCTTTCGTTTTATAGAAAATGAATACACGACGGCTACGGAGAGAAGAAAAAGCAAGTACATAAATTCAAATGCAATGAAAGCTTTGCGAGTAGAACTGCGCAGTTCAAAATTGGCAAACATAAAGAGGAGCTCTCTCTGTTTTTTTTCTCTCTTTCCTTCTCTCCCAACTCCCCACCAATTGCTTCCGAGAAACATGCACAAATACTCGTGTAAAGTATTTACCTCTTTATAATCTCAGCTCTCTCACGGCCTTTGTTTGTTCGTTATTCTCTTTCGTTCCGTTGCATTAACGCCATTCAGCAATCGTTCGTTGCAGTTTTGCAATCAACACAACGTCGCGACGTCGACGTCAACGTCAACGTCACCAACGACATTCAACTTGAACTTTTTTCGCTGGCAAGCAACGCTTCGCAAAAGCCTCAACCAAGTGTGAAGATCAAGTTCCTTCCTGTACTCAATGAGACTGAAGATTGCTCAACTCAGCAATAGTGTGTGCGACTGTGCGTCTGTTTGTGTGTGTGTGTGTTTGGAAAAGAGACGATCCAATGCATTTTAGAGTAAGCTTTAGATAGACGACGTATGATGGAGCTTTTACGAATAAATAACATTTCCGCATTACGAGAGAGAGAGAGAGAGAGAGAGAAAAGACCGACTGACTGATTGAGTGAGTAAATTGCGGCTGAATTAGTATGGATTTTCTTTTTTTATTGTAGAAAAACCAATGAGAGAGTGATAATGAGAGATGAAAAGAAATATTTGTGAAGAGTCAGCAGCAGGCTGAGAAATATGCTCTCACAGGTTTTTTGGTGCACGATTATGCATGTTTGTGCATCGAACACTGATTTTGCTGAATTATTGATGAATAATTACGTTCAAACAAAAGCCATGCGATTCGGAACTACTTTAATCACTAAAAATTAGTGATTCGGCACCGCGCTGAAGGACGGACGACTTGAGTGGTGGATGCACCTTCAAATTTCTCGCTGTTAAACATACATATTTTTCTTGGTGGTAGGATTATGTACATATTTATTCAATCTGGACTTCGCTACAGCAGAGACGACTTTTTCGATCTTGTAGAGTTAATTTAGACTCTGTTTCTTTCTGCTTTTTCCAACTGCTTTTTCTTTGTTCTCGCCATTAAAAGACTCTCTTAAGTGCCTGTGCCTGTCATGAAAGCATGATGGTTTAACCCACAAGGTCAATAAACTCTTTGTATGATTTCTCTTTCGTTTTATAGTTGTCATTCTCTTTTAACTCGATGGATTATCTCTGAGATTATTATCAGAAGAGCGAAGAGTTAATACATTTAGCAGAGGTCTTTTCTGAGGGAGAATGATGAAGCATTAAAGCGTTAGTAAGAGAAGCTTTATATTAATATGCTCGCATTATATAAATATATGTACATATATATTGTGCAATATTCGATGAGAGAGATTAGGTTTTCAGGAAAAAATTAACCTACATGAATTCCTTAATTAATTTAATATATTTATAATTAAAATAACATAAAATATATATTTATTTAGTTTATTTATTAAATTATAATGATTTAATTTTCTTTATTAATTGATTTATTTCCAGTTTTTAGCCTCGAATAAGCTCACCACATTTGTTATCGATTACAGGAGTAAGAATTTTTTCGTAAAAGTGAGTCTTTTGAGCTCTTGTGGTGCACCATTTTATCTGAAGAAAACAGTGAAATTGTTCTTTCAATCACAAAAATAGAACATTTTTCGAAAAGTCATCAACTAAATACTGTTCAAAATTCTTTTTTTTCAAATTAAAATCGGCTCAAAACATATTTAAACAATTTGCAAAAAATTAAAATCTTTAAAGAATTTTCTCAATAAGTTTTAACAAATTTTTTGTAAGTTCTTCGTTCAATTGAGAATAGAAAAAGAAAATTTTTCATCCCGAAAAAATCAGCAATAACTCTTCATTAATTTTTTTTTCTAATGAAAATCTAAACAAAGCTTTTTGAAAGGCCTTGAAAGTAGGTAATAATAATTATTTAGAAATTGGATGACTTTTCGGGTGACCGTTTTTCCTTTTACATATTAACAAAAGAAGCATTCTATAATGAGTCTAATCGAATTTTGTAGTTTAAAAGGAAAGAAAATATCGTTTTGGCGACTGAACGTAGATCATCATCTATCATCTACATTGAGCCTAAAACTGAAAGATTAGAGATAATTACGAAGATTTTTCAATGATAAAATGTATTCAGTTCTGAAAATGTCGTGACGTCACCAGATTTCAAAGTTTGGATATTCCTTACTTTTTCCCCAAACTTCACAATAAAAGTAATATCTACGAATCAATTAGTCCAAATCCTGCAATCATAACCATATTGTTGGTGTGTGTGTGTGTGTGTGTGTGTGTGTGTGTGTGTGTGTGTGTGTGTGTGTGTGTGTGTGTGTGTGTGTGTGTGTGTGTGTGTGTGTGTGTGTGTGTGTGTGTGAAAAGGAATAGTCTCTGTCTCGAAGTGAAGTGAAAATTAAGTAATATTATTTCTTTTCAATAAATACACAAACCTAAATCGCTTTGTTGGCCAACATGTCTGTCTACCTTTGTCTACTTGGCTACTCCTCTTCTGATGCATTGTAGCATATTTTGTAGGCAACAAGTACAGTTCTTGCTGTTGTGTGTGTGCTCCGCGCAAATATAACTGCTTACTTGTTTTCTCTTTGGCACTTTTTTCTTAACGCGGTCAATAAACTAGAGATGGAAAATCGATGAAAATGTGACCAACTTTCGATTCATTTCTGGCTTGCATCGACTCGACTGCAAGCTGACTGCAAAGCAACTGCACCAATGACGGTGACGGTGGCGGTGGCAGCGGCGACGACAGCAGCGGTAGCGGAGTCGCGGCGCGAAAACGATGCACTTGCGATTTGCAGAGAAAAAAACAGAGACACAAATTAATTGCAGCATGGAAGAAAGTTAAAAACTTTCATTAGTACAAAACTCAAATCGTTGCTCAAACAATAAACAAGCAATGGCTGAGTGGCGGCGGCAAGTGAGAGAGAGTGTGTGTGTTCATAGAGGCTACAGGAGCGGCTGCAGCACGCCGAACGGCAGCAAAATCAATAAATGTAAAAAGTGTCTGCTTAAGAATTTAGAAAATGAAATGAAATGAAAACGTTTTCTAAAACAGCAAACACGAAGAAGCAGCAGCAGGAGCAGCAGCAGTGAATGTTCCAACAACAGACAGACTGCAATAACAAGATCACGCGCAGCAAACGCTGCTAACGAACGCACTTGTCGCCTGCAACAAAAAAACGTGGCTGCAGCAGCGCCATCTGTGTCGTAGCTTCAAAATAACTTTCATATATCGAGTAAGCAGCCGACTGAGTCTGGTAGTGAATGAACTCTTTGTAGCAACAGCAACAACAACAACAATAACAACTACTACAATAACAACATCAATATCGGCATCGCCGCGCCGACGCGCCGCGGCGTCATCAACGAAACGACTGCAGCAGCAGAAGAAACTTTGGAAAATTTGGAACGCCGCAAAATCATTTCAGCAGAGATTTTCTTTTCTTGTTTGCTGGCGCTTTTTTTTGTTTTTGTAATAGTTGCTGTTGTTGTTGTTGTCGCTGCTGCTGGTGCTGCTGAATTTTTCAAATCATTCTCACCTTCGAAGTGCGACGGCATCGCGCGTACGTTGATCGCGTCGTTGGAAAACGCTGCTGCTTCAGCTTTAGTGAACAAACAAAATCTGCAGCAAAAACAACAACAACAACAACAATGGATTTAACAACAAAAATTCATACTAACTGAAATGAATGAAAAAGAAAGAGTGGAAAACTCCCTGCTGGCAAAAAGTAGGACTCGACGCAACGCGACGGCGGCAACGGCAACGGCGACGTCGACGCGGCAAATGCAAACGTTTTTCTTGCTGCAGTCAAGAAAAACTGAAAATCTAACAAAGAAAGCAAACAGAAAGTAAACTAAATAATACATAAAATAATATCGTACCATAAAAGTATCGTATATTAAGATATGTATAAAAAAAACACTTTTTATGATTTAGAAATCTTTGTGCAGCAGCAGAATAATTCTGCTAGCTCTTTCCTACACAATCTCGATTGAAAAGTCCTGTTTCGTCTCGATCTCTGCTTCTGACGGAACTAGTATCGTCACGACGTCGGAAACTTCTCGTTTCCTAAATCTCGGCCCCACTGGAAATGCGTGCCTCGTCTCGGGATCTCGTGTCGTCTAAAAAGTGCGGTCTGACATCGGGCTCTTGTCTCGTCTGAACATTCTGCTGTCGCTTCCGGATCTGGCTAGCCTCGTTTAAGGAAGACTCTCCTGTCCCGAATTCCAGTCTCGCCTAAAAAGACCGATCTTGTCTCGAGATCTCGAAATGGAAATGTTTGTACTGTCGCCAGATCTCGCTTAGTATGAAATGGATCTGGCTAGCCTCATTTTAAGAAGCCTCTTCTGTCCCGAATTCCAGTCTCGTCTGAAAATGCGGTAAAAACTGGATCATCTCGTGATCTGGAAATGCAAAAGTCTGTCCCGTCTCGGGATTTCGCCTCGAATAAAAAGTCCAGTCTTGTCTCGGCATCTCGTCTCGTCTAAAAAGACCTCAAAATCTGAAAATGCAAAAGTCTGTCCCGTCTCGGGATTTCGCCTCAAATGAAAACTTCAGTCTGGGTTCAGAATCTCGTTTCAGGTTCGCGTCTCGACTGAAATAACCATTGTTTAGGGCAGTTTATTTTCATTGCAAACAACGATTTTCTTTTGATCCGTAAGAGATGCAGAGAGAGAGAGAGATCATGCGGAAAGAAAGGATCAGATCAGTTAAAGATCTGAAAGAAAGCACTTTCAATTTCAACGCGAGATTTTCAAACCAAACTGAAATTAATTTCTAAAACCATAATACATACACGAAAACAGCGAGCTAACCTTCAAACCTCAAATTGCTAAAAAAAAAGCAACCAACCTTAGGCCTAAACGTTTGTGGTCTTTGTGGTCTTCATAAAGTTTATTAAATCGGGCTTGCCCTTTAAAGGAACGCCTTAAAGAAACCACAACAACAACAACGACGTCATTTGCCATCAATAGAGTCATGCCAAATATATTGTATATAAATGATGCGTCATAATAACTACAATACAAAAGCTACAACACCAACAACAAAGAAAGTAAGAATAACGGAAACAACATTAAAACAAATTAAGTCAGAAAACTTCCCGAAAAAAGGTTGAACGAACTGTTTTTATGTCAACGCACTGCGCATGCGTACCAAGAAATGAAAGAAGAAGAAGAAGAGAGACAAGAAGACGAAGAAGAACCCGCAGCAGCTGAAGAGCAAGAAGAAGCGACAAGTTCCATGGAAATTTCTAGGATTTATTACAAAAATAATCAGAACTTTCGAAAGAACTGGACACGATTGCGTCCACGGCTGACGTCAGCTGATGTTCGTAGCAGAAGCGTATGTGATATAATAATAAGAACAAAAAAGTCAATGGAGGCAGAGAGTGAGAGAGAGGGGTAGAGCCCATATAAAGAAAAACAAAACGTGTTATGAAAGTCAAAAAACGATTTATTAGCCAAATTTATTAACTTACTTAACAAAATAATTTGGTCTTCTGAGAAGAAGAGAGAGAGAGAGAGAGCGAGGCCGGGAGAGAGTGAACGAGATAAACACAAAGAAAATGGAACGGAACAGAAGGCGGGTTAGAACAAGAAGACTTGACAGAGAGCTGCGTCAAGTGGAATCCTACTGGCTTTCTCCAGCACTCTTTACTCTCCATCTCACTCTAGCGCTCAGCTGATCTTAACGCTGTACTGTCAAAATTGGTCAGTGACCTCAGACACGAACCGCTCGAAAATACCACCACAAAAGGCAAGAAGAAGAAGAAGAAGGGGTGTAAAAAGCAAAGAAGTCAAAGAAGAGAACTCAACTTTTGAAAGCCGGCCGGTAAAAGTGAAAAGTACGGGAGCTTCTTAAGTCAAAGTGTAACGGGGAGAGTCGTAGCGCAATATGGAGAGTGTAATCGTGGAGAGGAGAGAGCGAGAGAAAGAAGAGTGACTGCGGAGAAGCGATCAGCTCTTGATGATTTGCATACAGAGAGTCACTGAACTGTTTTCTGGAAGCCAATCAATTCTCTATCCATGATCGCTTTAATTAAAATATAAAATCCATAAATTGGCAGCGCCAATGGGCCATATTCTTATACTCGAGAGCCCCGACAGCCACGAGAGCAGGTTAATGCTCTTCCTCTCTGATCAGCGGGCGAGCCTCGCCCATTGTCAGCTGTTTGTTATTTTCGGAACCATTCTCACCATTCTTTCCATTCTCTCCGATGGGGTTATTGCCCTCCACCTTCCAGAGTCTTAACTCTCTTTTCTTTTAACTGTAATCTGCCATTAATCGTCAATGTCTTGATAATTTCTCTTTGCTTCCGTCGTCCGTGGTCCGTTCGTCGCTTGAGGTCGTCGTCTCTCGAAGACGGGAAATCTTATAGTCTTTGAAATTGACAGTGAATTTTTAAGGCAAGGTTTTATTTTTTCTTGCTTCTCTTTTCGTCGTTAGTCAGTTCATTGATCTTGCGGACTATGTAATTTTTTTTTTGGACATTATGAGAAAAGCAAAATGTATTGCTTTTTTGGGGAATATATAGACCTTGAGAAGGTATATACGGTTAGTATATAAGATTTCTAAAATACATCGATTAAGGACTCCTCTTTAATATTTCCTTGGGTTCCTATCTAGCACGATAATACTAAAATAGATTTCAGGAATTACGTAATAGAGTAAGTAATTTTTAAAAACCTCTTACATCAATCTAATCACTGCTAAAACAAAACTGAAAACTAGCCGATCGCCATCGTTGATGGTCCCTGAATGATGATGATGTGATGGCCTTCAGTGCTCTGACACACGAAAAAAGCGCACACTCTGTTTGGCCGGATCAACGACCCGCATCTCCATTAACCTTCAAAATCATGCGTGCCATAAAAAACTCATATGATTTTTGGATGTTTTGGAGTGTGACAACAAAGAGTGAGGAAATAAAGAACTGATAGCACAAATAGACAAACAAGAACGCGCAAGCAAGAATATTTAATCTAAAGATGTTAGTAAAAGGATGTCTTTTTGTTGGAGCGGGCGCTTTTTATATGACCAAAGATCATAAAAACTTGGCTTGACTTATTTCACATTTTTGGTCTTCTCAGTTTAATTAATCATTGATTTTGAAATAGTTTTTTTCGCAGATCATGGGTCTACACACTTTTAACTTACCTTCTAAAATTCTCTAAAAAGCGCTTATCTAATAACGCTCCCACAAAACTGGTTAAAATAAATCACTTAGTTTATACGTAAAATCATTAAAGTCATTTCAAATAATAAAAATTATTTAAAAAAACGTTTTTTTTTAAAGTCTTGATCGTTCTTTAGACAGACGATCTTCTAATTCCGTAATAAAATGAAAAAAAAAAGTTAAAATTATTGACGATCATAAACCAATTTAAACTTTAAGCGTACTGTAGACAAAAGTTATGATTATTACAGCCCTGCCTAAAAGTATACACAGTTTATTTGATAGGCTTACAATCTTTATGCAATACAAATTTGGCTATAAAAGTACACTAGGTATAGAAAGATTGGTAGAAAAATTAAATAAGTTTAAAAATTTTTAACTAAAATGAAATTGGAAAGCGGGAGGAAGCATGTAAATGAGCGATAGCTCTACAAAGAAGGGGAAAGTGAGTGGATATAAAGATAATGATGGCTATTTCAGGCCTAAAAAGTTATATTCTCGTCCATGTACACTATTTGGAGACTCGTGCAAAATTTACAACAATTTTTAAAACCAAAGACGATATAAACACACCAAATTTGATATATTTAAAAAACTTATTTCATATGAATAGAAAATTTATAATTTGTACAATAGTTTTAATAACAAAGTTCGTGAAAATGTGAAGAAAAATACAAAAGTAAAGTTCCATAATAACTAATGATTTTATAATATATTTATTCTATAATAAAAACATTAACACTACACACATACATACAAACACAATTTCTATTTACCATACACATGCATTCGTACATTCGTACACTCAAACACAGAAACGATTTATAGCGTACTCTCTTTTTAACTCGTTAACAAACGAGTCTTCGTCTCTTCCTGAATCCTTTTTTGACTCAATTCGAACAGACAATAATTCATTTGCCCGCCCATTCTACTCCCTCTCCCTTCCCCTCCACTAACGATCAACGCCTCTTTAAAGCATTGCGATGCCGTTGATAAAAGTCCTCCATCGCTCGATACTCCGGTTCATAGACATCGGGGATTTCCTTACCCAATGATTCAAAGTAGACCAATTGCACGGAGGAGGTGCCACGTAGCTGCAGCTCGTAGCGGCGCAGTTGATCGAAGAAGCCCGAATTGGGCCGTATTTGCGGACGTATTGACTTGACGTGCTGATACGCTTCGCGCAGACTCATCGACATGTGCCGCATCAAATAGGCGAGGCACAGCGTCGCCGAACGACTGACACCGGCCACACAGTGCACCAACGCACTGCCGCCGTGTTGACGAACTTCTTCAATCATGTCGGCAACTTCCGTGAAATGAACGCTGAGATCTACATCCGGTCTGTCGAGACAATTGATGCGCAGGTAGAGTGGCTTGTTGTGGCTGGAGAGAGGCGTATCGGGCAGCTCTGGCGCCACGTTGATGACGAATCGTATTGCCAGTTGATCCAGTATCGCGGGCAGAGCAACGCCGGCACCGCAGAGATAAAGATTCGGTAGAAGCTGCGAGATGCCCGGGAAAGGAGTGTGCGCATGAAGGGATGAAGAATGAAAACTGAAAAGAAAAAAAATAGAAAAATACATGTTTTTTTATAAAAACATTTACAAGGCTTTAAATTCAATAATCACAATTCATAAGAAAAAGAAATATAAAATTTTCACCATTACAATAAACAGTTCGTTTTAATAAAGAGATCATTTAAAATTTTAATGGCTCAATAAAACTAAAAATTCCTTAAATTCCTTTCTTCAATACATTTTCGAGCATTTCGCATTTTTCATTAGATTTTTTTCTGATTTATATAAAGCCATAAAAATCCAAAATTAGCTCGCTCGCCTCCGCAAAATTAATACAACAACATTGTCGTTGTGGTTGTTGTTGTTGTTGTTGTTTTAAGAAATATCAACAACATGAAGTGACTAAAAATAGTGTATGAAAATGCAAAAAGAATTTGCATTGAAAATAACATCAGGTGCAAAAATTATTGGGAAAAGAAGAAAAACAAAATAAATTAAAAGATTCCGTTGATGAGACGCGCGACGCCTCAGTTTTCCATTCCAGGAATTTTAATAATTCCACCAGAAAAAAAAAAATTGGCCTCAAGGCCAGTGCGAACATTTTCCAAACTTTCAATTAAAAGCACCAAAACAATCAAAATCATTGCTTCTTGTATACTTTTTTGAGCAAATATTTTGGAAGGCAAATGCGCATGTGTCGATGACGTGTCTTGTTTTCGCGAAGACGCATAGTTTTTTACACTTTTTGTGTTTGCTATTTTTCGAATGACGTCACATATCCTTTGTTGTCATTATTCGAAAATCGTTTTCGCTTGATTCATTTAAAGCTTGAGGCGGTGCGGCTAAAAGTCGTAGGCAAGCAGGCTGGCGTGTAGGGGGCGAATAAGCCCCCCTAGAGGGAAATGATAAGAGAAAACGGTAGACAATTAAAATATAATAATTTCACTAATTTAGCCATTTTACATTCCATTTATTCTGTCTTTTCAATCTAGAAAATCTGTTTCTCAATTATTTTAAAATTGAGAGTAAGCATGAACAAATATTGCATTAATTAAGACTCGAGAGTTAATTGTATTGAATTGCGTAAAGTATAACAATAAAGTTTTCTTCATTTTGTATTTTTCTTTTTCACAGCAGGTTTACCTAAAGAGGGCGACATGGCATGGCCCGCTGTAACGTTGCGCGTCTTCAAGATGCTAAAGATTTCGAAATTCTTTGTGCGGCTAAAAATAAAAAGATGCTCAGAAGCGCCTTTTGTTTTTAAATGCCAAGAATTTGAAACGGTTTCACGCTTGCTTGCTTCTTTTGTGGTTTATTCTGCCGTCAAAAACGCGACATTGAATACTTATTGCGACTATTCCAAAATCCAACAAAATTTTAAATTATTCTTTTTATTATTATAATTATGTCATTGAAATCATTAAAAGAAGACGACTACTTTTCAAGTGCGACACTTGACCTTGTCAAAAGAACCATTTCAACAAAAAACCATTTATTGTTTCATTTAAATGAGACAAAAAAAAACAACTAATCCTTGCAAAACAAAAGGTGTACACTTTTCACAAATGACAAACAAAAACTCAATGCTCAGACGCAAACAACTGGCTGAGTTTTAATTGTTGTTGTTGTTGTTGCTGCTGTCGCCGAAGCTGGCAGACTGACAAAATTAGTCACATCTAATGAATGCAAATAAAGAAAAAAAAAAAAAAAAACAAAAATCAAATGACGAGAATTCTCATTAATTTGCAAGAATGAGATAACAAAAAAAATGTCATAACATTTTTATGACAAAATCTTGATACAAAAAATTAAATTTATGAATTTTATAAAATATAACAATATACTCCAATTTAATAAAGGACCGAACGAATCATCATAGTTCCGTGAGAAGTGTTAACCTTCCGTATTAATGCTCACAGGCCTCACCGTCGACGCTACTAGTCGATCCCGGGATCTCTCCACCGTTACCGATTTCGAGACGATTTTATACAATTGCGTTGTCATGCGATGGCATCATCAACAATAAAAAAAAAATTAGGTGGCGTTTATTTTAATATCCCTAATCTTTCGTTGTTGTTGTTGTTATTCTTATGCCCTGCTATGCAGTGAAAGTGTTGATAAAATTATAGAAGAAAAAAAAGCAACTTGGCCTAATGCCACAGGAATTCTTTCACACTGTCAAGACTAGGCGCTGTCATAATTTTGAGTTGTCAGAAGACACTAAAAAAAGCGACACCAGCGAGTGACCAGAGGAAAGCCGAAAGCAGGATGAAAGGAAAGAAGGAAGGAATGTGGTTTTTTTTTTTTTAAAATGTGTATAAAATGTTTGCTAACGTGAAGAAATGAATGAACTATTCCAAAACAAATCGCGTCAAAAACTTTTAGAAATTGTGTTAAAATATTCTAAATTCTTTAGCGTCGTAATTTTGATCATAAACAATACGTTTACACTACGACGATGGGCTATAATTTCAACAAAAAATTAGGTCACATCGACGTACATATATCATTCCAGAGCCAGTTGAGACCAATAAATACTCGTGTACTCATTAAAATTTTTTAAAATTTTTCCCGCCAAAACAAATTATACCAAAAAACCTAATGGCGAAAAGTTAGTTTTTAGGTTTTTGTATTTTACTAATGGTGCTTTTGTCGATCTTCGGTCTAACCTAATTTCTATTAAATTGAAAGCACCCTTGTATGATGAGTCAGTGCAAACTTTCTAAAAAAAAGAGGAGGACAATAAAACCCAACATCCCAAAAGTACTTCATCCGGTACGCATTCGATTGTCCAATATTCTGGTTCAGTCGGGCGGCACTTGCAAAGGCTTCTTTGATTAAATTGGTTTCTTGAGGGAGAACCTCCTTTGTTGGCGGTCAATTTGTTGATGTTGGAGTTGGAGGACCTCAGTATTCGGAGCTTTTAAGGCGGTATAGAAAGACTACATTATTTGGTTGATATGGTTGACCAGTCACTGGAGGAGACAAAAATGTCTAGTTTGCTGGTTGTGGTCTGCGGCATAACGAAGATGTTATTGTATATTTTTCATTTGTCAAAAGAAAATTGAAAATGTGTATATAAATTAATGATTTTTCTAATTAATCTTTTATCTTATGATTTCTTAAGAATTTATGTTTTAGTTTTAAAGTTTTAACCATTTATCATTATTGAGGAATGTGGGACAGACTTTGGCAAAAAACTATACGTAGGCGAGCTGGTGGCCACGTGTTAATTTTATTTATTGTTTTTTTTTAATGCCGCTTATGATAAGATTTTTTTTTCATTGAGCTTTTCTCATGATCTCTAAATGAAAAATTCTAAAATGTGATATTATTCTTAATCGTTATCGATCTATAAACGATGATCGAATCTAATTTTTCAAGGTGAAAATTGCTTGTTTTTTACTGCTTTTCCAGTTGCTCTAATTAATTTGCCAATACATTGATTTTATTGTTGTCGTCGCCCTGCCTTCGAACTGCGCCTTGCCATCACGATATTCTATATCGTACGTTCTGACTATTCATCGCAACCGTTTCGGCTGTTTGTCCTCGCCCGCCCTCTAGTATGCTTGAGGCTGGCCAAGCCTTTGATTGTGCAAAGCCAAGCTGCTAAATAGCTCGAGTGTGGAGCGAAGCGTGTGGCGCCATCACGGAGTTCCCGGCTTGCCCTCGGTCTACATGAATTTTTCAAAATTAAGTTTTAATTACCGTCGCGACGACGACGGTGGTGGTGGTTTTGTGTTTTTATTCGTGCCATGTGCCACGATGTGATATACATTTTACAAGGTAATTTTACAAGGTAATTACCATTATTTTATAAAAAAGTGGCGATTTAGTATGAATAGTAGTGACGTCACCTTGAAATTAATCTCTAATTGCTTTGTTACTTTTTATTCGCATAGGTCTAAAATTGAGAATATGTTTATAATTTTCTGTGTATAAAATGTAAAATTTTCTTAAAATCTATGCAAGCTTTCATTGTTCTATAAAAATTTGTTGAAAAATAACAGATATTTTTTTACTTTTAGTTAAAAATGCAAAAAGCTACAGTGATTTTTTTAAAAATTATTAGAAATTCTTTAACGCTTTTCACTATTTTCATCTCTGGCTTGGTATATATAAAAATTTTATAATTCTGGTGAGTTTTTTCTTCTGCAGCTTTGTAGAGAAAACACGCTTTTTGCTTTTCAATTATTTTGCAACGGTCTCTTTTCTGTACAAACTACTTTTGAAAATCATTATTCCTTTTGAAAGCTATTATGATTTTATAAAATCTTATATTGCTGGCCAAAAAATTTCTTTATTTTCTCGTTTTATATTTCTTATATTTCTCGCAAAACTTTATTGCGTTGCTCTGTTTTTTTTACCTTCGTTCTTTAGCGTTTTCCTGCTGCGTTTCCTGACCTGCCGCCTCCGTTGGCGGTTCAAGTAATTCACTGGATTTTAATATATTCTGGATTTTCTCTACAATTTTCGCTTTATGATCCTTTGCTGTTGGTGTTTTTTTTGTTGTTGCGGTTGTTGTTGTTGTTGCGGCTGTTGTTGTTGCGGTTTTTATTGCTGCTGTTTCAATAAGATTCAAGGCAGCAGCCTGTTCCGGCACCAAGAATTGCATTTTTCGAGTTTGTTTATACTTTTTATTAAATTCTTTTTAATGAAATTATTTCCTCGCTTTCGTTAAGAAAATTAATTAATCAAAAAGTCTTGTAAATATTTATTTTTAACAAAGAATGCAGCACGATTTTTATGCAAGATGGAAGCGACGCATGTTATAAAAAATCCAGCACAAAGCGAATTTCGGTATGATTATGAACCAAAATAAAAATCTTAAATGTTGTGGCGGTTTTCTTTTTCAAACCAAACAGAATTTCTGCAGAGTTCTTCTCAGCGAAACCGAAACGAACAATTAACCAAAAATTGTCCTGCTTTTAATTCAGTTTACGATTTGTGGGTCTTCCTTTTTCAAGAGAGACAAACAACACTTGCGCTTACGTCGCCTGCCAGCAGCTGACTGAATTGAGTCTTCATCGATGTCGTTGATTTCGTTTTGCCGCGCAATGAATTCAACGCTGCCATCAACCAACCCACCAACCCACCAACCCACCGATCCACCAACCCAGCAATCAACCCAACGAGTTGAATATTTATTGTTCGTGTGTGTGGAGTCGCATTAACGTCGTTTGTGACTCAGCCGTTCATACCACGCTGCCGAAGGTGAGAAATTCTGCTATTCCGCTTGAGGTGAGAAATTTTTGGTTAAACTGAAAAAGAAACCAAAAGTCGTGTTTCTTTTGTTGTTGCTAGTGTTGTTGTTGTTGTTGTGTTCGTAACGCTTGCACAAATTTTGTATGGTTTGTTGCATTCGACATAATCAAATGGAACGTAAAATGGTTCTTAAGGAGATGACGGCGACGGCAATGACTGAGTGGCTGGTTAGGTGAGGAAAAGGGGTGAAGGTGCGCTATATATCTCTTAGTTGTTAAAAATTTGTTTACAAAAATTTAATTTTTGTTTGAAGTCAGTCGTCGTTGTATTTTGCATTAAAAATACTCGTAGCACTTCAATTTTACCGCAGTGTACACGCTCTGCTTCTTCAATGCGGCTCAATCGAGCTTGACGCGTTTCTCGCAAAAAATCAAAGCAGCTTCTTGTTGTTCCTCTCGACTGAAACTGACGCACTCTCGCCACGCCTACTTAATAACGCAAACTCATTATCACTCTTGCTGATGATGACGCTGCTACTGCCGCTGCTGCTGCTGCTGTCAGTGAAGGTGTTGGTGCTGCTCCATTTATTGCCACTTAAAATTGCTAACAGATGTTGGGGCCGTTGAGTTTCTGCCTGACTCTCAGGCGCCAGACGCAAAGTGCAATCGTTTCAATTTCATTTCGTTTGAAAAAGGCCGCATGCTGCACGATGCTGCATGAGAAGGAGTACGCAGTTTTAGCGTACCGTATGGACGGACGGACACAATGTCTCGCTGTCTTTTCTCTCGATTTTGTCCACGTCCCGCGGACTTTGATGACGTCGCCACGTCAAGTCTGTCGAGCTGTTTGTGATTGGCAAACACATGATTTCAACATTAATTTTTATTTGAAGAATTTTAAAGAGCTTCTCTCACGGGAAGGAGAGAAAAATAAGGTCAGCCAGGCGACAGATGTAGGACAAAGTGTGGTTGCATTTGTTTACACCGCGATTTCCTTCAGATCTATAACAGAAAATCAGCGCGAATAATCATTACGATTTTAGAAGAAAGATTAAAAATAATAGAAAAAAGATTAAAAATAATAGAAGAAAGATTAAAAATAATAGAAGAAATATTAAATATAATGCAAGAAAGATTAAAAATAATGAAAGAACCATTCAAAATAATAGAAGACAGATTTAAACATAACAGAAGAAAGATTAAAAATAATAAAAGAAAGATTAAAAATAAGAGAAGACAGATTAAACGTAATAGAAGAAAGATTAAAAATAATGGAAGAAAGATTAAAAATAATTGAAAAAAGATTAAAAATAATAAAAAAATTTTTAATATTAGCAAAAAGATTGAAAATTATAAAAGAAAGATTCAAAATAATAGAAGAAAGATTAAAAATAACAGAAGAAAAGCCAAAAAGATTTAGGCAAAAAATAGTTTGTAGGCGCATTTTTGGAATTTAGTAACTGAAATCATCAAATACTTAGCATAAGAATTCCTTGCCATCCATTTTTTAATTAATAGAAACTGTAAACTGTTGGCGACTCTTGTTTTACGGACGGCGACGCCGTTGTTTGTCATTCGAAATGTCTCACAACGCAAATGTCATGCCTATTTTTATTTCATGTTGTTGGAATTTCGTGGTTTTTATTGTTATGATTGACAGACGATGTCGCCGAGACGCGCGACAAAGTCTCTTTACAAATTCGAAAAATATTAAGTGGGTCCGACCGATCCGGTCGTCCGGTCCGGCCCGTATACGATGAATTATTGCAAAAAAATGAAAGTACAAATATTTTCTTGTTTGTTTGTATTTACATAAATGTTTTTAAATGTTTACGAAATGTTAAGTCAACGACGAGAAAGCACAAGAAATATTGTTTGTTATCAAACGGTCGACCTGCTCTTAAGTGTTTTTTTCTTAAACAACTGAAGAATGTTTAAACTAAAAATAAATTCGAAATAAATCTGTTGTAATGCGATAACTGAACTCAGAAGATCAAAGAGAAAATTTTTTTGTTTAGAAAAAAAAACGACCGCTCTAGTTTATGTTAAAACAAATCAAAAAGAAGACGATTATCTAACTCGTATGTGAAAAAAAGCGACTTATTCTTGGATTTCTTCTGAAAATACGATACAACAAAGACTTTTCGTGGCCTCTTTTCGTTCTGCGCTTGTAATGTCAGCCAGATTATTGCAGCATTGTTCGATTGATTGCTTTGCCATTACCGCCGACCTTGAAAAATCACCAACGAATTGTGTCAATACTCAAAATAGTATCTTGCAAGATTGTTGGATACGTTTGTTGGTGGATGAATGTGAATGCGAGCAACGATTTGACCTGCGAATTGTTACGAACAGTATCAGCAGGCAGTAACCTCTTGCTAAAAAGACATCATTCAAAGAAAACTCTTTCATGTTTTTCCTCTACAAATCAAAATGTTTATTTTTAAATCAGGCGAACAGCACAAAATTAGAGATAGATAGAAAGAAAGAAAGAAAGAGAAAACAAAAACGAAGGCAATCAACACCTGTTTGATCTCTTTGAATACGATACTTATTGATGTATAGTAGCATTACGTTTAGTGGTGGTGTGCCCAGAGCTCTGGCCACCTGAAGTGATCCTTAAAGAGATTTCTCAATCTCATCATATAAAACTCTCTCCTCTACTCTCTCCGCTACTTATCAGTCTACGTACCTTCGATATTATTTTATCATTTACAATAACAAAACACAACAAAAAATTCCTGTTTAGAAATTGTAATATTTGAAATTTAAAAAAAAACAGTTTTTCAATTCAAAGAATTTTCAAAGAATTAGGTACTAAAAAAAAGAAATAACAGAATATTTTTCAGAGTAACGAAAAGGTCCACCCGAAAGACATTTCAGCATAAATGATGTGAAAAGAATATTTATTTTCTTAATTGAACATGATCAACAACCGCGACAAGTCTCGTACGAGCATAAAGCATTTCCCTTTCAACGCACACACACACACACAAACACACTCTTCCAGCTTCTTAAGACAGCGTTGGAATCTCAAGAATGTTGCAATTAATTTCGATTAAAATTCTTTTGGGCACGTTGCCAAAGAATTCGGATTTGATAATTTTCGAAATTTCACAGCAACCGTCGCACGGTTGTTGGCCCCATGGAAGTGGAAGAGGAAGAGACCGTGTGTGTGTTCGAAGAAGTTGGGAGGACGCCTTCAGGCAGCTTTTCTTGATTTGCTTGCCTTTTTCTTCGGTTGACGCGAAGTCGCTTCTCTGCCGACAGTGCAAGTGTAAAACAGAAGATTCCGTTTATTGAAATTTTTAGTGCATAGTTTTAGGCCCTCTTTTATTTAGTCAAACAAAGATCTTTTCTGTTTTAGCAGACTGAAAGATTTATTATTGATTTGTGCTTCATTAGTAAAAGCGTGAATAGCAAAAATTTTGCCCCAGTTTTTCATTCTGCGATATCACAATATATTTAGGAAAAACTATTCAGAATACTTAAAGCTATCACTATCTGATTTAACTACTATTCTCTCAACTCCACAGCTTCGTTAACGTAGCCCCCTTCTTTCGTGGGTGTCGTCGATCGGATCTTCACATGGCTTTGCCCTTCGCTGGCAAGTCGCTGTTCGGGAGTCTTGGCCCAGTCCTGAAGTTCTCCCGAAGCCCAGCACCAGTAAATGAGACAGCCGAACAAATAGATTCCGGCCGACACGAAGAACACCGTCTGCCATTCGTCGCGGGTCTGATTCACCACAATGTAACCGGTCAGCAGAGGACTTACGATACCGGGTATGGTGGCGAAAGTGTTGCCAATGCCCATAAGAATGCTGGCGTACTGAGGCGCAATGTCGAGATGGTTGACACTGATTGAAAGCGGAGAGAGTGTGTGTCCTCAAAAGTGTTGCAAGAGTAGTTAAGTTACACAATAATAACTTACGCAAAACCAGACCAAGCAAATGCGCCAAGTCCTACGGCTATAGTGATGCAGACAACACTCCAGGCGGGATCCAGAAGGTAAGCGGTGAGCATCATGAAGACAGTTTGGGCCAGGAAAGCTCCGCAGTTGAAGTAACGACGCACCTGCGTGGTAGTCAGGTAGCCTTTGACTTGTAACCAATCGGCCAGGTAACCGGAAACGCCCAGAAGTATACCCATCGCTAAATAAGGAACGGCCGAAAGGAACCCCGTTTTGTCTAAATTGAAGCTTAATGTATCTAAAAATATAAAAGAATTAAAAGTTTAACTTTAAATTAAGCTTCCTTTAACAACTGCGTGCCCTCCCTCCCTCCCTCCTTCTTACCCCTCCTTTATTTACCTTTTAGAAAAGTCGGTAGCTGCGTTAGAAGTGTGTAAAAGCCCCAATTTTCGGAAAAATGAGACGCTGCAATCGCATAAAAAGCTTTAGACGAAAAAATCGCCTTCCACGGAATCCGTTCATTCTGTGGATTTTGCACGTAGCCGATTTTTTTCTGTATATAATCGCATTCGTCTTTCGAACAGAAACGATCCAGCTCCGGGCCGGCGCGCACGACAGCCATCCACAGCACAAACCAGATGCAACCGATGACGCCGAACACGTAGAAGACGCTCTCCCAACCGTAAGCAGAAGCCAGCAGACCTGACGAGGGCATCGCCACCACCGTCCCCGCATAGTTACCGGCGAAGGCAATCGATGCCATGCGCGAGCGTTCCAGTGGCGGTGACCAGCGCGACCAGACCGCATGAATGCAGGGAAATGTAACACCTTCGAAAATACCTTCAATAATGCGTACCGCCAGCAACATTTGCAGACTATGTTTGGCCGCCAAAGGCGTCAGCAGTGTCAGAAGGGCGGTGGTGCCGATACCTATGCCGTAGACCTGCGTCGCAAAGGACGGATGCAAAGAGAAAAATATGATTAACTTTTTTGTGGACGATTTTCTATATGACACTTACAATATTACCGCCAATTTTGGCGCCGACGAAACCTCCAATCAGTTGCGTCAAAATGTAACCGTAGAAGAAAGAGCTCAAAATCAAGCCCTTCTCTTTGGAGTCCCAGGGAAAATCCTGTTTCCATACAGTGTTTCCCTGCGCATCAACAACGGTACGATTCTCCGTCATGGCGACAATCGCCACGCTTAAGTTGACCCGCAACGAATACACGTTAAAGAAGCCGAAGAAGGCGAGCAGAACAACGACGTAACGGCGCTTTTTCCAGAATTTCCAAGAAAGTGGTTCGGCTTCGACAATCTCAAGGCTTAAGTGAGTACAGAGAAAAATAATGAAATTATAATCGAAAAATAGTATGAGATTGTTAGAGAAGAAATTGTAAATTTATGTAGTGACCTGATCAAAGCCTATCCACGGAAGTGTTTGTTAATTTTTATATTAACAAAAAGTAAATGTCATTGTTCCCTTCATACCCTCCTACCCCTCTTCCCTTCAGCGGTAGAATTCTAATTATATTGCCTTTCAGTTTGTTTTATGCCGCTAATGCTTTGCTAAGACAAACTCAATCAAGGTCATCCAGTTGGCCAAAGACCGGATGGCTGGTTTCTTGCGAGTTAGACTGAACACTTGAATGAATGAATAAACGTCAGACCGAGAGCTGGCTCTTTTCGATGGCGTGCGCCGGCGCGTTTCACTTTCGCTTTTATTTGAATTTTCTCAAGCACGATAGACCCTCGCTCGGCTGATTTCTGCTGTTTCTACGTTGTTGGTGCTTTTGTTCAACACTTGGTTGAACAAGTTTCTGCATTTTCACAAACCTGTATTTTTTTAATTAATTATTGTAAATTTTATTTTATTATTTTAGCTACAATTAAAAAAGAAAACGATTTCTAAAGCTGATTTATTGCTTTTTGGTTTAATTTTTTTCTTTTTCCTAAATATTACTAAAGGGCCCTTTGGCTTCACGACAATTTAATGGTTTCTTTAGCTCGTTTCATGGTTCTCAATAGATTTTAGTGGAAATTTGCGCTCTGATTTGTTAAATGTGATACCAGTGAATTTTTTATCATATTTCTAATACCGCAACATTAATATTTTCGTGATAAATTCTTTACTTTTATTGTTAGATTTGCCTCAAGCCTAACGAAATTCAAGAATTTGTAAAATAAGTGAATATCTAGACTCTCTACACTTTGCGTATAAAGCAATAAAATAATTGTTTGCATTATTTTTAATATATTCTAATTAATGACTTACGAATCAGTTAAATTATTTTCCAAATGATGACTATTTTGTTTGCCGTTGGCAATTGTCTCTTTCATTGTGAGCGGTTCTTAATCTTGCTTTATGAAAATGTACAGATGTCAGGCGTTACGTTGCACCGCTTCAATCGCCGTCTTCTTTAATCGTGTGATAAGTTTATGTGTCGAGTTTATACAGAATCCGTTGAAAAACAGCGTAAGAAGAAAGGAATTGCTTAAAAGTTTAAAAAATACATCAAAAAAACTTTAATATAAAATCTTTATTTATTCATCATAAAATATCTTTTCTTAAAATAAAACTTCTTTAGTGGCGTGTAATTTGGATGGAAAAAATGTCGTGGCAGTTTTGAAACGACACTAAAAGAACAAGGCACCTTCTACTCCGTCAAGAGGTGAGAAGGGGGAGAGGGAAAGAAAACTCTCTCATTTTTTACAACAATGAAACTAGAATTTAATTTAATAATTATAGCATTTCCTCCAGATGCGCTCTTTTCATTTTTCATGACTGAATATGATTATTTAATCGTTTTGCTAAATTTAAATTTTGCTCAGTCGCCTCATGTCAATTGCGGCAAAATGATTGCCGCAATTAAGTTGTTAATATCGCAGTTTTACTGTCATAAAACATTGTTGTTTGGAAAGTAATAAATAGAGAGACAGAGAGAGAGCAAGATAGTAAGAGAAGAAGAGATTAATTTCTCCAGCATGTTAGGAAATTTTTACGAATAGCAGTGATTTTTTTGCAATCAAAAAGGCACGCATCAAACTTCTTAGTAGTTTCATTTTTTTTTTTAGTTAATTCGTAGAGCCAATATTGTCAAATGTCACGAATGGTTAACAATGATTATCGTATCTTTATTATCGAGATTTTTTTCCACATTCACATAATAATTCTTTTGTATTTTTCTCTCAAATTTATTTGCGGTAGCTAAATTGACGACAGCAACAATAACTTTCCACAATAATCACAACAACTTAACTTAGTGCTGTCGCACAGACGTTACGGTCACAATTTAAACTAATTTAAGAAAATTATGCAGATTATTTATTAGAATGAATATAATGCGAAGAAAAAGAAAAGAATTTGAATGTTGAAAGTTTGTCACGTTCCGAGCGTATTACGGAACGTATGATTAACAGAATTCGTTTGCTTCGTGAGCTAACAGTAAATTGCAGTAAGCACAAACAAAATTAACCAAATAATATATGAAATAAAAACTAGAGAATTTTTCACTAAGTCTTTCCCGCAAACGCTTTCAAAATGTACGTTGATTTTTTATACTCATCCGTTTTGGTGATAAAGTGAGTGTAGCGTAACTTATTTTTACGCCATTTGTATAATTGTCTTTTTGTTATTGTCTTCTTGTTATTGTTGGAGTTTCTTTAAAGAGAAATCATTAATACGCATATTACATACGAGTATTATCTTAATGGAATTTAATCTTCATTCAACGTATTGATTTCAATACAGATATTGATTTTTCATCACTTTTATTTGTATAAGAAAGTTTTTTAATTTTTTCTCCATTTGTTTTAAGTAATCTACACCTTTTTCAATTGTCTTTTAACATTTTTCAATTGTATTTCAGAAATTTTTATTTGTATTTGAGAATTTTTCAGTTTAATTTCAGATTTTTCAGTTTGAATTTAAATTATTTCAGCTTAATTTCAGAAATTTTTTAGTTTAATTTCAGAAATTTTCGCGTGATTTCAGAGTTTTTCAGTTTAATTTCAGAAACTTTCGTTTGTAGTTCAGAATTTTTCAGTTTAATTTCAGAATTTTTCATTTGTATTTCAGAATTTTTCAATTGTATTTCAGAATTTTTCAATTGTATTTCAGAATTTTTCAATTTTAGAATATGTGAATTGGTGTGTGATTTGGGAAGTTATTTTCGTACTTTCTGAATATGTTAATATTTTAAAATTTTAGGAGTATTTTATTTTAACCTTGTAAACGAACTTATCGAGGCATACAAAATAAAACACCTCTATGGGTACTTTTTCGTAAAATATCCTCGTATATGAATTTCATTATAAAAATAAAAATTTAATGCGAGTAAAGTTAATTTTCTTTCGACTGTACTAAAAACATAATAAGGAATGTTTTTAATGATAAAACAGAGATTTTTTTTTCACGACCATCAGAAACAGCTGTAAATGCATGAAATTGCTCTACTATTTTTTGTATTTATGCATTTTATTTACTTGTTTATGAGTTCAGTAAATTATTTATTTACAAAATGCTTTCAACTGACACACATTCTTTTTTTATAAAAGTGTTTCTTGCTGTCTGAGAAAGTATTCTCTCAGTAGATTTTATCCATATTTTCACTTCAGTGCCTTCGCGCGAAGATTTTAAAAATTAGGAAGTTGATTTTAACTATAATTCCAATAAATTTTTCTTTAATGCCAATATTTTTGCGGTTAAATTTTGAGGCAATATTCGCAAATAAACTCAACCACAAAAATGTTCACAAATTTTTTTTTCCTGATTTTTGATATTAAAAACTTTATTATAGCCAGTTTTTCTTCTTCTTCTTCTTCTTCTTCTTCTTCTTCTTGGACTTATTGTTTCTTTATACCCAAATAATCACTATTATATATGTACATACATATATATTTTGTTCGGTTAATGCTTTCGAAATTTATTGCTTCATATGTCGTTTCCACCGTTACTCTACCTGCTGCTCGACGATCTCACCGCGACTCAAACACTCTGTAGACTGAATCCACAAAAGTCTGCGATTAAAAAGTTTCGCCTCGAAAGAGCTTACTTCAGCCTCGCTTGGCGTAAACGCCAGACGCAGCCGCGTCTTAGCGCGCGTACTTCGTATTCAGTTACTCGGTATTTGACGAAAGTATGAACAATTCAACTTCTTTTAGTTTTAACTCGAACTAACGAATGTGGTTCCATGAAGTTGCGTTGAAGGTGAAGCGTAGCCACCGGTTTTTAGCCACCGCAACTGCATTCGCGGTCTACAACTTGCGCCGTCAGTCATCTCTTTAAGTGCGAGATGGCAAAGCGCGACTCTGCGGTTCAGCAACAAAATTATTGCTATTTTAGTAAATTTTTTAAAGTAGGACACAATCGGCAGTGATTTTGTGTAGAGATAAAAAAGTTATGTTCGGTAAAATTCAACGAAGTAGACAGAGTCGGTCCCTCCCCGCGCCGTAGAGATAAAAGTACAAGCTTCAAATGCACCACTTTTCAACGCTCAACGCTCAAAATCAGCAAAACCTAACGCTATGCTGTGAGGCTCCTCATTTTCTAGAGTCCGCCTCTGTATTTGTGGCCGTCGATGCTTGTTTATTAGCTGATCTTGGCCGATTACGGTTCTAATGAGTTCATTAAGACTTTAAAATGAGATAAGCTGAAATGATATCTGTCAAGAACGTTAAGATAAAATGAGCGCTATTGAAAAATTATGCAATTCTTAAACAATAAAATGTATGTACGTACATTTCACGAAATTAACGAGAGGCAACACTCTCACACAAGCACTCGCGAGCATTCTTTTACTCGTGAATGTACTATTTGGGGCCGGCCCTGGACAAACAGAGAGAAAATACTCTCGCAAACTTTGAAAATTTAGTACATTTTCAAAACGAAAATGACAATTTCAAAACAACTTCAAAACTTCGCCTCTGATTTGAAACAAAATATTTTGAGAAAAATTATTAACACCGAAAGAAATTAACACCAAAATACATTTTATTACGATATATTTTTTATGAAAGATGTCGATTAAAAAAAGCATACTTCAACATGACTTCAATATACAGATCCCCGAGCCCGTTCTCGAAGATGCAGAGAACCAACCGCCGCCTGCACCGAAGAAGAAGAAGAAAAAACCCACGAAGGCCGAACTTAGAGCGCGAAAGCTGAAGCTACAGCAAGAGCGCAAGAAGGCCGAACTGCGCGTAAGTGGCCACCGATCCGACCATCCGACCACAATGTGGCAAGACGGTCTATTCTAAGCGAGGCGGTCCCTTGATTCTTTCTTTCAGTTCTACCTGAAGCAAGAGCTGGAGCTGTCGAAGAAGTCCGTGGGCAAGGGCTGGGCCGACTGGGAGGAAATGTGCAAGGAGATTAGAATAGTGGAGTTGCGGGAGGAGCTACAGGTAAGAAGTCTATCACGTGATGGATAGCTTTTTTGACACTTCATTTCAAGGCTTGGGCGGTCAAATCGCGCAGAGTCGTACAACGGAAGGACGAAAAGATCGAAAGAATGGTCGAAGACATGAACGCCATCTGCGAGATGCACCAGCGCGGCTTTGAGAAGCACGTCCAAATCATGGACTACATAACCGGTAATCGAATGCTGGCTGCCGCTCTGGCTACTGGCCACAGAAACCTGACAACTTGTAAACTTGAAATTGGTTGAAAATCGTTGCAGATGTCTTCAACTGCTTCCTGGACATCATGAAACAAATGTACGAGACCAACTGCATCGAAGTCATACAAGAAAACCAAGAAGAGATCGCCGACCGCAAAGAGTTCCTGGACGAAGCCAAGGACAACCGAGAGAAGGCTATGCACGCCTCGACCGTGATCTTCGAACAGCGACTCACTTCGGATCTGTTGCGGTTCAAGGAGCGGCAGGACGACGTTGTGAACACCGAGATCGTGAGACGGTACAATGCGCGCGACAAAGTGCTGGAGGATATGAAAAAGCTGCGCAAGCAGCTGTACCTTTTCGTCGAAGAGCTGCGGGCCAATGCGCTAGATCCGCACAAGAACGAGCGCATCAAAGCGCTGATGGACCGTCAGCGTTTGTTCGTGGGCGAGAACAAGAAACTGAACGCCCTGGAGCTGGCGCTGCTGCGGCAGCACGTCGACCTGCAGCGCGAATTGGTGCGCAGGGATATGGAGACCCAGCGCAGGGTCAGCGAACTGAAGCTGGAGTTGTCCTACTTTCAAACAGTGCGCTCCGGCCTCGAGACACAAATAAAGGAGGAGCGTGAAAGAATATTCGAACGATTGCGAATACTGACCAGCGAGAGTCACAAAGTGCTGCAGGTGCGTGCGTGCATAATTTTCAGGCGCAATACTTTTATTTGTTGCTTTGTTGCGTCCGCAGAAGTATAGAAAAATGGAAAAGCAGGGTGAAGGCATCGTTACGCTGGCCGCCAGTTGTCGCAAGCTGCAGACGCAGCAGGAGAAGGTGGTCGCGTGGAACAACGCTGGCGAGGAGGAAGACCACGCACGAGCTGAGTTCGAGGAGGAACACTTTAAGCTGCAGGCTCTGGATCTCGCGCAGCATCTGAATCTCACTGAAAAGGTAACTCACGGGCAGGGCAGGGCAGGGCAGGGCCTTGAATCAGTAGAAAGCTTAATAGCATTTACCTTCTTCCTGTTCTTCTTCTTCTTCTTCTTCTCCGTTAGGAGCTGGCCGAGCAGTGCCAACTAATGAAGAACTTCTGGCGACGAGTAGCCGTCGTCGAGGTGCACAATATGATGCTCTCTCAGGAGAAGCGCAAACTGATAGCAGAGAACGAGAGCTATTGTGAACGCATCCGCGCCATGGGCACCCAGGCGACCGATCGCGTGGAAGAGCTACTCGCAACCGTGGAGGTCCGTTGTCTAATACCGGAAGAGAAGCCTTGCGCAGCGTTTGCCAGAAAGAAGAAGACCAGACCTTCTCCCAACAGACGCTCCACCAGACGTTCCTCTCGAACATCGGCCTCTCCTCGCAGGAGCACAACGCCGAGGCGAAGTCGACCACCGAGCGTGTTCGGGCAATCATTTGGCAGGAAGAGGTCAACTAAAAAGAGCGTTTTAGTTTTTTGAAGTAACAAAATTTTTGCATTTTATTCGAAAATGCTTCACTTTTACTATTTGCACTTGTACACTCTCTCTATATGCGATAATTTTGATGGATCAGCCAAATTCGAAAATAAAACTCATTTTGGACTATAGTTAATTACGTCGAAAGCGAGGATCTTGTAGAAGGAGACCGACCAATCCGAGTCGGTGCTAATGGCCGAGACGCCTGCCAGGTTTTCTGGTTGCTGTTGTTGTTGGTCCGAATAATCTTTGCGAAAGCGTATGAATATCTCGGCGAAGACAATGCGATGCGGGGCGGAAGTAACGTCGTATGGAATCTTGAACTCTGTATCGATGCGGCGGATGATGTCGTTGACTTTCGTCGCATCCTCTGTATTGTCGAAGTCCTTGGTGTTGCGCAGGCCAACAAAAAGCATGTCAATAAAGCAATATTTGCGACCTAAAAAGAAAGTTACATTCAGTTAAGAAAGTTATATTGGTTTTGTGGTGCACCACTTCAGTGAATACAGCACACCGTCACCGTCTTGTACTCACCGAATTTTTTACGCCTAATCACTTTCATGGGAATTGCGCGCCGCAGATGCTCCAACTCGAATTGTATCAGCTGCAGGCGAATGTCTTTGCGCGAGAGTATCATGTCGCGAGTGATTTGCTGGAAACCGATGGGCGTTGTGAACTGACTGACGCGGGTGGCATTCTGATTGCGTATGATGTCGGTCATAACAACGGCGGCCTGAAAAGAAATCCATCCTTGCATTGAAAAAATAGTCGCAAAATTCAGAAAGGTTCGTTCGTTTGGGAGCGTTCGTGTGTGGTACGCGTATGTATAAATAACATCCACAGCAAAAACATCGTGGGTTTAGTGGTTTGTGCCTGAGATAAAGTCTGCTGAACGAGCGAGGACAGAACGCAATCCAGTAAGCGCTGGCTGACGCTTTGTGGTGGAGTTGATTTCAGTGTTGATTTCATTGTGGACACAAACCGAAATTATTAAAAAGTGGGCAGAAAGAGTGTGGTGACTTCAAGAACAAAAACATCCACAAAGTATTGGATTGGATATTAATTGAAATTAAAAAATTAAAATTAAAAAAGGAAATTAAAAATTTTACATGAATTTTCTTAATTTAGAAGGTGAACAAAAATTAAAATTATTTTAAATTTGTTTACTAGTAAAAATTGTAATAATATTACTAAGAATTTCAAATAATTAGTTTTTAATTAAAATTCTTTTTTATGATTTCTCTGAGCTTTTTATATTGATCCATTTACATACTCGCTTAATGATTTTAAATAAATAAAAATTGAAAATAAAAAAATATCTTTCTAAATTCTAGAATTATAACCCAATAAATTAGAGAATTTAAATCACGGTAAGGAGTTTAAAAAGGTTAAGATTTTTAAGAAATAAATTTAAAGATATTACTTTAAAAAAAAAAAGAAACACGAAAAATAAAGCTCTTAACACTTTAACGATTGTGCAATATATAAAATGGTTTTTCAATGAAATGGTTTTGGTTTTGGTTGAGGCTTTCGAATATCGATCAAGTGTTTCCATGCAAAACTAGTTTTATTTTTGGCTTTGCTGGGTTTTGCCCCCTGCTTTTGTTGTTGTATGCAAAACCACAAAACATTGTTTGATAATTTTAACAAAATATTTTTGTGTACAATATTTATCTCTTTCTAGCATATTAATTGTAGAAAGAGACAAAGCTATGGCGTCTAGTATTTCGAACTTCGAAACAGGGAAAGCAGAAAACTGCTAAGACCAGAAATATTTTTGGTTTTTCGCTAAACTCACAACAATTTCAATGGAGATTTTCTGGTTTTATAACGGTTTTTGTTATGAAAACCAGTTTTACGCTAAACCGAAGCAAAACCGCTTTATGGAAACTCCTAAAAGAGAGTACTCATCAAAAGAGAGAAAGTGGGAGACACCAAAAGAAAAGAAAAATAATTCAAATTCTGAATGATTTCTAATAAAGACTTAAAAAAAAAATCTTTAATTAATAACAACACTTCTCAATTTAGTAAATGGCCTTATTTTCCATTTATGTTTTTTTCGCACTCACTCACCGCCGCCCACTGAAGCGCCCCTGACGCCACCCACCTGCTTCGATCCATAGATAAACTCCCGCTGGCTAAACTCTCGATCCCAGAATAAATACAGCTTCAACAGATTGAACCTCGTCACCAGGTATTTCCACGGATTGTGCAGATAAATCAATTTCGGTATAATTTTACTCCTTTCAGGGTACTTGTTCTTGTTGCCGCTGGCGCCGGAGCAGTTGTTGCGGCGGCTTGGTCGATTTTTGCCATCCAAACGGGGCGATTTGTTCAAAAGCGAAAACAGCTGCAGCGAAATACGCTCCGATTTCGAAGCGGCCATTAGCGGTAACTTCTTCAAGTTTCGCCGCCAACGATCCCAGCGCGATGTGGAGAATTTTTGCCAACTCGTTGAATACAGACATCTTGAAGAATGTGGAAATTTTGAAGAAAGCATTGTTTGGAATTTTTTTGTTGTTATGAAGTTTTTTATATACTTAAAATTTTATGTGTTTTTTTCATACATTTTCCAAAAAAAAAATTATGAAAGCAAAACACAACAAAACGTCTCACAGCTTTTGAAATTAAAAACTGAGGAATGCTGGTGAGGAATGCTGTAGGCAGGCTGTAGTTGTTGCTGTAGTAGTTTTAGAGCGACATTGTTGTTGTTGTTGTTGTTGTTGTTTTCGTTGTCGTTTGGGTGCGCTTGTGAGGGTAAAAGCGAGATTGGCGTTGACGATGGCGACAGTGTTGAAATTATAAGAATATTTTTGCATACGTTTGTGTGTGTGCCGTGCAATCGGTCGGTAACGTGTCCGCGGCACTTGCATTCATTTCGCAGCGACACACCGGCCGTGAGAACCTCTGGCTCAACGAGCCGGAATTCAGACAGCCAGGCCAGACCAGACCAGCCTCACACTCCAGACGACTCAGGATACATAAAATATAACAACGCTCAGAATGAACGAATGAAGCAACGAACGAACGAATCAACGAACGAACGAGCAAAAGCACCAACAAACGAATCAACAGATCAACGCACCAACCGACAAACCGATAAAGTGTAAAAACGAATCAGTGAAATCGCCTGCAATGCCCAAGTATTTGCGCATGCGTAACCAGTTCTAGTCGGCGCTGAGCTCAGCCTACGCTTTTGTTTGTCGGTTCGGTGTTTGCCGACGGCGTTTTCCTCCATCACCTTCACCGCACCGCTCACCCGTATCATATGGCATACCGTGTCCATCTGTATACCATTCTTACCTTTGCCACCATCCCTTCCTTCCTCCCTTTTTCCGGCACTTTCTTGGCAATTTCGAAAACTGGAATCAGAACCTCAGTGACTCTGCTCAGTTCAGTTCAGTTCAGTTCAGTTCAGTTTATTTCGTCCGTTGCTCTCGCTTCAATCCGCCCGTCTTCGGTGCGTCCTCAAACTGTTTCCTTTCTTGCGATTCAAGCCAAGGAGTTAGTGCGCTTCTTCTTCTTCTTCTCTTTTTTGGTCTGCTAAACTTTTGTGACAGTTTGTCTTTTGGTATTTTCTTTTTGCTTTTTTTGGTTTTCGTCTGCACACATTTCGATTCTTTTTACGATGTTCCGACTGCTTCGTGTTGAGGTTTTCAGGGCCCAAAAAAAAAGAAGAAGAAAAGCAATGGAAATCGATTCATAAAACGATGAAGCATCGACTGACTGAGACTGACTGACTTCTAAGAAGCACAATATGCTGATGATTTTTTGAGCAGTCTTTTTTGAATGAGAGTAAGTTTTGTTGTACTTCGTGTATGTGTGTGTGTGTGTGACTCACGGTCATATAAATCGAAGATAGTTTTTTCGTTCTTGGTTGCTAATTTCGTGCCTTTGCTTTTATTGGGATGTTCATAAAAACATCGTACTGGCCGCGTAAAAAGGACCACACATATTAAAGAATCATAAAGGTGAAGAAGAAGACGGGTGGGAGGGGGATAACGTCAAAAAATAATAACAACACTAACGTGAACAAAATAAAGAATAACATTAAGCAACAGCAAAATAAAGCAAACCAAAAACAACCAACAGGAACGAACGAACAACCGCGTCCACCAAAACCAAAACATCAGAAAACTGGGTCTTCAGAAGTCAGAGTCAGAAGTCTTCGGAGTCAGAAGAACATCATTGAGTGTCGTTACTAGCGGCGAAGCAAATGCGTATTCAGCCGCAAGAAGCGGAGACAATCTTTAGCCCAATAGGCCGCCGCCTGATGCGGCCACACAAAGCGTAAGTGCCTGTTTGCACTTACATCATTGGCACCATCGGCAACCACCAACCACCAACTCTCCACCATCAAGCATTAGTAATACAATCCAAGCCTGAAAATGTTACGAGCCTTTTTAGTGCGGGAGTTATCACGCAACACTTAACAATGGACCAGAGGCCTCACTCCTTAACATTATTGGAGACCTTAAGTGTCGCCCATTTTTCGAAATTAATGTCAATCGGCAAGATTAAAATATCGATTTTTAATTATTTATCGTTTTGGGGGGAGTTTTTTCTTAACGTCGCTGTTGACGCCTCTGCAAATGTTAAAAATTTTTGATACCTTTACGTCTTTTATGACATTAAATAATCCATGTTTCCTCTCTTCCTTCCTTCCTTCCTTTCTTTCTTTCTTCCTTCCTTTCTTCCTTTCTTCCTTTCTTCCTTTCTTCCTTTCTTCCTTCCTACCTTCCAGAGGAACGTCCTAATCTAGGTCCTTGATAAAAGCTTTTTCGCCTAAAATTTATTGTGTATAAAAATTGAAATTTAAATTAATTTAAAATTTTTAATTTAATTCAATTTTTAAATTTTTTTTTATTTATAATTTATTTTATTTTAATTTAAATTTTTTGTGTAAAAATTTTCTAAAAAGTGAGTTGTGTTTTTTTTTTTTTATATATTTAAGAAAATTACTTTGTTAGTAATTTCTTGGTTACTCAATTGATGGGCCTGTAGAAAGCTTAAGAGGTTGTCGGTGGGTCGAAAAATGCAGAGACATCGAAATGCTTTTAAGGCCATTGCAAAAAGTTATTGTGTTTGTGTTTGTCTTTGGATTTGTGTTTGTACTATAAGGAAGGAAATAAACTGACACGTGACACAATGCGGTGGCATTTGATCGCTTTTTAACGTTTTACCGCTGAACCCATAGCCGCACGCCGTCATGTCATGTTCACGATTTTCATAGAAATAAATAAAAAAACAGTAAGAAATAAAATCTCACCAAGAATAATAATAATTAATCAACCATAACAAATACATTTCGATTAAACCGATTTCTTCAAAAGCAAAAGCCAAAACTTTTTTAATCTTTGATATTACGATATCCTTTGCCAAAATCGAAACGGAAATCAAATCCGTTGATCGCTAAACGCACACACTTGCATAATGATCGGCCGACCGACCGATCGGCCCATAACTCTCTCATTGTCAGTCATTGTGGAAACCGATTAGAAATGTTCATCCCTCATTCGCCCGCCCGCGGGCACCCACCCGTTCGAGCGCACTGAGCACTGAGCACCACCGAAGCAATGGAAATCGCGTTCGCTGGACAAAATAATTTATTAACTTGGCCGAAAGGAGTTCGACACGCAGCCAAATTGTGTAGCGATAAACATTTTTCATTTGAAATTCGAGTCAGCGCAGAAAAAAAAAACAGGGCAAAAAACAGATCGAGAAAACGAAAACGAGAACGCCAAAAACGCATGGAATCGCAACGTATCGAAATCCCGAAATGTACAAATTTAATAAAATTTTTTTTTTTTATTTTTTTTTATATTCGTCTCGAAATCAATAAACAGTTTATTTTAAAAAGAAATAGTTAAGGAGAGTGCGCTGAGCATGCGTTCATCAACAGCAACAATAACAACTACAACAACAACAACAACAACAACGCACACATTATCTGGTGCAGAGCAGTAAAAAAAAGCCAGCAAACAGATCGATCGGATGAGCCGCGTTAGAGGCGTTCGAGGCGTCGCTTGGTGGCGGTTAGGACTCAGCAAACAAATCACGTATTTGCCAGAAATTAACGAAACAAAAACAAAAAAAACAACAACAATTACAAACAAAAATAATCTGTTTAAAAATAAACGGCAAAACGTTTATGGCCAAGATCACGTTACAACAACGAGCAGCAGCGGCAGCCACCAACACCGCGATGTTCAACCTGAGAAATAGCCAAAAGCCAAATAAAATAGTAACGACAACAACAACAATCAACAACAACAATCAATGTTGTTCACTGTAAAGATTTTGTTTTATGATTTTCTTTATTTATTTATTTAATATTTATTTACTTTAAAGCAACTTGTTGCTGTTGTTATTATTATTAAGCTTATTTTTATTGCTATTGCTATCATTACTGTTGCTTTCCCTCCTTTATGTTGTTGCGGTCGATGTTGTTGGTACATATAATTGTTGTTGTGAAATTTCTCCTGAAGGCCTCACTCTCAACTGCTGGTTGGTCGCTCGCTCGCTCGCTCGTTCGTTCGTTTATTGTTCATCGCATTCGTCGATCGCGCTGATCGTAGTTGATATATTTGTTGTTCTTTCGTTGTTGTTGTTGTTCTCGTTTTGCATTCATCGTCGTCGGGCGGAGTTGCGGCGATGTTTGGCTTTGAATTGGCGAAAATAAAGCGCTGCTCATGAGCCGAGCCGCAAGATTTAGCGCGCCACTTACGCAGATCGAAGGTAACTAACGCTAACTTTCGGTATTCATTCAGTTGGCTTCGAATTGTATTGATTCCAAATCGAATCACAAACATCATCAGACCGCCAGAGAGACAAACAAATTGATAGATAGACACATACAGTGAGAGAGAGGGATTGAGAGAGAGGCAGCGATGTCGATCGAAAGCTGTAGGGTTTTCTGTCAGGATGCGTGGATGCAACTACAGCAACTACAAACAATGTGGAAAACATAGTGTGACGTTGTATTTCGCTTATGTTTTGTTTTTTGTTGTTTTTTTTTTTCAAACAAGAGCTATTTCTTTTTGTTGTTAGTATTTTGTGTGTGTTTTCGATGGCCGTCGGCTTATTTATTGTTGTTGGGGGTAATTGTTTCATTTGTTGTTTGTTAATTTAATGACTTTTTGTTATTGTTTTTGCTCGTTTGTTATTCTCATTAATCTAGTGCACAATTTATTATTTTCAATCAATTTATTTGTGATGGATTTCGTCTTCAAGTCTTCCTTTAGCGAACGATTCCGAAAAATTCCTGCATCGTTAATTGTTCTAATAAAAAAATTATAATTTCAAGATTTTTTCTTATGATTTTCTAGTATCAACTTGAGTGTATTTGAGTGTTTTTTTGTTGGTTTGAAAGATTTTTCCATCCAACATTTTGTTTCATCCAAACCAATTTAATACTTTCCAATTTGTTTTAATTCTTTCTCAATTTAGTCATTAATAAATAGCTGTTTTTTAATTAATAAAGTACAAATTATCAAATTTTTCGTTTCATTTTTCATTAAACCGATTGTTAATAATAATAATAAAAATACAATTTTTATTAAATTTTCTTAATAAAGTCTAATAAAATAAAATTAATTTTTGAAAAATTTTTTTTTTTTATTTTTCTTTTATTTATTGTTTTAATTCTTTCTCAATTTAGTCATTAATAAATAGCTGTTTTTAAATTAATAAAGTACAAATTATTAAATTTTTCGTTTCATTTTTCATTAAATCGACTGTTATTAATAATAATAATAATAAATATAAAACTTTTCATATACAATAAATTTTTCATATCAATCAATTTAACACATTAAATTTTTTGTCACTTTTTTCGTCCACTTTTTTCGGAAATATTGCTCCAAGACACTGCAAATGCATCACATCATTCCTTTTAAAAGAATAACAAAAAATAAAGAATTTTGCTTTTAAAATCATTTCGTTTTTGAACAACAACAACTCACTGGAAAGGTTTGCTGTTTCCAGTGAGTATCAACCATTAAAGGCTTCGGTGGCATCGACAGCGAGCAGAAACTAGAAAAGTGTCTCGCTGTTACAAGAGAGACTTTCTTTGTTGTTGTTTGTTGTTGCCTGAAGCAAAGAGAACGCCGCCGTAATTATGAATTTTTTGCTTTTTGCTTGAAACAATAACAAAATACGTCTGTCTAAACAATTTCCAAAGAGTTGCCTCCGCTAAGAGCAAATAAGAGCTTCGCACATTCCACCTGGAGATTCCAACTCAATGTTTCTTGAGAGTAATTATAAAATCTAAACATCGATAGGAGAAACTGCAGAATTATTGAAAAATTAAGAAATCTTTGGCTTTAAAAAGCAAACATAATAAAATAAATTAGAAATTAATTGACCACGTTTGTTGGCGTTGTCGTTGTTGCTCGAGTTTTGTCATCTTCTTGCATATTCTGCCACTTAAAAGCGTTAAAATTAAAACATGTTTTTGAATCAACTTCAACTTTGATTAACAACTGGTTCTTGAAAATCCATACACACACACACACACACACACACACACACACACACACACACGCACTTGAGAGCATAAAAAAAACGAGATGAAGAAGTTGAAGGGAAAGAATTTTTTATAAATAAAACAGGATCAGAATAAAATCGAAACGAAAACATCAAAATCAAAAAGAGCAAAAAAAAAAAAAAAAAACAGAATAATAAAGAAATAAAGAAGAACCCTAGACGTTGAAGGTACATATTTATACCTGCTTGTGGCAAAATCCAGCGTTAAGGAGATATTTTTTAAATTCTTTTCAATTTGAAAATTTTTAAGAATAAAAATCATTGCCTATTTTTCGCGGTAGCCAGAGCTAAAGGTATACACAGAACGTATATCCATAAGTATGTACAAAAGAGGAAAATACAAATTTTGGCAAAAGTAAGCCCGCAAAAAGCATTGGCCCAGAAGATAGAATATATTGCTAAAAAAATACAGAATTTATTACATTCTGAGAAACCTGCCCAATAACCAATAACGGCTTGAATATTCTCTCAAATATTTATTTATATCGAAAGATAAGGAAAAATATTAACAACGGTTTCGGGGCATCCCCATAAATACAAAGATTTTTACCTACTGCGCGAAGATTAATAAAAAACGACCAACGACGACCAAGCCAAAACGCAGAAAAGAAAAACGATCTGCCACCAATCGTTCAGAAATCTTTTGAAAATCTGAAGGGTCAAAAGCTTCTAATAGAAATCCGAGAAGAAGAAAAATTCTTAAGAATTCTTAAGGGATCAGTTAGAATCAGAAATTGTTAAAGATATTAAATTTGAAGAAAGTAACGAAAAGCGATAACTATTGTAGAATCATTTCAAGCCGAGCTTGAAAACGTAGTAGAAGAAGAAGAAGCAGAAGCAAATCGTGTTCAAACAACTTGTTGTGTTGTGCTCACAATCAGCGAAAACGAACAACACCAACAAAAAGTTATCAACGACTTCATCGGCTTCGCCATCGGTGTCTTTAAAGATTGTTACACCAAAGAGCTTAAAAAAAAAGAAAGGAGAGAGGAATAAGAAGAACTCGAAGTAGACCGATTTGATGATCGAAACCAGGCTCATCATAAAAATGAAGAGCCTCCTGGGAGTAGCTTGCTTGTATTTTCTACATTTTTTTCGTTACCTTTTTCTTCTTCTGCTTTGTTTTTTTTTGGCCGTCGTCTTCTTTCGTCGTCATCTCTTCAGAATTAACTTTGTCCAGTCTTGGGATCCACTGCGCCGCCGGAGGCGCATTCGTAAACAAGTTGCGAAGGGAGGAATGACGGGCAGAAATGAAGGAGTTGAAGAAAAAAAGATGATTTTTAAAGAGTGGAAGATAAAAAAAATATTGAATATTGAAACTACTGTAGATGTTTTTTCGTAAAAATCTTCTCAGGTTTTCGTCGTGGTTGTTGTTGTTGTTTGTGTTGCATAGTGCTGCAAAGCTGCGCTTTTAAGATCCTTGCGGCGCTACATTTTAACGACTTTTGCTGCAGTCGGCCGCTTCAAATCAGCACCGCAGGCCATGAATTCCTAGAAGTAGGCAAACCATCATAATATTAACAACAACAGCAACAACAACAACATGGAAAAAACAACTGCTAATTTGCCCCCTCGATTTTGCATTAGTTGGCAACTCTATAATTAACTCATTCTCTTGCTGCAACGTTCCTCTCGGTGTGCCTAAAAAGCTGAGATTGTTGTTGTTTTTGTTAAGTTTTTAGTGGGCTTGTAATACATGTCGTTACAGAGGATCAGGTCAATTTTTCAAAACTAACACGTTATTAAAAAGGAGGGAAAAAATATCGTTTTTATTTAAAAAAATTATGTAATATGAATACATAATATCTTGGAACATTTTTAAACATTAGAGAAATTAAGAAGTTACAAAAATTCGAGAACTTTAAAACGGTATTAGCCGCATTAAGTGAGTGGATTGAGTGAGTACCATTCCGTTTTTGTACTATACAGCGAATATGGTTCTAGAAACGGAGCAGAAATTGTGTAAAAAAGTGTACTAACAACGACAGTCCATGCAAGTGCTGCAAGTTAACAAACTTTTTCACCAAAATTGTTGGAGCTGCAGCGAAGGTGAAAAGAAGTGTTTGTGAGGTGAAAAACAGTTGAGAGAGAGAGTACAAAACGAGTTGATGCTGTAGCCGATGTCGACACGAGAGAACAACAGTAGGCAAAATTTTGCCTACTTTTTACATAAATCCAGCCGTTTCAGTAATTCAGCGAGGCTCGTGTTGAACGGATGTGATGTGGGTGTAGTTCTTCGCACAATTCGAAAATATATTACAATATAAAGATTTTCAAAGCCAAAATATTGGAAATAATTAGTACTTTACACAAAATTGTGCAGAAATTGTGCATATTCAAATGTGCTGGTAAAATTATGAGAAAAATAATAATTAAGATTTGCTCTTAAAAATTAACTGAATAAATTGAAATAATAAAAAATTAACTTAAATTTATTATTAATGAAATTGAATAAAAAGCCATTCAGTTAAAAATAACAGTTTAAAAACAGTTATATGACAGCTTAAAATAAACTACTGAAACACTTTCATATAAGATAAAATAAAATTCAATTAATAATTAAAAAGAAAAACACAGTTAAATAGTATTATTTTAGTTTTTAGTATATCGTCGTTACTAATTTTCGATCGTGCCCGTGAAGAATTTTATATCAAGTGCATTTTGACGAAGCTTAAAAGAATTCATTCATTGTTTTATTGCTTTTTTAACAAGTTTTTCTGAAAACAAAGCGAATTGTGAGCAAAAAAAAACCGGAAAACAACAAAAACGAAAACTGGTTAGAAGTAAAAAATTACATCAAATTACATCAAATTGTTTAAAAATTATGTTGCAATCGTAAGTATTGTATTTGTTTCTTTATTAAAAATTAAGCGTTTTGAATGCACAGCATTGCATTTTTTTAACGAAACTATAAACTGAGAACTCGTATAAACGTAATGATTTCTCATTTTTAAGAGAATCTTTGTTTCATTGCGTTTATATTTCTTTAAACTATTGTTACATATATCTATATCCATAACTATTGTTACAATACATATGTATGTACTACATCTCTTAACTAAATTAAAAAACATTATGTATTATATTATTTACTATCGTTAAGTATTACCGTAAAATAATATTCAATATTAATGCCAATACTTTCTGGCAAAGTATTATCTTTATTACGTTAAACACTTTTTAAAAAGTATTCGTTTTTATACGTGTTCGAGATCTAGAAGGATATCTGGAAAAAATCAAAAATAACTAACAAGATTGAATAAATAATAGGAATAAAAGAAAAAAATTAAAAACTTTCTAAAGTCAACAAAACGTAATTCGGTTCTATATAGATTATAGATAGGTCTTTCTGCCTGATTTTTTCTGTCTTTATATATTCATGAAATTCGCTTCAGGCCGAATAAAACGCCCCGCATAATAAAAGTGTAAATACTTTAATTCAGTGAATTTTCTTGGAGAAGATCGAAAATATTTTAAAGGCGGAATGTTTTTATTAAAGCTGATTTTTTAAGGAAATTAATGTTTGACAAGGGTTTGATAAAGTAAAATAAAGTTGAGTTATTCAGCTTATTACGACGATTGAAGACGTTTATTTAAACTGATTTATTTATAATAGAAATAAAGAAACTAAAACAAAATAAAAAAAAATAAATAAACCACATTAAATTGCGTATAATATGAGTTATTATTACAGAATTGTGCACATACTTTATCGATACATACTATCTATAGTAGAGTAGTTCGCATGCGAAACTATACCGAGCATCCTGCGATTTATTTATCATCACATTAATATTTATTAGTAAAGCCTGTCAAAGTCTTGCATGAAATCAACAGGAATAAAAACAAAAGCAAAGTCTCAAGCGGAAGCAAAGAATTATTCATAATGTCCGCTCTTTCTCTTACACAAAGACAAAAACTCTCTTCAGCTGATTGTGACAGAAATCGATTTAAAAAAAAATAATATCTTGATGAAGATATTCTTAAGATATAGCGGACGTTGATACATACAGACGTACGAAGAAAATGCGATGGAAGAAAGTGAAATAAAGCAAAACAAAGCAAAAGTGGTCAAGTGACAATTGAACTCGCACCATTTTGAGCGGCGGTACACGCAGTCAATCCGTCTGAAACAACGTCGCGACGTTGGCAATCAGAGTAAAAGCAGCCACACTGCTGTCACATCGTAGATACGATAGTACGAGTATATCATGAGCTGAATATATCATGAGTTAAATAAAAGATGTAACCCAAAAACATTAAAAACACAGAGAAAAGAGAACGGACTGAGAATAAACTCAGTCTCGTTAGTGAGTAATAAAACACTTGCGAAACTGAAGGACACAATGTTGATCCAGTTGACGGATGGTTGCCGGGGTGGTAAAATAGGGGTTGAAAAGGCATTATAAAGTTTACTGTTTTATTTGATTTACGGCTTGGTGGAGAGAGCGCCCGCCGGTGGCTGACGGATGAATCCATTTAGTTTCGCAGTATCCTTTCCCTTCCGTGGTATTTGCTCTCTCGAAAAATTACGGATGAAAACGAATGTCCACATTGTGGCCCTTGATTTCAGACGGGTGGTGATGCACAAGGAATGAGACAATGCTTCCTGTTGTCGTCCTACCAAGGAGAGACAGATTTTTTGGCAGTACTGGATTGTCCAAATCTTAGGGAATCTAGCACGCAATTATCACAAGCAAATTCACAAACCGATCTAGCATTTTCACTTTTCATTCCAGCACAAAGCGCTGAAAACGTCCCGAAAGTGAGTTTGCTGAATCTCAATCAGTGTCAGAACCCGTAAATGGCGATAATAATTGTAGAAAAATATTCAATATTGTATTTCTGCAAATAGCTTGTAAATGCATAAGATTTCTTTAAACTTTTCGTGAGATTACTCGTACAGTTTTCATTCCAGCACAAAGCGCTGAATACGTCTCGTAAGTGAGTTTGCTGAATCTTAATCAGTCTCAGAACCCGTTAAGGGCGATGATAATTGTAGAAAACAATTTACGGATTGTATTTCTGCAAATAGCTTGTAAATGCATAAGATTTCTTTAAACTTTTCGTGAGATTACTCGTACAGTTTTCATTCCAGCACAAAGCGCTGAAAACGTCCCGAAAGTGAGTTTGCTGAATCTCAATCAGTGTCAGAACCCATAAATGGCGATAATAATTGTAGAAAAATATTCAATATATTGTATTTCTGCAAGTAGCTTGTAAATGCATAAGATTTCTTTAAACTTTTCGTGAGATTACTCGTACAGTTTTCATTCCAGCACAAAGCGCTGAATACGTCCCGAAAGTGAGTTTGCTGAATCTCAATCAGTGTCAGAACCCGTAAATGGCGATAATAATTGTAGAAAAATATTCAATATTGTATTTCTGCAAATAGCTTGTAAATGTATAAGATTTCTTTAAAATTTCGTGAGATTACTCGTACAGTTTTAATTCCAACACAAAGCGCTGAATATATCTCGAAAGAATTCAGCTAAATTCGCTGAAATAGAATCAAAACCCGTGACTGGCAAAAATAATTTTGAAAAAATGCGAATGCATTGTCTTTCTACGATTTGCTTGAAATATGAGATATGAGATTGCTTAAAATTTCAGGAGTGAATAGTATCATGATTAGTATCCTTCAGTTTTCGTGTCCCGTTTTCATAGTTCGATTGTATAAAATTTACCAACATTTCTTGTATCAATACTAAATGCAAATACTACATTATGTCTTTTTGCTTCTAAGTTTTGGAGCAAAAAGAGACATTTTTCCATTTGAAGAAAATAAGTTATTGTTGTCTTTTATGTTCTAACACTCAACCTTTGGCATCGCAGCCAAACGAATTGTTTGAAAATAAAATTGTCAACAATTTGGGTTGGGCTAGAAACGATGACATCAAATAAAAAAGGCATTTCTTTTGAGCGCTCTTCACTTTGCAAAAAGTCTGCTATTAAAATAGTCGTCAACCTCGAATAATGTTGGTGAATGTTTAATACTACCAACGAAGCTACTCTTGCGGTGTTATGCGTTCAAAGTGCAAGAAAAGTGGGTAAGTGTTACACTGTGCACTTACTCGTAAGTACTCGGCTTTAGAAAGAACCCAATTGAAAAAGTGTCTGTGAAATGAAATCAAAACTACTAACTTGAATGAAACTTTGGACGCTGAATGAAATGAAATCTGTCTGCTTAGACTCCGACTGAAATTAAATCTTTTAGTGCTAGTGCTGCTGCTGCTGCTGCTGCTGAAATTTCCATAAGCCGTTTGTTGTTTGCAGATTTCCTTGTTTCTGGTTACCAACGGTTGCAGAGAGACCAGATTGTCACCACGTCGACGGGCGTGATGGCGAGAAATTTGCTTACAACAAAGATGGAGGCAAGAATTATAAGAGTATGTAAGCAAGAATTGCTCAGACAAGCGGAAGTGGTCTGTGCGGACCATTTTTCTTGTTGCTGTCATTATGGTGGTACACTTCGATGGCAGTTAAAATTTTCTCATTTAATTTTCTAACTTCGGAAAACTAAACGATTGGTCTAAAGCATTTTGTTATTGTTATTCTATCTATTAATCTGCCATTCGATTGAAATGTTCGCCCTTTTTTCATTAATATTTCTTAATTATTTCAGCTGCTCCAATTTTTCTTAGACACACACGAAATATGTTCATAGACAGACTGTTTTTATGATAAAAAAACTCTTGTTGATAAACTCTTGGCGCTTTTGGTTCACTTTTTGCACAGTTTGATTTAATTGAAGTTAATTATTTGTTATCAAAAACTGTTTGCTGCGCTACGTGTATCGTTTCTATTTCTTAGTTAGCATCACGTTTCATTTATTGTACGAGTATTTTCTTTCCACATATCAATAATTATCGAATTAAACTCCATTTACTGGACTACTTATTTGTGGTGGTGCATGACTACTGTGGTGTTGGTGAATGAGAGAACACGGTTTGTGTTCGGTAAACAGACGGTTTGTTCGTGGTAGCGATAATGATGATGGCGATTGTGGTGGTAGTCTTGGCGGTGCTGTGTACCAGTTGTACAATGGTACCACTGTTATTGGTCTAGTAACATACTGCCAGACAAATTATAATAATTTTCGCCAAAAGTGGCTCTTATAGTTCTTTTTATGTACAATAAATTTTACGGCGCTCTAAAAAAGCCTCAATTAATTGACTTCCAAGAAATGAAATAACGCACAATGAAAAAATTAAACTTTTTAGAAAATTAATGAAAAAATGAAAATTTCCAAAAAAATTAAATGAACTTCCAATGGAAAAACGAAATAACTCCCAAATGTTTGAATATCTATGAAATGCAAGCTTCAAGTTCTTTAAAATCAATTTGTCCCTTTTATTTTCAATAATTTTTTAAGTGAATACTTTTTATCGCTCGTTAGAGTAATCTTGTGAGAAATGAAACTTGTAACGAACCAGCGACACCGCTTGAAAAGAGTATGGATAGAGCATGTAATACCGTACTGCATGAGTGTTGAGAAGAAAACAAAAAGACGAGGAAAAAGAAGAAGGCAGTTTTGATAAAATGACTATGAAAGTTACGCCTACCGAACGGATGAAAAGGTTTCACTTTTACTGCGCGGGATTCTACGCAAATTTTTATTTCTTTAAAATATTTTTCCTGGCATTACTTTTTCAAGGATTTCATAATTTTATCGATTTCAAAATCTATTATTATTATTCTATTAGAAATGTAAATCATTTAAGGCGCTTCGTAGAAGCGAGACGAAGATATGACAGATGTGCACAAATGTCTCCACTTCCTCCACAAATTCCAGTCACTTTCTATGACCATATCATGGCATGATACTTGTTAACTTGAAACGTACAATACTCGTACATACAATGGATTTTATTGCTTTTTCGCGTGTGCCAAATATGTTTCTTCCTTCGCAGAATAATACAATATACAGGGTGTTTTGCGTAAAATGTGACTGAGAAGGGCTAGGTCATGTAGGTTGCGTTGAGATCACAATAAAATCGAATTGTTTGGGTAATGGGGTATCCACCTTTAGGTGGGTCGCGCCCTTTGTGGCGTCCAAATTATACTTAAAACGGTATAAAAACCACTGTCACTCCTGCAAACTCTCTAATAATCCCGCAGCAGCTCGTGTCTTTCGCACCCAATGTACACGAGATCTCGTTTTGACTTTCTGTTTGCATTTTATGCGCGACACCCTGTATATTTATCTTTCTGTTAACCATGTGTTATACTTTTCTGTGGTCGATAGCTTAAGATTTATTGAGTGCTGTGAAGAGAAAAGAAATATGGTTGCGATCGTAAGGATTTAAAATTCTTGAAAATATCGTATATTCAAAAGATTTGCTAGGTTTAGTTTGCGAGATATAAAAAATAAGTATTCCTCGAAAGTCAATAAGATAATATGTAAATTTTATATATCGTATAAAATATAAAAAGAAAATTTGAAATATAAAAAAAATATACATTTCTTAAAGTTTCTTAACGTTACAGCATTGCCATTTTACTTGGCGGAAGCTATTAAAAAAGTATGTACATACATATACGAAAAATATGAAAATAATATTCGATACTTTTTTATTATTGTATATACATACGAGTACGTTGTAATTTCGTTTTCTTTATTTTAATGATTTTATTCATTACTTTATTATTTTATTCATCATTCCTGCGAGTTTTTTTTTTAATAGTAACTAATTATAAAATGCGTCGATGTATAAAAAACCCATAAGAAGAAGCGCTTTCGTCAATTTTTGTTTTCCTCTCGTTTCGCTCGATTCATGCGCGGCACATCAGTCAGTCGCCAGATGAGAAAATAAAAATTTTAATCATACTTGTATCATTAGACAAGTATATATTTTTGATTAACATTTGTATAAATTAGCCATAGCTGCTGCCTGCCTGCTGTCTTGTCGTGCAGCTCCCACGAACATTCGAATGAGGGGGGAGCAGCAGCACCATCATCTCGCAAATACATACCATCCATGCCATCCATTGCTCTACTTTTGCTCCCTTTTTGTTATGGTTTATTTTGTTAGTTATGTCTTCTTGGAAATTGTCGAAGAATTACTTTCAATGCACTCGCTACGCCGTCTTCGCCCGCCTCCTCCCTACCTACCCCCCTTGGAAAAATTGACACCTTTTTGAAAATAATCACCTCGAAGCATGTTACATTTTTCTGAATGCAATGCAGTCAGCAGTAGTCAAATGTAGTGACCGACATTTAGATTGTGGAGCAGAGCAGAGAGTGTGTGTGTGCGTGTGTGTGCTTGTGTATGTGTGTGTGCGCACTGTGAATAAGCAAACCATACAAATTCCTGAGGCATCATCATTCATCAAAACGCGAGAAGATACGATACTACAATGCAGCATCGCAGTTGTCGACAAAAAGCAAACAAACGAAGCGGGAGACCAACCCGACAGGCCGACCAGACCAATGGAGTCGGTTAACAGATAGGCAGACAGACAAGACAGACAGATGGACAAAGAGACAGATAGGCAGAGAGATAGAGAGCGAGAAGTATGCATAAATAGCAATGCAAAGAAATATGCGCGAAATACATGATGGCATACAGTCATCGATGCCGACAAAGAGTAATTAATGGGTTCTACTTGGCAAAAATTGTGCATACTTTTTGACGATTTGCCGGACATATAAAAGCCGCTTTTAACCCTTTTTTACTATTTAATTTTGCTTTGTAAAATATATTTTGCTTGCTTTCTTATTTTTCAGCGAAGACGAGTATACTCGACAAAAAGATTTAAAGGGTTAAACATTATTGCAAAATGAACATGATGTGTTTTTTGTACGATGAGCGCCTCTTCCACAACGAATAACTTCTGTTTCGAATTACTTTTATAAAAAAATACCAGATTAAAGACCAAAGACGTAATGGTTTCAGTTCAGGCTACTCCGATTCCGAGAATATGGTTTTCTAACAACGAAAACAGCTTAATACAATTGACAATAAAATGAAGCATTTCTCCTATAATAATGTCTTGTGGACAAAACTAACAACAACAACAACAAACAAGTTCGATGAACGACGCTTAATTGCGAGTGTAAGTACATATGTATGTACTTAAAAGCAACAACATACCGTTGCTCATATTCCTCTTTCATATTCGTATCATTCAAATGACTCTTACTCTTAGTATTTGTCGGCTTATTTCCATGTTCATACTTTCGGTGGGTGCAACACAATAAAGGAGGTACTCAAACCGGTTGGTTGGTTGGTTGTTTGTTGCTGTGGAAAGATGCTTGATAAACATTTATGTTGCGAGGATTATCGCAGACTTTTTATTTCTTTATAAGAAATAACATATAATTTTTCGTGATGGTTTGTTTGTCGTTTGAAAGAACGTACACGTATTTTGGTTAGTATTCGCGAGTGAGGAGAAGAGTTTTCATGAAGGAGCTGTTGCACGAGTTCCAGCGTGCAGCGTGCAGCGTGCTTGAGGTTCGCTCGTCCAGCAACCAATTTCGGTTTTTTTGGATGCTTTCATTTTCAGATTTTTAATTTTGCATTTTTTTTCCTCCCATTTTTTTTGTGCATATAAATTTAAGCAGTTTTTATGATGCAGTTTTCTCCTTTCCATTAATTTACTTTTATAGAGGACGAAAGAAAGAAAGAAAGAAAGAAAGCATGAGAAAAGATTTCCCAAAACATTTTTTACTTGACGGCTCTCCTAGTCGAAAGCCGTCTGTGCTCTCGTCTCGGCTCGTCTGCGCAGCGGCAAATTGAAAATTCCAATTCTTAAGCCATAAAATTCATTTCCTTTGGACGATGATAATTAGGTACAAAAACATTAAAAAATTAATGCACATTTTCTGTTAATAGATTGATTTGAAGGTGTTTAACGCTCACGTAAGAGCGGCACAGAAAGAGCGACTAAACGAAGAGTGGCTAGGGCAGTATTTCCCAACGGGTGTTCGGTCGAATAAGGTTCAAATCGGAAACGTAGCGCTAATGCTGGCACATACGAACATATTAAGCCTCGCAATCCTCTTTAATCCGCGTGTCCACAACCGAAAGACACACGCGTTTCTTGCTGCAACCAAAAACTTTTATTGCAAAGAGCGACAAACAGAGTAAGATTTGTTAGAATGGTTTTATTGCTTTGTTGTTCGACTAAAATGGTTTTATTTCTTTTTTTCTTCTGAGATCCATAACGATTCTCCCAACGATTTAATTATCTTCTACCTAATATTAACTAAAATTACATTTTATGCTTTACTGACAATCAAAGTCTTCAATTTCAAGCAATTCTCTCACATGTACATACATATAATGGCTTTTTTTAAATAAAAAATAATGTTTCTTTTTTTTGGTCATTAATAAATTTTTATACAGTGAAAAAAATGGTTTTTGAAATGGTTTATGTGAAATTAAAAAACTTTTTGTTATTGTTTAAATGGTATTTAAATATTATTGTTTTCGCTGTTTTACGATTCATGCTTGCCGCCATTCAGCCTGATTGCATCCATGCACGTACACTCGTAGTTCATAAAAAAAAAATTGAGCTCTATCTACGATAAAGAAAAAATACATTCAAAATTTCCATTAATTATAATATCGTTAATGGCCACAAAAAAAGTTAGTATGTACTCGTAAATGAATAATGAGTAAAAGAACTGAGAACTAGCGGTAGAGCATTGCAGAAACCTTCAAATGAACCACGGAAAGCGGTCAACATTTTGCGGTTTTTTTAACTGGGTTAACAACTGCTTTATAACAACGGTTATATGGTTGTTGGCCATCAGAGTCGATGAATCGACTGATATTATGATGGCAGCAACAAAGACTATTAAAGTGTTAATTGCAATTCATTGAATTATTTGCATTTAATTATTACTCTTGCAAAGAGGAAGAAAGGGAGAGCTTAAAGGCTTAATTGCACTGGCGGCATCTATCTTGTTGTTGTAATTATTATTATTATTATTATTATTATTTTAGTTATGACTTTTAAAGATTTCCATGCGAATGACACTCGACGCCAAAAATTCACTTTTTTTCACGTATACAAATAGATGACTTCGTCGCTTACAAAGCAATCAATCTATAAATCAATAGTTTTATGAATGAAAGTAAGTTTGAAAAGCTGGCCGGACGTTTCCATTCTGTAATGATTTAAGAATGAGTCTATAGAATCTTCGAAATATTTTTGACTGCTGCTGGCTTTCATTTTATAATTCCGTGGCTGGGCACATTTGAATCAAAGCCATCTCAGCGAATGCATTGAAAAATGTTTTGTACCTACATATAATTTTTTTTTGTGCCAGAGATTCTTAATGTCAACCTTTCGAAAACTATTGAGCTGCTCGGGTGGCCTCTTGTATCTTGTAAACAAATCCATTGACATCGTCTTGGGCCGCTTGTGCAGTTTTTTACAAAATTAATTGAGAACAACATAATTGCCTGGCAGTCTGACGGGCCGGCTGGCTGGCTGGTCAGTTGGTCCATTGCTTGGTCGGTCGGTCGGCCAATTTATTTGCGACCTAGAAATGTGAAATGTTATAATATCTGGAACTACGAGAGCTCAGCTTGACTTTTGAGTTATGTCCGTACGTACGTACATACGTATAGGGACCGTTTATTTTGAAAGTGGGGTAAGTTTACTTCATGGAAAATGGAGTAAATGATGAGGAAACTTTTATACTGGTATGTTCTTTTTATTTGCATTCAATTTAGAGACCAATCTTATTAAAATCTCCACAATTTTTATATAACAAAATCTCCTTTCAATTCTGTTAATATCTCGAATTAAAAACAAAGAATGGACTTCCACTTTCAGAACAAACGGTCCATGTATCAAAATTTCTTCGTGAGCCAGTTGTTGTTATTAATATTTTCGGTCTTTTCTGCATTGCCTGAGGTTATTGAATTAAGTAAATCGGGTCGACTCTACGATACTTTAGTTCTATGGAATTACGGAGTTTTTGCCAGCCACGAGTTTTGTATTATATTTTATTTTTTATTTAATTTAAAAAAAAAATATTTAATTTTTTTTTAGTTTTTTTTGTAATTTTTTTTATTTTAAATTTTAATTTCTTTTTGTAGTATTTTATTAGTATTTTAATTATTAAGTATTTTATTTTTTTCCTGAGTGAGGTATAAAGTGTTAGTTTATCCTGTCTTTATAAGTTTGGTTTGTTATGATGGCATAGTCCTGTGATAATGTATATAGTATGTATTTTCACTTACTGTACTTTTGTGAAACTTGTCAAATAATTTTTATCTCCAGATTGATCACAAATTTTTACTTAAATTTTGCATTTTATTAATTTATTATCTTTTATTCTGAAGTGCCGACCATTGGTCGAGAGTATTATTGATCATCGAGACTATTGTTATGTGTCAGAATGCTTTCCTTAATCCCACACAATCCCGTTTGTCTACACCGAACGACTTGAACGCCTTTACGCGTTCACAATCTCTACATAATTTGCACCATTTTCTCGATTTCTCGTCAATGCATTCTGCAAACATTGCACAAAAAAAGAAAAATAGTAGAAGTAAGAAAAAAATGAATAGAAATAGCCAGCTAAGAATTTATTACCTTCGCGATTGCGCAACTTCCTGTTCGTTGTTCAAAGAGTGAGTGAGTGGTTCTCTGTGGTATTGGGCCATTGGGCACTTACAAGTGCTGCCAAACCCGCTCGAATCGTGCGAAAGGCCTAACCATACCCATGCCATCACGTCACTAACACCGGCTTTTCACTGGAAAGGCAAAAAAAAAACGGAAAAAAAATCTTTTTGGAGCGTGTCGAGACGGCGAATATTGAATTTCATCTACGTGTGAATTACGTTTCTTTGGCATACGAGTCAAGCGTGTGTTAGATCTCGGTGTACACTGAGCGTACATATTTATAAGTACACACATAGACTCACGTGCGAAAACACAGACACACACCAAAGCTATAGCAATCATTGCACCACCATCGGGGCGTTATTAGGGTCCGTCTAGTTCCAGTCCATAGCGTACCATTCCATACCATTGAGACTAATCGACGACGAACGATTGTCGTCGCCGTTCGTTATCGAGTGCGCAAGCAACCTACGCATCGCCGACTTGACCAAAAAGTAGTCTAGATTTTAGCGAAATGGCCGATGGCGACAACGGCGTTTTGCGTGAAAAAAAGCACTGATTGAGAGTTGGTTGACTTTAGAACAAGCAGAGACTTTAGCGCGGAATTCAATTCAATTTTTATATTTACGAGTACTACGCGTCAACAAAAAAAAAAAATAATGCTGAAATCATTAAAGTACACTGAAAAAAGTTGACTCAAGGAAAAATGGTAACCATTTGTCGCTTCAAGACACAGTCAAAATCCCGAAATGCAAATTCTTCAAACGACAAAATCCCGAAACGGAAAATTCCCGATGCATCAAAATCCCGAAAAGACAGAATTCCGAACGAGAAAATCCCGAAACGACAAAATTAGAAACGAGAAAATTCCAAACGAGAAAATCCCGAAACGACAAAATTTCGAAATACAAAATCGCGAAACGACAAAATTCCGAACGAGAAAATTCCGAAACGAAAAAATCCTGAAACGGCAAAATTACGACAAAATTCCGAACGAGAAAATTCCGAACTAAAAAATCTCGAAACAAAATTCTGAAACGACCAAATCCCGATGCGACAAAATTCCGAAATACAAAATCGTGAAACGACAAAATTTCGATGCTAAATCCCGAATCGACTCGAGTAATTCACGAGTTTCTAGAGTTTATTTACAAAAAACTAAACGATACATAGTTCGAGCAGTTATGAAATACTTACTTGAATGCAATTTAATTTCATTAAATAACTTTTAAGAAATACTCGTAAAATCTAAAAATACATTTTATTCCCAAAGTATTAAATTCGCATTCGCCAACGAAAACGAACGCATGTGAATAATACATTTTGAGCGATGTTACTCAACAGAGCTCGACTTCAATGCCGCTGGTACCAGGAAATGGCCCAGAATGTGTTGTACATACATATTTCGCATAAATTTTTACATTGTCAAAAGTCGATGGCAAAAACGAGGCGATGGCAAAAATAAAACAGTGGCACGGCGAGAGCTAGACAAAAAAATCGCTACAAACGAAAAAATATAAGGAACGCTTAAGCCAACTTTTGTACGTTACTGTGAGTGTATGTACTGCGATTGTTATAGTCATAATTCTCCAGAGACATTGACAAGATATGTAAAAAATAAAAATATGTATAAATAGTCAAAGCAGAGAAAAAACATTAAACGGGCAAAAGCGAAAATAATCGAACCACGTAAAAAGTCGTATTGACTCATGAGTAAAGAGAACAAGCACGTTGGAGCTATGAACCTGTCACAAAAAAATTAGCGGAAGTGAAGTAAGTAACAGACAAAGATAATAGAGACGGCATTAAAGCTGTTATAACCAAAGAACAAGAGGAGAAAAGTAAGAAGACTAAAAGAATAAGTGAAAAAGAATGAGAGAGATTTTTATAGTCGCGCGTAAGACAAGACAGATATCTCGTTGAATCCACAAAACGTAAGATTTTAGTCAAGAAAATTTAAGGAAACGCAAAAAAGTTTCTTTAACTCTTTATGACGAGTATATCGTCATCACGAAAAGGCAACTTTTTGAATATACTGACGAGTATACTCATCACAAACAACGAAAAAAAATATCATATTCGTATGGAAATCATATCGAATCAACTGTAATTTTTTTTTCCTGAAGAAGAGGAAATAAAGATCTTTTAAAATGAAAAAATCATATCATCGTAATTCATTCAAAAAATTTTTTTTGTTTGTTTGTCGAATATTCGTTAGTCTTTAATTTGAATTATAAATTTTATAAAAATTGTATTGGCCTTAAATTGGTTTCGTTTTGATTTTTATACTGATATACATTTATAATATATTTTTTATCCATTTTGTGTGTTAACAACAAATGAGAATATGTGTATATTTTGTTAAAAAATCATTGCAGCGGTTTGGTTTTCGAAACAAAATTAAACAGTTAAAGGCTTAAGGAATTTCCCTTTGAACACACTTTTTAACTTCTTCCTCCTCCTCCTTCTCCTCCTCCTTCTCCTCCTCCTCCTCGTCCCAAACTTCTGTGATTTTGAACAGAAAAAGAAGGTTTGCAAAAAAAGAGAACAATCAGTTTTTATCTGAGATCTGAGAAATTTCACTTTTAAACCTGATGCATATTTTTTTTGACTACTGCAACAAATCAACAGCATCCGCCTCTTGGCAGCAACATTTGCTACACTTGGTTGAAGAGGTCTCGTAAAAATTTGGAGCGTGGCTAATGGCATTCATTGTTGTGTGTACTCGTCGTCGTATCAACAACAGTAGCAGCAACAGCAGCAACAAGTGTCAGGCGGCAGCAAGTAAGAAAGAAGTACGTTAGCGACGCATGATGGTAGTGATGAAAGTGCAGAGATCTCTTTAGCTCTCGCTCTTGCTCCGTTTCGTCATAGAGGTCTTTTCGTTGTGTCGATTTTCTTTTGTTCCCGTTTGCCAAGTTACAGCAATGTACTCGCATTAATACACCATCTTAAGTTAACAAAATATTTTTGTTTTTCAATAGCAGGAAAGGAAAAATGTATGAAATGAAAACCATCCTAATTTAAAATGCATAACCTAACAAAAAAAGGAACGAGTATTTGCGTGAAAAATTATGAAGTGAAAGTCGGTTTCAAATTGTGCACATATTCATTTAAATACGAGTATGAGTATAGACGAGTATTTCCCTTCATTATCTCTCTGTTTTTAATTTTAATTTTTTAAATTTTTTATTACTGAGCGAGTTCTCAGGGTGATGATGATGATTGATTCTGTGAGATCTATATCGAAAAATAACACCATCGCAAAGCAGAAACAACAACAACAAGTGGATAATGATTGTGAATTGAGGAGTCGCGAGTCAATTTGGAAACGAAAATTGGAAACGTAATGAAACATTTTATACAAAAGACACGTTGCGTTGCACCTATGGAAATTCGTGATTAGAGAATTTCAAACCGAAAATCATTTATCATGACATATAATTTTGGGGATAAATTTTATTTGGCAAGCAATTTTCTCTTGGGATCGCGTTAGAACAAACCAAATAGTGTAAAAATAAAATTATTGTTGTTTATATTTTTATTAAATCAAATCAGATCGTCTAAAAATAGAATTCTTGTTTTTATATTCGCGGTTAATCAAGCCAAATCGTCTAAAAATAGAATTATTATTTTTTATATTTGTGTTAACTCAAACCAAATCGTGTAAAAATTAAATTATTGCATATTAAAAAAAAAAGGTAGAAAGGTAGAAATGTGTAAAAAGGTGTGTGAAAGGTGTAAAAAGGTAGAAATACTTCGTGTTAAATCAAATTCGTGTAAAAACTGATTTGGGTGTAATTTTATACGCGACTTTGTTCGAGGAAATGAAACATGTGCGTGTAAGGACGGATGCCACTCTTTTCTAAAATTGAATAATTATTTCTGCTTTGTTGTCTGCTGCACCTTTCATGCATTTAACGAGTACCATCTCGGTAAGCACGAAAAGAGAGTTTTTAATTTATTATAATTACACTTTTCGTCACGTCGTCAATTGAGCTGTCTGAAATTTTCTGTCTTAAGCCTAATTGAAAAAGCATCTTAAGCACTCTCAGACGCACTTAGAAACTTAGTGAAAGACTTTAAAGGCATAAAAAAACGGTGTAAAAACGAAAAACTGTAAAAACTAATGCTGCGGAATGCAAAACAACAACAACAACAGCATCCTTTGTTGTTGCCTGTGCTGATGCCAGGCTCAACCCACGCATGAGTTATGACCACGGTGGTCGTTGGTCGTTGGTTGGTGGTTTATAATTTTGTCACAGCACTTTTCAATTTGAAATTAAGCAAATTATGCGGTTAACCGTTTTTTCCACTGACTGAAGCATAAATTCACAAAGACTTAAAAATATTTCTTTTAACTATTAAAAAGGTAACTCTTTTTTTAGTATGGTAGCTTTTTTGTGACCGAAGTATTTGGCTGTGACCGAATTGTTTCGCATCGACTGTATTGTTTGCTATTTTGGGTCACTGCAACCAAGAATTTTGCCATGACTTCGATCTGGTGTGGAGATTATTTGGGTTGTTGTTTTTTTTATACAAAATTTTATTCAACTCACAAATTCAAATAATTGTGGTTTACTCGCTCGATTGAGGCTTACGCGGATACCATCGCTTTTTATGGCGTCTCTTTTCGAAGACAAGGACGTGAGTGGTCGTTAGTGGTCGGTCGTTTTAATACCTTTATTGAAGTTGTTAGTATACTCCTAAAAAACAAGATCTATAGTTTTTTACTTTTAAGACGTTAACAAAAGACAATAAAATTATTCAATGTCAGCGTAAAAAAAATTGTTTTTTTGTAATTTTGGTAACTTTTTTTATACAAAATTTTTTTGTTTTTTTTTTTTTTTTTGGGAATATATTTTCGAAAAACTGTGTATGCATTTTATCTTCACTTTTCTTTGATTTAACTAAACTTTGGTCTTCGTTATTCCAATTTAATTCAATTTTCATTCTCGGCGGCATCTGTTTTTTTCCTGTTTGTTTTTAGTTTTTCATTCTGCTTCAGCGATCAAAGTCCAAAGTTTGCAAAAACAAATTGATGATGATGATGTTAATGATGATGATGATGGTGATGGTGATCATTGGTCATCAGGCAGTAGAGATACGCAGAGCAAAACATGGTTGAATGCACTTTAGAGTTCTGGAACGTTAGACTTCTAGAGTCTTCTAAACAGCTGCGAATTGATGTAAACAGTGGAAGTGGAAGGGGTGAATGAGGTGGGGGGAAGTGAGGAGAGGGGAGGGTGGTTTAGTAACATGTGCTGCCTTTTCTGAGTGGCAACAAGACAAACGACAAGACACAAACACAGACACAGACGTACCGTAGCGGCGTAGTCGTTGAAGCAACAACCAATATAAAGAGTAACCGTCTAATGTTGCTTGATTGGTAGGTTTGAGTGCCCAAAAGCGACTACTGCAAAGAAGTTTTGCAATAGAAAAGAATCAATCGTGAGTTTGTGATTTGTTTTTTTTTGTTTTGTTGGAATTTTCTGCGAAGAGCAAACCAGTTTTTCTTCGACAACGTAACCACCAACTTGTTTGGTGGGACGTACTAACCTGTGCCTGTGCCACGAAAGAAAACGACGTTATTCCTCGACATTTAATGTATAACGTAATGGAACGCAACGCAACGTAACACTGTGTTATTCTTTATAAAATGAATCACCAGGAATAACTACCGCTAGCGCTCTATTTTGCGGCTTCACTTTCAATATGATTCTCATTTTGTGAACTTGTATCGATCACGTTTAACTCGTAGATACGTATGTATGTATGTACGTCTTTACTAAAACATTATGAAAAACGGCGATAGAAGAAAAATCGAGCAAAAATACAAAACTCGTGCTACACGAGCGCTGTACGAATTGCGCTGTATGTACATATGTATATTCGTTTGTGTGTGTGTGTGTGTGTGTGTGTGTGTGTAATCACGTGAATACTTACTTGCAAATTATACTCATTATTTGTATTGTTATAACTTTTTATTATCGTTTTATTATTCGTTTTACCTCGAAAACACAGAAATAAACCAAGTTAATAACAGATTTTAATGTTGTATTACGTCATTGTAGCGTGTGTATGAAAACACACACATATATATATATATACATCGTGTACCAAATACAATCAATCAATATATGAATAAATGCAATGTGTTGCGCTACTGCATGCATTTAATTAGGAACAATTCAGTGGCGAGCTGACTGACTGACTGTGTACGTATTACTTGACCTGAAAGTGTTCTACCAATCAACCTCTTCCACTTTGCTTTACGAGAGAGAGAGAGAGAGAGAGAGAGAGAGAGAGCAGAGAGAGAACTAAATCAAAAAACGGCATTGACTTTAGCCATCATTTCGGCCGCATCATCGCAACACCGACATCGCTCAAGGTAATGAAGGAAACTAGAGCATGGATATTCCACTCGTCGCTTAGCTTCAAAACATTAAAAATTTTCAAACCATCAGCCTTGAATGGATGCTAGATTTAGCATCTAATTTAGAATTTAATGTAGTCTTATTATGCGCGTAGTTTGCTTGAAGAGAAAATGGGAACAGCTTCAAAAAAACACCCTCCGTCGTACTGACGCCGACTGATATTCAAGCAATCGCAGAAAAATTGAAAATTTTCGCTTGCACCAACAACTTTATGAATATGCATTACGTATTTGATACCTAACATACTTCTTTTCGAAGAGAATTTCTTCAAATTCGCATTCACGAAACGAAACCTTCACAATAGTATTGTATAAATTTAGAAAATTTGACACTTTATTAAGCAAAAAACAAAAATTGTTCAGCTTTTTAGAATATTCTGAGTCCGGTCAAATTTAGCTCGGAATCTTGAACTTGATCGCGAGACTAAGACTATATCAATGGCCGATAGTAACGCGATCAGAACGATTAAATTCACTCACGTACTTCAAAGCACGCAATCAAATCTTTTTTAATTTATTAACAAAATTGTTGACTAAAGTGAAAAATATCAGTTCTTTTGAAAGAATATGAAACTTTGTAGTGATAAAATGATCCTCAAATCATAACAAACACTTTACGTACATAGTACATATTTTCACAAACAGGTTTCAAAACCGCTCAAGGTCAGCTCGACTATTCTTTAGCCCTTTAGTCCTTTAATTCTTTAATTTTGCTTCGAAAAACGTTTTCCGCTTTGCTTTATTATTTCTCAGTGCAAAATGTTTGTGCCTATAAAATTAAGCAAATATAAAAAAAAAACTACCAAATGCTGCAATGGTTTTTCGCAAATATATTGTATATATATATTTTTTTTTTGTTAACAACTAAAATTAATTTCATTAAGAAAACATTTACCATACAAAGAAACAATTTTTTGTTATTATTGAAATGAAAACACTACAATTTAAAAAATTTAAATTAATTTAATGAAATTAGTTTTATTAAAAAAATTTAATAAATTAAATTACTAAATAATAAAATTTTTAATTTAAAAAAATTCAAAAAAAAATTTAAAAGAAATAAAAAAAAATTTTGTTAAATAGACAAAAATATTAGAGTTTGCCAGACTAACGAATATTTTAAAAATGTATAATTTACTTACATGTTTTTATTTTATTTTATTTCGTACCTTCAGTTAAAAAATTGCTGTTCATTCGATATGATTTCCATAAAAATGTGTTTAAAAAAGTTTGGGAGAAAAAAATACTTTTGGAAACAAAAACTGAAACCATCTTGAGCGCAACACCAGCTCTATAATACTAAATATTTTATTAAAAAACTAATTTCTCTACTAATTTCTTTGAAGTCCTTTAAATTTATTTTATAAAAATATAAACTACGGAAACCCACCAAGAATATTTTCAAAGAATTCTGTAATCGTAGTTCCATAACCAAAATCGTTTAAAACTAAAATTAACTAAAACTGCGTTTTTATTTCTTCGATTTATTTTCTTTAATGTATACGTTTTCAGCGTAGTAAATTGCGCAGGTGTTCCGAATTTCACACTAGAAGCCACGATTATGCAGTCGTAAATGCAATCAATGACACTCCAAACGGCCTGTATGACTTCATGCATCGATAGCTACTACCGAGTTTGTTATAAGCTAATAATTTTTAGTATAGAAAAAGTTTTATGTACTGGAGCGGGACGAGAGGAAGGCAAGAGTTGCAATCCAAAAAAAGGGAAAAACTCAACCAACAAAAATAAAAGCAAAATAAAAGCAAAAAAATGATATGGCAAAAATTCTTAATCGCACAAAGTGTCGTGTGTGTTTGTGTGTTCGGCCGAATGAATGACACTTCGAACAATTATCAGCTTAAGAATACATTACGAAAAGGCAAAGCGACCAGAGACACCACGAGATACCACCAGCAGATATCGGACAGAGCGACAAAGGGACAGAATGACAATCGAATAGACCAAACTAAACCAACTAAACAACCAACCTACCAACCAACCAACTGATCGGCGACCAACTAACTCTGCATGGCTGTGACCAACTCTCTAACGGATTTTTGCGGTGGTGCGTGCCGCTGCACTTTTCCGCAACTCTATGAGTTTGTCGCTTTATGGAATTCGTTTTATCATTGTTTGGATTTGTTGTGTTGTTTTTTCGCGCAAGTACTTGGTCTGCGTGACAAGTTCTGTGGAATTTGTGTAGTTAAACAACTATTCATTTTTCAATGCTTTTCTCAGAAGTCTTGAGGTTTTTTGCATGCCAAAAAAAAAATAAGCCAGCGACAATCGTAAAGTTTTAGATTAATTCGCAATATAGGTAAATATAGATAATTTAGCGAAATATTACTATTATTACTTACTGAAATATTGCAATTAAAATGTTGTCTTTTTGTAAACTTTTTAACACCAGATTGGCCCAAAACGATCCATTTGGGGCGGTGTTTTTTTTTTAAGAAGACATATCGTACATAAATTTAAAGAAGATGCTTTTAAAGAATACTTTATCTTAAAAATATTAATCCCTGAACTACTTTTGCCGCCAAACTTACGGCTGTAGTCTTTATAGTGTTCAATCAAAAGTTAATATAGCCTTCATCATCATCACCATGAAGTAAAAAGTTCCATTAATACTGACGTTCGTTATCAATTGCAAATCATTTCATTTTGCTAAATCGTTGTACATTTCATTAATGTCTGCCGAACAGACTTTTTTTAAATTTTTTATTTGGGTCAAGGATTTTCTTTTTTTAATTTAAAACTAAAGCTTTAAATCTAAAGATTAAAATTGTAATTTTTTATATCCAACTAATTTTGCTAAATAAAGTTTGCTGCAGTTTTTTTGTGTGTATGTTTTTATGATGGTATTTATTTATTTAAATGTACTCTTAATTTAATTAATTTGAAGGAATAAGTTTAATTTTCTTTTAATTTATTAAAATTGAAATTCAGTTTCTTTCAATAAAACCCAAAACATTTAAAAGTTTTAGTATAAAAGAAAACTCATCAGCAGCGTAAAAAAACTGCTGTCTAGTTTTTAATTAAATGATTTTCTATATTCAATATTAAATTTAATTTTTTATAGAAGTAATTTTGAACAAGTATTTGACACGCTGAACCCACCCTTTGAAGTGGCTCATGTGAAACCAAAGGCTTGAGATTGATAAACGTCAATGTTGTCAATAAATATAGCAATAAATATTTCCCAAGCAATTTTTCCTGCACTCTAAAGCATTCAGCATTCATTTTATTTTCTTTCTCTTTCTCTGCCTTTTACCGTGGCATCTTTTTAATCGGTGATTTAATATGGAAATTATTGTTGCTAATTTTCCGGCGATTACTTCGCAGTTTTCCGCATTGCCGTCATCAGCGGTATATAAACGTCTTAGTAAAGGCATTTTAATTAACAACAACAACAACGACGACATAAGCAGTAGCAGCAGCAACAACAACATCAAAACTAATAACAACAACACCAAGCATAACAATAATCAAAGAGATTGACAAATGCTTACGTTCATGATTGGGCACAAACGAAGACGTTTTGAGACGTTTAAAACCTTCTCCATTGCATAAACTTTTTTGTTTTTTTTTGTGGATGTTGCTTTATGCTGAAATCAGTATTTTATTGTATAAAAAAAATATTAAAATATAGAAAGAAATTAGTGTCAATAATTTCATTTCTTGAGTTGAAAGCAGCAGGAAAAAACTTGGCTTGGCAGCGTTTTTCTATTTGTATATACAGTATGTACACAGTATACAGCGACCGACAGAATCCTTGTTGTTGTCGTTGTTGTTGTTGTTTGCTGCTACTGCCTGTGCTTGTGCTTTAGTAATTAACATCATTGTCAATCGTTATTGCGGAAATTGAATTAAATTGAACGCTTGCACTCAAGTTCGCTTCGATTTGTTTTGCGCGTGCGTTTAACTTCGATTGATTTTCTTACATATATGCTTTGGTTCGAGCAGAGTTCACATAAATCTGGTTTTTTTAATAATGTTAATGTTGATTCAACAGTTTGTTCGACCGCTGTGTTGCTGCTGCCGCTGCCGCGGCTACGTCGATTTTTGCTGCTTAAAAAAGACTGCATGCTGCGTGCCGCTTGCTTGCTTGCTGCTTTCATCATGTGTTCAATCATTCGCTCTGCGAGTTGTTGCATAAAACGAAATGTTGTAATGCAGCATCAAAGACTTGCATGCCGGCAAAGCACGCATGCAAAGCACGCATGCGGCACAAAGTCTCCACGTATTCAGCATTTGTTAAAACGTAAACATTTTGTAAGCGTTTTTGTTAGCAACTAATTTTGTTTTCTTTACTTTTTTCATTAAACTAACGCATTTTTCGAATGTTTCGAGCAGTGCCGTTTTTAGAAGGGGGGTTGGGGGTTCAATTCCTTGCTTTTTTTCTATATATTCTTAATATATATAATGATTAATTTTGGCATTTTTTTATTTAAACAAACATTTAAAATGTTCTCAATTGTAATGACTTCCAAGGAATTTTACCCCCCCACACCTCTTTTCTTAACCTCTTTTTTAAAAACTTTTTGCTGTTTTTCCGATGAAACCAAAAACGGGGGCCATTTTTCCCCTTTTTTGTCTTTGTTGTTGCGTTTTTTGTTCCTTTTTAGCATTTTTTTCGCTATACTCTTTCTCTTCTCTTCGTTTGGTTCTTTTTTTTTGCCTTTTTCGTTGCCCTTTTGTTTGGTTGCTCTTTAGATCTTTTGTGTTCGTTCCGACCTTTTGCGGCTGCTTTGAGATTCTCTTCATGCTTCGCTTTAGTGTGCCAAGAGCGCTTTTCCAGCTGAAGATTTAATTCAGTCATCGTGCTTTCGTTCGTTAAAATCAACTGAATTAATTCATCTCATTTACTCACCTCATTTTGCGAAATGACCGTAGGATATTTACGAGTGGATAGACCATAATGAACGAGTACTCATAAAACGCATGAAAAAGAAAAAGGCAGAGGCAAATAAATGTCGTGCTACACGTAGGATGTATGTTACGAGTATATACACACTTGCCAACTTCTGGCGATTTTTTTTCACTGCAGCTCATGAAAATTATTACGTGAGTGAAATATCATTTATTTCATCAGAGACGAAAAAGAGCGAAGCAAAATATTTTTAATTTCGACCTGAAATGCAATGTAATGTAATTTATTGCTTGGTTTCATGTCAGTCTTTTGAAACAATTACATTTATATGCGTTCATTCTTTGTCACGCAACGTGAAAAAGGAGACAAATATTTAGGAATTTCAACCGATTAAGATATTTTTCCAGTCATACGTTCTCGTTCGTTCTCGTTGTCTTTGAAATTTGAAGGAATGCGGATGGTATACGAGTATCTTTTCACAAGTATGTACTCGTACTTTAGAAGAATAATATGCATTATAAAAAACCGGTAGAGAATTTTGATTTGTTAACATCATTTTAGTCTTCTAAAATTCGTTCTCTTTTTCAACTTTCTATAGAGAGGTTTTTCCAACATTTTCTTTTCAATGAGTTCCAATAAAAAATAGAAAAAAAATAAAGAGAATTTGCATGATTTTTTTATTGCATGTACAGTTATGTAGGTCAGCAACAACAACAAGCACAACAAGATTGACAGGGACTGTCTTAATAAAGCAACAGGTAGTAATGCCAACCCGGTATTCATACGCGTCGTTGGCACTCGATCCTTGCTCGTGCTGCTGCTGCTGCTCTTGCTGCTGCCTTGCTGCTGTTGTTGATGACGTGCGACGTATGTGCATAGAGCTCGCTGTTCTTGTTTATAAGGCCAACCGGAAATGAAAAATGGAAAAGGAAAAAATTTCATCGTTACTAAAGAAGGAAATTGAGAAGCTGAATTAGAATGAAAAACGGGAAATGAATATCGACAGTGAGTGAGAAAGTGAGTGAGCCAATGAGTGACTAAGTAAGTGAGTGAGTCGTCAAAGTATTTTAATTAAAGGTCCACTTTTTATTTAAGTGCTGAAATTAAGTTGTAGAAAGTAAAGGAAGTTGAAGAAATTTAATAATTCTTATGAAAATACAATCAATACTTTCGAAAACAAACAATTTATTTATATGCAAAATCGCAACGCAATCAATTACAATCGGGCTACTTAAATTAGTTATCGTCGTCTCATCAATTTAATTAACACCTCACTCATTGTTGTGGAAACGTGAAGCATTTTCGCTGCTAACCCAACACAACACAACAACGCGCACATAACGTAATCACATCACGTTCCTTAACAATTGAGCCTAATTTAAGCCTTATCCAAATCTTGAAGACAAAATAATTGAATGTTTGCTAAAGCAATCTTCTCTAAAGCTGAATGTTATCAGACACAGCGATGCTCAGGTGGCGAGGTCGGTGCACGTGACAACTGTCAACTCTCGAGTGTTGCTGTCAAATAGAAATGCCCGCCCATTTTTATGCAAAACACAACAACAATAAATTTAAATATGAGACCTGCTGAAAAAACGCTTGTTATTCGAGTTCAATGAAGCTGCAGCTGATGAGCATGTTGATGATGATATGAATGAACACGCCTTCGGGCGGACAGAAGTGAGAAAAAGGAATCGTCAGAAAACATAAGTACATACACGTCAGAGCACAAACACATACATACATACTCGTACAATACAGCAGCATGTTTTTTTAGAGGAAAAATAAGCAGCTTAATATTCCTTTAAGCAGTTTCAGGGAGTTTTTGTTTTTAAACTTATTTTTTAAGCAGAGGTTTTCACCTGAAATTATTTTTCAAGGAAAAGTTGGTTCTTGTTACTTCGTTACTCGTTACTAGCCGCCACGTTAACGTTTTAACAGTTCTGTACTTTCCGGTTCTCCGATTTTTCGGTTTTAACTTCACACCGCAGTCTAATGGAGTTTTTTTTCAAACCTTTTTTTTTAGTAGAAGCTCTCACCTAACATTAGCAGAGGCCTTACATTATTTTTAAACGAAAAATTAGTTTTCGTTATTTGCCGCTATGTTAACGACTTAACAGCTTTGTAGTTTTTGGTTTTTCGATTTTAACTTTAGACCGCAGTTTAGTGGAGTTTTTTTAAAAACCTTATTCTTTAGGTAAGGCTCTCACCTAACATTAGCAGAGGCTCTCACCCAACATAATTTTTTCAACAAAAATTTGTTTTTGTTAGTTGCCGCTATGTTAACGACTTAACAGCTCTGTACTCTCCAGTTTTTCGGTTGTAACTTCACACCGTATCGAGTTTTTTGTTTTGAAGCGAAGGTTTTGAGTAGTTTTTATAGAAGAGTTTTAAATTTGGAAGCGTATATGAATCATTGGTTATGTCTTTGATGCAAATCATCGTTTACTAATTAAAATACTTCATCGATTATCGATCTACTCGGAATCTCAATGGTCTACCGGCCAACTGGGTTGATTAACATTCTCTGCTGAGAATTTCTAAGTGACCTGATGATGATCGTCATGATCATGATGATGATGATGATGATTTCCCATTTTAAAATAAATGAATATAATTTGATTCATTGAGCAACAATCAATGAACGGTTTTGATATTGCTATTAGATAAAGTCATTCACATTCGATCTTTGTTCGCTCTTTAGAACGAGCGAGCAATAAATATACATACATATACATATACGATACTGCATAAAGATTTGTCTTAATTTTTTAATTCTGAAGAATGTTAGAGCATGCGGAAATGTTGTCAACTAATTTATTCTCGTTGAACTTAATTTAAAATTATGCATGCTGATACGCCTGCTTCTTAACATAATTAAAAAATAACAAAAATAAAAAAACGGGCGGCAAAGCCAAAGCAGTCAAACTAGAACGGCAATAAACGGAGGAATCTTCTACCGGACGAATAAAAGTGTAGCATTCACTCTATGAAGATATTCCGTGTTCCTAATTGATTTACGACCCAAATTTTCAAATAATTTAAGCATGCATGACTAGGAATATACACCGCTTTCAATGGCCCTAAAACATTTCTGCAACATTGCAATTATTCGTACGAAATCGTACGAGGTGGTAGTGTGTGTGTGTGTGTGTGTGTGTGTGTTTTTTTTTTAACTACTAAAGCCGCATAGTTTATAGCCTTCAAAATGGTAAGTTTTTCGAGATGAGAATATTTACGAATTAAGTGCCAAATTTTCCGCACAAATTTTTTGCTCTTTTTTTTGGAAGTTAATTTATTTTTTGGGAGTTAATTTTTTTTTAATTTCTTTAACAAAGTTTTTTTTTTTAATTTAAAAGTTATTTCATATTTTTTGGGGGTGTATGGGTTGGGACTTAATTCATTGTGTTTTAATTCTAGGCGACGAGTTCTTCTCATAGTCTTAGTTTCTATTAGTCTAAAACTTTTACAGCTTAACAAAAAAAGTTTATTGAGCTCATTACACAAAAAAAAACCAACACTTTCTAAGTCTATATAATTTATCAAATTCCTGCCGTCGAAGAGCGGGCGAATGTCTTTGTCGCTGTGCTAATTAAAAGCGTCTGTGCTTTGTGCTTCTGTAGAGAAGAAAGCTATTTTAATTAGGAATTTTGTAGATTTTTTAAAAAGTGATATTTGTGTACTCGAAAGAGAGAGGAAAGAGAGAGAGCGAGAGAGGGAGCATGGATATACCGTCACAGGCGAACAGGCGCGTAACGATTACAAACCAAGGCCTTATAAGATACTACATACGAGTATATGGAGGGGCACTTGTTTGTCTATGCCGTGAGTAGGTGTTGGGAGGGGGCGAGCTGGCAAGGAGGAAGTAGTTTCTTCCAGCTTTAGCAACCGGTGATTCTCCCTTGTTTTTTCTCCATTTTATTTAAAACGAAAGTGTTTTTTTGGCGGAAATAGATTTTTACGCATGCAAAAAAAAAGGAAAAAATAGATAATATTAATTAGTAAAAACCAAACAAAGAGCACTGAAAGGAGAAACAAATAAACACTTGAGCAAGAAGCACCGCGCCATACGCTTCAACGGCCTGCCGTGAAAGCTTAATAATTTTTGCAATTGAATTTTAATAAAAGTAGAAATGATTTATTAGTCATTGCTAACGCAACGCAACATTGCTAACTCAAAATAAAATCGAAAGTTTACAATATCTTTGAAAGCAAAGAAATTGATTTTTCGAATGATTATAAATAGGTAATTTTCTGAAAATTTATAGAGATTTTTGAGGTTCATGAAATAAAATAAAAAAATAATAATTAATTTTTTTGTGGTTAATTATTTTTTTTTTTTGGGGATTTATTAAGTGGTTTTTTTGAGTTTTGGTGTTTTTTGAGTTTGGATTCATTTAATTGGGATTTCATTAATTTTTCTTGGGTTTTCTTGGGAGTTACATACTTCATTGAGAGTTGATTTCAGGTAGTTCATTGATTCATAGCGCCGATTTTAATGATATCTTGATAGTCGTGTACTTTTTTTTAAATTCTTTGAAAACCTTAAAACTATTTGTCACTTAATGTAACTTAATGTAACAATCACGTCAGTTTTTTATGCACGCAAACAACATTTTGCTTACAAGAAAAACAATTTTCTTCTTTCTTCCTTTCTATCATTCTCAACTGCGTTTACAAGCTACAATTTAACTACGTATAAATAAATGATATACATACATACGTAAAATGGGAAGAGAAATTCTTAACTTGCTTTTTAATTTTTCTTGGGTTTTCTTGGGAGTTACATACTTCATTGAGAGTTGATTTCAGGTAGTTCATTGATTCATAGCGCCGATTTTAATGATATCTTGATAGTCGTGTACTTTTTTTTAAATTCTTTGAAAACCTTAAAACTATTTGTCACTTAATGTAACTTAATGTAACAATCACGTCAGTTTTTTATGCACGCAAACAACATTTTGCTTACAAGAAAAACAATTTTCTTCTTTCTTCCTTTCTATCATTCTCAACTGCGTTTACAAGCTACAATTTAACTACGTATAAATAAATGATATACATACATACGTAAAATGGGAAGAGAAATTCTTAACTTGCTTAATTTTCTTAAGTAATTTCGCAATTCTTTCGAAATGGCATACGATAAAACGTTGGGAGTACGAGTTAATACTTTACTGCCTGAGTTTACTCATAAAACTTTTTACTAAATTGTTAATTTTCTGCAGGAATGTTAAATTGTTGAAATACAGGGTGCGGTTGGTAATAAAAGAAGATGATGATTATGGTAATGATGATTCGGTGTACCTGACATGTCGAATATCAATCTTGCCAAATTTAACAATCGACTTAATTCGATGTCACTGAACTTCTTTTGTACTTCATTCAGTGGGAAAGAGGTTCATTCGTGTTCGGCGCTGGTTTCTGCATTATTCAGGGCGGATACAATAAACTCTAAAAAGAAAAAAAATTTCGTGGAAAGTCAGAATTAGTCATTCATTCATTCATTGTTGAGGAATGACAATGTGATGATGATGATGATGATGGCTTTGTCTTTTTATTCATTGAGAAATAACATAAAATTTCACACACACACACACACACCAACTAATTGAATTAATTCTGCTAAAAAAATTGAAAAAAAAATATAGAAAAATGTTTTTTCTTGTGAGAAAGAAGGAATGGAATTTTGCAATTTATTGTCTAGCCGAAAAGTTGTTGTTATCAGAGAGACACGCAATCCTTCAACGAAAACCCACAACGACGCGTCGTAAGAAAATGTTCGGAACTTGTACGAAAGAGAATATTAGGAGAAAATTGAATACATAGCGGCCGTTTTGTGTGAACCGAACAGCAGATTGCTTAGAGAAATATATAATATAATGGATTTTACAATAGACAACTTTAAAATTATCGAATTAATTCAGAATACGATACTGATTTGTTTAAATCATAATTCACTAAATTAAAATTTTAAATTACTTCACTCAAAATAAACGAGGTACGAATGCGTAACAGCTTTTTCGATAATAAAACTTATGGTAAAGAAATGTTTTACCACAAACCAATTCAATTAATTTCTATCTAAAGAGGTTTTTAATTGTATTTTTTATGCATCATTAACCGCCTTTAACAAGATTAATTAAAGGTCGTTCCTGGCCTGTAATCAATCGGCGAGTAAATTCTGACAGTAGACCTAACAGAGATAGTTAGTTAGCTTTAACAGTGAACTCAGCTTTAACAGAGAACTCTGTTGGAGAGCTTCCACAATTTTCTGTTGATGGCAGAGTCTTACAAGAGAGTTTTTCAAAAGAGATAACATAGAATATGTTAGAACTTTCATTATTTCTGTTAATTTTCGTAAAATTTTAGCCCTTACATAAGGGCTATATTTATATTTATTTTTATTGCCTCTATTGAAATATATACGAGTAATTATGTATGTATGTATGTATTTAAGTTGGGATTTTTTAACCAAAGAAATGGAATCTTGCAAACTTTGCAAACCTTTTAAACCTATTGTTTAACAAAGGTTTTGGTCTAACATTATTTTTAATGAAAAAACAGTTTTCGTTACTCCTTACTCGTTACTAGCCGCTATGTTAACGACTTAACAGCTCTGTACTCTTCGGTTTTCCGCTTTTGCGGCTCTAACTTCATAACAATTTGTTGCTGCATGAATAATAAAGGAGTTCAATTATCAAAATCGTTGGTTTTTTTCCTTTTCGTTTATTGCAGATTAAAATTTATATATATTAATTAATACGAACTAAAAAATAATATGCATAATGTACACGTCAAATTTTTGAGAGGAAATTGAAGATGTTATACTTTCCCTTTTGATGGATCATGTCAGAAACACACACACACACGCGAACAAAAGGGAAAGTAAATCTTAGATGATGCCAAAATGTTACAAATTTAAGATCTACACACGCACATACTACACACGTATGTAGTATATACATACATATGTACAGCTTTGAATACATGGATGGACCTGTTTCACGGATGGTGACCCAGAATCGATCGCCCGCTCGCTTGCACGCTCGCTTGCTCTGCGTCGCCTTGTTAGTTTCCCGAAATCGGTTTGTCTCTCCGCGAGTTACCAGTTTTTTAAATAAATGAGATTCCAATGCAAATGTCGAAGAAAAGAAATCCAACGAAAGTGAAAAAATGGTGAGAGTAAATGGAAATAACAACACTCAACGATTGATGGAATCTTTTTAAACGGCGGCGCATCACCATCAACGAAATCTTCCAAAGTCGAACGCAACCCACACGCATCGCTCGCGCGCAACTCGCGCATCATGACATCGAAAGACAAAAAAAATCAACAACCACAACAACAACACATGATAAAGAAACATACATACACTGGACACGCGAAGATCATTGATAATTCTGTCAGCTTCCGATGGCGCGGCACATTTTCGGGGGCATTTCAATGGGGCGAAATGGGATGCTGTCGTCACTAAAACTAAAAGCAACAACAAGAACCTTAAAACACACACGACAACGAAAAAGCAGATGTTAAAAATTTTCAGAATAAATGAAACACAAAATTATTCGGTTTCACTTTTTCACGCCGTCGGTTTCCGTTTCACTTTTTTCGTTTCATGTAAACAGCGCGCGATGATGAATGAACGAAATAAGATGTAGCGCTAAACTGTAGCGCTTCAAAGACATTATCATTCATTACGATTATCCCACCCAAAAATTTAACCAATTTAGCACTTTAGGTGGGTCGGCTAAGACGGCTTCCGCAGTGCATGAAACCTCGTGTGTGACTCTGGCGCCATTTGCGCCATAACGTTTAAAACGCACAAATCGTCACAAGGCTTTTTATGTATTCGCAATTATCGACGATCACTCTCGCGCTCACCCACACCGCCACGGGAATGTGGGTACTTGTTGCTGCTGCTGCATCATCGTCATCGTCATCGACATCAGTATTCTATAAACGTTTCACTGCAAGTGCTACAAAAGCTGCAAAGCAAAGTCTAAATTTATGCGTTTTTGATTGAAGATCGACAGGCCGTGCGCGCCCCCGCAGCAATAAAAATCTAAGCGCTGACGAAATTTCTTGCTCGAAGTTAGGTGGGGCGGGGGGTAAGGAAGGGGGCGACACTCTCAAGCAAGTGCAACATTATCAAGCAAGTGACGGAAGGCATTTGCCAGCATGCGGAGAGTGTTTTCTCGGTCCACATTTTGACGGTGCTCATTCCATCGATCGGTCGGTGCCGCGTTCGATGTCGAAGAATGTGTGGCATGAGCTCTGCGGATCAGTAGCTGCAGGTTAATTTGATCTAAATCATGATTTATTTCACAGCGAGGGAGCGGGTGGACATTCCTCCGTTGAGGCAACACATTCGAATAAATCAGCGTTTTCCCAAAGCTTCGAAGTTGATTTTTATGCAAGTCCAAGAAATGTTTTATGCGGTATTTCTGCGGGCTATACGCAGCCGGTCGCAACGAGTTGAATTTAATCGAAATTTGTTTTGACGGAGCAAACAAGTATGGTGCATGTTTCTGGTACATACGTACGAGTATATTTGGAGCAGTTTGTATTTGTTTGTCAAGAGGAAGAGAGCTTTTTGTAACATACACAAATACAATATTTATAGTATGCCAGTATCAAGAATTGCAGTCCCATCAACTAAAGCTTCAAGACCTTTACATTTCTAAACTCCTTCCGCCGCCTGGTGTTGCTTCATGTTTTGAAACTAAATACTTTTGGTCTACTAAATTTTTGCTAGCCCACGATGAAGCGACCGATTCTTCTTCCTCTTCCTCTTCATCGTCGTTTTTTTCTTCTGCATCTTCATCTTCATCTTCATCAGAGCGCGTTGATCAGAGCACTTTTTGTTTAATATTTCTCGAATTCTTGAGCTAAGTTTGCAACGAAATATCAGCCGTGTCTCACGAGCGTAGTCCGGCGCTGGTTGTTGCTTGCTTTAATTTATGGTCGTTAACGGTGCTGCGTTGCAAAAAACCGGCAGCGGCACGAGTAGCGTTACCGGCACCTGGTAAAGTGTAACGGTTGACTTGTTGCAATGCTGCCCGGCCGCACGTTGATGATGGGCGGACAGCGTCGAGCCCCAGCTCGAGCGCAACAAACGATCTCAGCAAATACTCGTAGGTATTAAAATTCTGGCTTTCAGCAGCCGAAATCCGATTCCTTTGATTCGCGTCATTCTTTCATTAACTTCAGCCAAGACTACTTGCGCAACGCAACCGGCTCTGGCTCCGGCTGCGCTGGGGCCTCACTAGGCCATTTCTGATTTCGGCTTGACTCGATTTCTATTTATGTAAATCAGGCGGCGAGCAGCGGCCCAAACGAAAACCTCTCAAATGACCCTAATGGGAATTTTAAGAAACGGAAATTGTTTAATGAGTGGTTGGTTGTTGTTGTTGTTGTTGTTATTGTGGTTGGTAAATATGGTCCACCCACTTAAAATGTGTGCCCAAAAAAATCCGAAAAACCAAATAAAAATGCACCAATTGATTTTGTTGCACTGCGAATATTGTCAAATCTTAGTAATTTTCGGACTGATTTTTTGGGCCAAAAATTTTTGTTTTCTTCATTGCAATTTTGTTAATTTAGAAAAAAAAAACGACTACAAGACATACAAGAAAATTTTGCTTATAATAAAAAACACGACAAACCAACAAACAAAATGCTCGCTTCGTGATTTTAATGGCAAAACGCAGCTGGAGTGAATTTCAAGCGGCCTCGATGGCGTTAACGATGGCAACAACGATGGCGACAACGATGGCGATGGTTATGGCGATGGTTGACGACCACGACGATGACAACTAAAACAACAATGAACAACAAGAAAACAGGCGAAAAAAACGGTTGGGCGTAAAACCGTGCCTTGTTTTAATGTCAATCCGCAGCCTCAGATTTTTCGAAAAATCTATTTACTGAAAATTTATTTGCATACAAGCATGACATTTTGACAGTTTATTATGAGAAGCTGACATTTTTCAACACCAGAAAAAAAAGCGAGTAATAAAAAAAAATCTACAAAATAAGAAAATTGCCGAGAAAATTACTCAAAACTGTAAATAAGAAAATATTGATTGTTAAAAGAAGATTAAAACATAAAAAAATGTATTGGTTTAGGGTCGTCACAAACCCAATGAAGCGGCTTTAAATGGATAATACAAAATGATAAAAATCAAAGTGTTACAATGACAAAGTTATGAACTAACTGCGCTCACAAATTTCTCATAGTTAAGCCAAAGTTAAGTCAAAAGGTACTTGTATTATTTCTTGATCCAAAACTTGCCGCTAAATTTAGATCCGAAGTTATTGAGGTTACAAAACAAGAAGGCTGTATTTGAGGAAAATACAATAATATTTCGCCTCCAAAGCCACCGAGAAAATCTTTCTTAAAAGAAAACTTTTCTTAGGAATCAACACGAATCAACACGAGGAATCAACAAGCTTTTGTTTTCTTAATACTAAAAATTTCATCAGACTCAAAAAATTGTGAGCCTTGTACATTTACACCCTTTATATTTTCACTGATCATGCGATAAATAGCATGCAAAAATTGAATAAAAAGTTGACAAAACTACGGCACGAAATAAAAGTATGTTTATAAAAGAGTCTAAGTTTTGATATTGACTTAAAGAATTTTTTAATGACAGAATCCAAATCCAGATCTAAGCCTTTGTAACTTTTTCATTATATTTTACAGCACAAAATCATGCAACAAAACAAAACAAACACAATCACCTCAAAACAAAGTCATAAAATCAAGTGCCGGGCACACAAAGAAATGGTATTTTTGCTATGAATCGGTGTAAAAGGTATGAGAAGTTAAGGATTATAAAAGCTACTTTGACTTAGCGTGAAAGAGTATTTTTTTTGCGTACTCTTATTGTGTTTCTGAAAGTTGTGCGGTGTTTTTATGATTGAGTTTTTAGAGGCCTTGGACGGAAGTCCGTCCGTCCAGACGCCACCGGAATGCAACAAAGTAACAGTGGGTAAAAGAAAGAAGAGAGGGCGAGAAGGAGGCAAGGAAGGAGGAAGGAAGGAAGGAAGGAAGGAAGAAAGGAAGGAATAAAGTTATTAAAGTAAGCAGTTAAAAAAATTCACTTTGCATGTGGTTGGTGTGTGCGGAAGGATAGTTGATGGTTACCAGGCGAAAAATAGAAGTATTTTCAGCATAAGGATATATTTGTAGTTTAAGCCTTCAGTCAGTCAGAGGATAATCGGTTTAACCTTTATGCGATACACAAAAAATCATATTCATCAACTTTCTTTTGGGTGGAAAACTGTTTCAATAAACCCTTTCCAAATTCATCATAATTTAAAAAAACCATTAATTTATTTAACTAATTATTAATCAACTAATTAAGACAATAAATCGGAAAAAGTATAACAACAATGAGATAAAATTTTTCAAAAAATTTGTAGTGATTTGTTTTCAAAATTAAGCGAAATTTGACCCGAGTAGCCGCATTGGTGTTAAACAATTTGTGAATAATATAAAAAACGTGTTGTTGATCAGAATGAAGAGAAACAATTTTTTTATTTTTTTACCACTTTTTTCAGCGCTTTAAAAAAAAAAATGTTAACGCGTGTTAATAAGCGTTTTTAGAACAAATGTTAACACGTTTTAACAAGCGTTTTTGTGGTATTTTATGGAGCGAAAAAAACTCTTATTATTTTTTGAAAAAATGTATTACATTTTTATATTTTATATTTTTTATATCTTACTTACATTAAGGTTGAGCGGCGGTTATGAGTACCATCATAATGACCGAGGTGTATGTAAAGGTTATTTGCGTTGTTATTGTTGTTGCTGTTGGCGTTGCTGTTGGTTAACATTCGATTAATTATTTTGTTAAACAAATTGCAATGAAATGACAGTGTCGTTGACATTTGAGGTTGAAAAGAACCAGGCAAAAATTGTGTTGAGCGGGTGAAAGGTAATTTTATACGATAAATTACAAAAAAGCACACACAAAATAAATAATTTTTAAATGAAAACACACAAATGACATAGATTTTTTTAATAACGTTTAAAAGTTAGTTAATATTTCGTTGTCACAGCTTGAATATCACTTTAATACAATGCATTAACATAAACTAGTCCGTACATAGACCAACAATCCACACTCAAATTAATCAAAATAATTCTATAAAAATTCCAAAAAAAAAAAAAATCCAAAAAAATCCAAATCAAAAAAATGCAAAAAAAATCAAATTAATAAAAATGATATTCTGAAATGATTGTTTGTTTTTTAATTTTTTACGAACTGAAATAAAAAAATAAAAAGAATGGATATTTCGTGACGAAACGCACTCAATAAAAAACTTGTGAGAGAGCTTTGAAAATGAATAAAACAAAATGAAACCAAAAAGGTTACTTAAAATATTATATTATATTATATATCGCCGGCGAGTATTTATTCTATTCACTCCAACATTGAACGAATTTGCCACAAAACAACAATGAACAAATCTCTTCAGTTGTCCTTGCTTTCAAATGTACAATAACGATGGCGCGTTGACATTCCGGAAGCCTTGCGTGCGTCGTCTGCGTCGCAAGATGAGTCTTCGTAGCACAATACTATGTCCATATTGTGGTTTTCTTGGTTGGCTTCTTTCGGTACGCAAAGATGTTGCGATTTTTCCAACCATTTAACTTCTTAGTGAAAGATTTGCAATGTATTCATTGAGGCTTGCATGAGTTACGAATGAAGAAAGCTGGGACGGTGGTTCGGATTCCTTCGCAGTAGTTCTTCTTTTGATGGATTGTTGGCGTAGGTTGGCTGGTTGGTTGGCTTCACATTTCTTTTTTCCATTTTGCATTTCTCTTGTATATCATGGAAAGCTTACTATATTCCTCTATGTAGTATTGAACATATCAAATGTAAATGCAATTGTTTTTTTATTGTACTCTCGAAACCAACTAATAATTCATCAACTGGAAAATATTTTGCAATAATAATATATTGTGGAGCTTACTATAGTACTCTGCAGAGCGAGGGTTTTTCTCTTTCTGGCATTTACCAACAAACGCCAGACGCCAAGATCCCATCTCGTTTCAATTTATTTGAAACCGAACGCCTTGGTGTAGAAAATGGTTTAAGTTGGAAATAGCGCAACCGCCAAAGACGCAGTGATGCTGTCGCGTTCCTCTGATCTCTTCCTATTTGCAATTTCTTTTAAAGCCAAAGGTTTTCATTTGCGTTATCTTTCGTTTCAGAAGATACAAACGATGAAATGATATAAGCGCACAGTTGAAGAGCGCGCAGTTGAGTGTGTCTGCGGGTTGAAGCTCAGATTATAAGAAGCTATTAGTAAAGGCTAAAGCAAAAGACTACCGGACCAAGAAACTGCCAGAAAGTAAGAAGACTTAGGCAATAGCCAAAGAAGAGAAAGAGAATAAAATACCATCCAAACTGAGAAATTTCGATTTATGTCTTTTAAAAGCAAAACAAATAATGACTTAACAGCGTATATTTAACTGCAAACTCTTTGAATTAATGATTCTAAATTTCAATATTATTTTATTCTTGGGCTATCCAAAAGTACCTTTAACATGTTGATTGAGGATTTCAGTCAACCGTCATGTTTGTTTCTTGTCACTTTATCAAATACTAACCTACAATGATGGACAATGTTAAATATGTCTAATAATTTCAAAATTTTAATTTCAAATTTTTAAAATTTTGAAAAATTTTGAATTTTGATTTTCGATTTTATGTCTGTTGGTGTTTGTTTGGTAGATCTGGTTTTTCACACATAATTGTCATAGATAATAGCTGATAACTAAATAAAAAAACTAATCAAATAATATGTGCTTTATTCAAATGAAAACTTTCTATAGTTTATTTTGCATAACCCCAAAACATTCAAACCAATCTTCCTCATCTTTCCAAAAACTTCAAAGCCTTCCATCGTCGTGCGCCGCACTCAAATACAATACAACCAGTCCAGAAGAAATTAGTTAAAATCAATTTATACGATAATCAGCTGTTTTAGTTTTTTTAATGAGAGAGAGAGAGAGAAAGAGGGAAAGATCATAGAAGATGATAATCAGTTTTGGTCATCAATTACTCACTAATCAATCGATGTATCGTATCGTATCGTCGATCGTGTGCTCTGGACGTATCTAGTGTTGCCGGTAAGCACACACGCGCACACACACACACTAAAGCCAGGTGAAGACAAATTGTTGGGTGTAGACTTAGTTAATTGAAAATGCTTCACTTTCGAGGAGTTAATAGTTGTTAAGAAAATGATTTAAAATTAGATGATTTCATACCGAATGCTGGTGAGTCCGCGAAAATAGACACGTTGCTAAGTGAAATCATGTAATGATGTGATGATAATGTGTGTGAAAAAGATATTGCTGCTACATACAGCAATTATTTTTGTTTATTAATTTTTTATTGTCTCCTTGTTGTCTTATTTCTCATTTCAAATCAGCGACAAAAAACAATTGGGTCACGATGATTTGTTGATTTGTTGAATTGTTGATCGTTTGTTAAATGAATGATTATTGTGGTGCAGATAATCTGTTTTTTTTGGAATGACATTAACCAGTAAAGCGTAATGTTTTTGCTGACAACATTTTCCATTAATATTTTTTTGTACTTTTGAAATTGTGTGGATCTAAAATGTCGATTGAATGTCACTTGAAATTTGTTTTTTTTTTCGAATAAATACAATTTTACTTAGCAGCAAATGCAGCTAAGTCTGTTTTTACGCGATAGTTACATTCCGTGTTTAAAAAAATCGTGTAAAAACAGTGGATTTTTTATGGAAAAATAGAGAAATCAAAGGAAATCGTGTAAACACAAAATTGTTGTTTTTCTATATTCGTTTTAAATCAAACCGCTTAAAAATAAATAGTGCATTCAATGTCGCCCGTTGAAACTTCGTACGATTTAACTAAATACTAGCGGCGGACTAACCTAACTGACGACGACTTCTCCGGTGCACAAAATTATACAAATAAGTCTGAATTTTTTGGAAATCAAGATTTTTGTATCGAGAATCTTCTCCTTTCTTGAAGTTCGTTAAGTTTACCGACAAGATTTGATGATAATGGGTTTCGGAACGAATTTTCGTCATCCTTTGTCAAGTTTAGATTGGAAACAAACCGTTTTTGGCGTGTGTCACCTTTAATGTCTTTTTTCTTTTGTTCTGTCGTTTTAAAAAGACGGCACAAATATTTTTCGATAAGTTCAAATTTTAAACTTTTCTGAACGAAAGTGATTACGGTAAGTTCGAATTTCGGACTTTTCTGTGAGAATAAATTTCGTTAAGTTGAAATTTGAAACTTTTTTTAACGAAAGTGCTTGCGGTAAATTTGAATTTCCAACTTTCAAATTTAAAAGTTCAAAAGTTCAAATTTAAAATCGTGTAAAAATAAAATTATTGTTTTTTATATTCGTGTCAAATCAAACAGATAAAAACAGAAGTAAAGTAAAAAGAGAAAAAAAAGTAACTCGTGTTAAATTAAACTCGTGCAAAAAAAAATCGTGTAAAATGGAACTTCGTGTAAAAACAGACTGGGGAGAGTATTCCAATAAAAAAGAGCTTTTGCGATTTATTTCAAATTCGGATAGAGAACTTTTCTCTTCAACTCTTGCAACCTTTGGCAAATCACAGAGTTTCCTTTCTCGCTTCCAACAACGACGGAAGTTTTTTAATTTTCTATTACGTGAATTTAAATTCCGCCATTTTTGCCAATTGGCGGCATAAAAAATAAAGCAAAGCCAAACAAAACATACGGATACACCGAACTTTCAATCGATTTGAGTGTTTGGATGAAAGGAGATTTAAAAGCAGATGCATACGCAATCCCGTTCGCGCCAACCCAAACGCAATCACAATCACCAAACAATTGAAAGAAAGAATGGCCAAATGAAAGTTGTTGTTCCAGCGTTGCTCAAGCAAGATGCTGAGGCTGGAACTTATTGTCAGTTTAAAGAGTCAGTCAGCAGCTTTGCCATATTTAGACTGTACATAATTAAACGTCTTTAAAAATATCAAAGCAATAAAATCACACAAAAGGCAACAAATTTATGTACTCGTGCGTTGTCGCAAAACCATTTAAATTCAATGCATTTGCAAAAATACGCATGGGAATTTTATGACAGATGACAACAACAACAACAACTGCTACTACAACAACAGCAGCAGCATACCGAAAAACAACATCAGTCTTAATAACTTCAAGAAATCGATTGAAAGTACACAAATTACAAAAATTGGAAAAACTAAACATTGCCAGTTTTGTTCTTGTTGTTGTTGTTGTTCTTGTTGTTGTTGTTGTTGTTGTTGTAAATTACAAGAGTTGTATAGTTTTAAAATGGTGAAAATGCGTAGAAATTTCGAAAATGAAAAGCTACATGGTTGCCATACAAACACTCCGACTACAACAACAACAACAACAACAACAACCTAAACTAACCTTGGCTGATTTAAAACCTTTTAAGTGTCTTCAAGTCACATCAATTGACTGTACGCAACACGGCGCGACACGACGTAATCAAACATAACAACCACAACAACAATAACAAAATGCGGGCGGTCGCATTTTCCGTTTGACGTCTAGCGCCTGGCTTTCGAACGAATACACGGCAGTTTGTTTGTTCTAATTAGCATAGAGAGACGCATAGAAGCGTGTGGACGCGACCAGACGGACGGGCGGACGGCCGTATGGATGAACTGACGGTTCGTTTAAGACGAACTAAGAAACTTGCTCGGGTAGGCCTAAGTTTCTTGGACTGAAAGTCGTAAGTGATTTCGTTGTCGCTTCAACGAAATCTATCGGAAGATGAGTAGAGAAGTAGGCTGTTCTTGCCAACAGCCTACAGTCGCATTGTTGGTAAGCTTTTCATTATTGATTATTGCTAATGCGTATTTAATCAGCTAAGTGTTTTCTGCTGTTATTGATTTTACTTCTGAGTTGCGAAAGAAAAGAGAGAGAGAGAGAGAGAAAAAGACTGACTCAAAACAAAAAACAAATTGGTTTTTATTTAAATTTTTCAAGAGTTTTAGTGAGACTCGTAAGAGTTGTTGTTATTGCTGCTGCTGCTGCTTGGTCATTACTAACACTTGAAAGCTTTCTCTTTATGTCAATAATTCACCCACAAATTTTTTTTATTTATTTTACTAATTTTCACCTCATTAAAACGACATTAGAGCTATGTACACTTTAGCGCAGTTTCTTGCTCTCGCATTTCTCTACATATCGCCGTCCAAACAGCGCCCTTTTTGCTCTTAAAGAAACGCGTTAAACTCTACTTTGACTTCTCAATGTTAGATATCATTATTTTGCAACCCATTTTGATCCATAATGTATCCGAAGATATAGCCTTATCCGAAAGTACCTTTAGGATGTTCAGAATGAATGAGAATATCTGCCAAACGCCATGTTTTTTTTTTACTTCCTTTTTTTTAACCTACAATGACAGACAATTTTGTACGGGCGTGTTAAAGTTATTAAAATTACAATTTCAAAATTAGTGTCGAATAAAATATATCCTTCGTTCTCAAGTTAAGAATTTTGGTTTTCAAATTGAGTTCTAAAAACATGGTCGCAATAGTCATTTGGCAGCTATTGTTTTTTTCGCATAATTGTCATGGATAATACTTGATAATTAAATAAAATCCCATCAAATTCGGAAAAATGTGTTTAATTATATTTATAAAGAACTTACTATAATCTATTTTGGATAACACTATATTTTGCCAAATACAAACCATCTGGTGATTTGGAAATGCAGCCTGACATTCAGAGATTAAATAACGTTGCTGGGTAAAGTTAAACACACACACACACACACACCTACACCCACTCAGTCATTTATTAAGTATTGAGTTCTATTAAGTATTGAGTTTTTCTTCAATTGGTGATGATCTGCTGGAAAAGTTGAAATCATTAACGCGTGTTTTTTTATTACATATTCGTACTTTTATTATCTTAAATTAATGCAAATTTAAGAAACAAAGAAACTAATTGAAAAAAATGCAAAACAATTAATTCACAAAAATTGTTTGCAAACTTCTTCACAGCGTCGCGACGCTGTGGCTGCAATAAAAACAATTATCCAACACAAATGATTCGAAAATGCAAAAGCATCTTGCTGCCGACTAAACCGACAAACGAGATATAATAAAGTTAAACAAAAAAAAATAAAATAAAGTCGAAATAAAGTCGAAAACTTGTGTGAAATCAAGTGCAGCGTGCGCGTTATTACGTGCGCCAGCGCTGCCAGCTCGCCATAATATGTCCAGCTGTGCACTGTTGAGTTCATTTCTCCAATTAACTGGAAGCTGCGTTGATAACGTCCAATCAAAGCTGGCCGAAAAGTGCGGCGCCTGAAGCCGCGGACCGAACGATCGCACGACTGACCGCCGAGCCGAGCGACTGTAAGCCGCTGCAAGTCAAGGTGCGCGTTGGAGCTTCGAAGTACTCGTTTTTTACGAGCTCAACAATTTGTGGTTTTTATGATAACTGCGTTTTAATTGCTTGCACTGCCATACGAGGATATACTCGTAGTATTCAATGTCGCTCGTTGAAACTTCGTTCGATTTAACCAAATACTGGCGGCGGACGTCGTCATGACGGCCCGACTGACGACGACGACTTCTACCCTGCATAAAATTATAAAAATAAGACTGAATTTTTGGAAAACCAAGAATTTTTTATCGGGAATCTTCTACTTTCTTGATGTTCGTTAAGTTTTTCGATAGGATTGGATGATTGTGGGTTCTTGAAAGGAATGACGGAAGTCATCCTTTGTCAAGTTCGGTTTGGCGACAAAACGGGTTTTGGCAGTGTGACATCTTCAAAGTATTTTTTCTTTCGAACTTTCCAGCGAAAATTCGTTCTGAACCAAAAAAAATTGCTGAATATGCCACTAATGTTTTTCGTTAAGTTGTAATTTCGAACTTTTCTGGAGGAAAAAATTTAATTAAGTTAGAATTTCAAACTTTTGTGAGAGAAAAAATTTCGCTAAGATCCAATTACGAACTTTTTTGAACGAAAACTTTCGTTGAGTTCGAATTTCAAAGCTTTCTAAACGTAAATATGTTCTAAACATAAAAAAACGTATTTGTGTCGCCAAACAAAATTTTACAAGGGCTGACGGAAACTACGAGCTACTCGAACTTCCTTCAATTCTTCTTCTTCTTTCCGCCTTTTTCTTCTTCATCTTTAATCCGTACAGCATTAATTATATAGTCTCTCTCCTTATTTATCACTTACCGCATCGTTAATACTAATTGAAAAACGTCAATATTTGATTAATGCGCCGCTCTTACCGTTTACTACCTCGCATACTTACTAACACGTTCGTACCTTTTGTTCGGCTGCTGGCGGCTAATTATACAAATTATACCGCCTTTTTAAAAACAAATTTAAAAATATTTACTAAAATACTTTTGAGTTATTTCAAAGAGTGAATAGTTTTAAGTGCTAGAGATAATAGTTAAGTTTTTCTCTAAATTCATTTTATGGTTTCTTCTTCGTTCAAATTGAGTATACTCGTACATGTATCGCATAAATATTGTATAATAATATTTAAAATTGCTTTATTAATTAATAACAATTATATAATAACAATTAATAATAATTATATAATAAAGTATAAGACGCATTCGTCCGAAGTGCTGCGAGTGAAGTTAGTTACGCTTGAAAATTTCTTCAATTTTTCTAACATTTCTCAAGTATTTTTGTATTTTTTTCTTTGCTTATTTCCTACTGCTTCGAATTTCACGCTTACGCTTTTAATGCATTGTTTTTTATCATAATAAATTAATTTGATGGACTAAATATTTTATATAACCTGCAGTGTGCTGTAGCAGCTTTTAGTCTCAGTGTTGTTCAATGTGTCGAAGACGCGATATAGGAATCGCGGAGTCGAAGTCTGAGAGTCAGAGTAGGCGGCGTCGTTTTGAAATTAAGCCAGAAAACTTTCCTACAAGAAGAAATGAAGATTAATAGACTTAGAAACGTGATAAAATACATCATGTTAGCCAGTGGCCCTTTCAGGGAGGGGTGCATGAGTCGCATGACCCGCTCCCCTCCCCCCTTCCCCCTCACACAAACTATATACGCCACTGATGTTAGCCGAATATACTTTCTTTAATATGTACGATATAATAAATGTATTGTTTTGAAACCTTTGAAATGTGTCAAATTTTTCTCAAAACTTTCTCAAAACTGATAAATGATGACCATACTTTTTTTTGGACAACAGCAAAATAGTCGTTGACAAAAAATAATTGCTGGGTCTCACCAAATACTGCCGATTTCATACCGATTTCATACCGATTTCATACCGATTTCAATAGACAGATTCTCAAACCTTCAATGCAACTTAAAGCCTTCATGTTCCGCCCGAGCCACGCAATACCAGAAGATACCAAACAAGGCGGAAGACGACTTGTCTTGTGACCTGCGGTAAAACTTCATCGGTATTAGCGCAACGATGCCGATGCCAGTGTCCGCGACTTCGACTTCGCTTTCGGTCCATGTTGAAGTGCCCCGCGACCTTAACTTTCAATTTTGATTTTCAATGAAAGGCGTTCGCCGCGAACCATTTGATGTGATTAAAGTCGTATAAATCAATAGCGCGCCTCGTGAATAAATGCGGCGACGCGTTCAAACGTAGATAAATTATTTTATGACATGCGCTAACATTAAAAGCAATTAGAAAAAAATACTGAACAACGTATGGAAAGCAATGGTTATTTGGCCCCTGGATGGCACGCCACGCCACTCGAAAAATATCTTCTACGACTGATACAGTTTCGGTTTCGGTTTCGGTTTCGGTTTCGGTTTCTATTACGGTTTCAGTTTCAGTTTCGGTCTCAGCTTCGTTTTCATTTTCGACTGCGATTCGTTACAATTCGTTTCGATTTAAATTAATGTCTACACATTAAAAATCGATAAAGCATCCAGTGGCGGCAATCATTGGTATCGCCGCCATTAATTGTTTATGATAAGTTTTTTATTGTTATTGCCGCGAATGAGGTGAAGACAGCGCGAGCGCGCGCGCGCGGCATGGAAATGGATTCGAAAGTGAAATGATTGAGATGATTTTGAGCAGAGGTTTTCAGTTGAGTTTTTTGATTTTTTATTCATAAGCTCTCAATTATTGTACTTTTCATTATTTGATTGTTTTTGATTGCATCATGCTGAACTTTTAATAAAAATTAACATTTTTTACGATAACAAGAGAGCTTTTTATGGAGTTATTTTTAACTCATAATTTCTTCTTCGTTTTTCATAACTAAAGTACTTTTCAAGTGTTTTTAAAATGCAGAGAACAACAAATTTATAAGTACTATATTGCTTTTGCCTCTCAATTTTCATACTTTTTCAATATACTCGTATGTAAATTATTCAAAAATATTCTTCAGATTTTGTTCATTGCTCAAAAAAAGCAACGAAACAACAACAGCAACCGCTTGAAAAGTTGTGAAAATAGTCGATTTGAAAAATGCGCCATGAGAGTTTTTGATGATGCGACAAAATGTCATTAATACCATCGCAGTGGATGGCTTTCAATAACTTCAACAACTTGTTTTTGTTGTGTTTGTGGGGCAAAGGGATGGGTGGTGCACTTTCACGAGAGGGGGCCTTCGATTTTAATTTATCGAAGTAAAATATTATGTCACAAAGAGCATTACATCATCATTTTGTAATTTACGTAATGCATTTAAAAGTAATTTTATTGAGGCGGAAGTGGCTTTACGTCATTGCAAAATACGAAACATTTTCTTTTCCAAACAATTTTAACATAAACTTCAAAATAAGTAAAGGCAAAGGATATACCTTGATATTGAAACGAAACCTTATTAACCTTATATTGTACTATATCGTACTAATATTGTAGTTTTAAAAATTGTCTCTAAAAGTTTTGGGTTTCTTGCAAAATTGCGCAGTTTAGTTTAATTGAAATTAATTCAATATGAAAAAAAAATTCTCCATAGCATTAAAAAGTCGTTATAAACAGAACAAAAGCAGAGACACTGAGAAGTGTTAAATTTAAATATAAACAAAACAAGGGCAAAGGAACCATAATAAAATTAAATTTTCAGTCAAGTATTTTACTTCACTTCAATCTTAATTTTTGCAAATTGATTGCATGAAAACGAGAATGTCTCATTCTCGTAATCAAGGGTTCGTTCTCGCCAGAAGGGTGCGTGCGGAGAATATGAATATGAAGCTCTTGAAATGGGTTCCTTTATCGCATGAAAATCGCAGGTTTTTTTCGTCGTCAGACCACGATGGTTACTGACTTCGAATTATTGTTGGTGGTTGGTTTTTTTTTTTTTAGTTGTGTGAATTTTTGTGCATTTTGGGCACAAAACAGACCAACTTCAGCAGACAGCAGTCAATCTGAAGCGCGTAGTCCGCGTGAGTGACACTGAATCACATCAATCTCTCAAGCTTTGTTCATTCTTTTCTTCATCTTCGCCGCAAGAAATTACATACATAAATAACAGCTCATATAAAGAGTTTCAAGAGAAGATAATTAATCACGCAATTCGCAGTTCATTGTCTCTATTACGTAATAAGTATAATGATTATGATTGCAGAATTTAGTCAGAAAAGTTCTCAACAATGGCAAAAACCTAAAATTGATTAATTATAATTAATTAGCGTAAATTAAAACTGACAAGAGAAAATTATCATAGTAATATCTTTCAAAAATAAAACGGGAATAAAAACCTGGTTTTATTCACGTCAAAGCTAAAAAGTGCTAAGAAATTAAAGAGCGGGGGAAAAAAAACAAAAAAGGGGTGGAAGTTAAATCAATGTTGAAAAGTGTTTTTCGAAAAAAAAAAATGGTATCCTCTTGATCTCTAAATAGTTTTGTAATTAGAAAAATAATCGTACTTGATATTTATTGATGATCTAAACCATTGTATTTAAAAACCTCAGATACCGGGGTGTATACAGCTATTGCTTTTGGTGGGGGTAAAAAATCGATTTAGAGGGAGTAAAAAATTATTTCAATTGAGAAAATTTCGAAAAGAAATATTGACAAAAATACAAAAATGAATGAATATTTAAGGAAAATATTGCGAAACCACCAAAAAAGTGATTAATTTTTTAGGAAACCTTGGATTTCTCCTTTCCATTTGTTCTTGCAGGGGCGGAGGGAGCGTCTAAACCCGTAATTTATCGCCCCCCCCCCCCCCCCCCCGTCCGAAATACGCCACTGCATTCCGTGACTGCATCAGACTTTTATTTTCTCGCGTGTTAAACAAATTTCTAAGGTTAAGAATTTTGAATTAAGCTTGTATATTTTCTTAATGATAAATGGATAGATATTAAAAACCTTATTATTTCTAACTTGATGGTCATTACATAGAACAATAACGTTTTTTTTTCTGGTAAGTAATTGCTCTTGCCATTGGAAAAAAAAACTAATAATTTGTTTTCTTTTAATTTCTTTGCTGCTGCTGTCTGACATTAGCTGCCTCTGCCTTTTGAAATGAAAAAAATATCATTAACAGTAAAAACTTTTATATGACACGCCCCTTAAAAACAAACAATGCCTACGCTTGGTAGTGTAACGTTTTGGAAGTTTCTTATTTTTACACTTTTATTTATTCTACTGTTATTTTTTTGCTTTTTTGCCACAAAAAGTTTTCTCATTTGCTTATTCTTATTCGTGTTACATTCCGCGTTTTCGTTTATATTTAATTCTTTCTAATTAAAATTTGCTATGGTTGAATTATTTTCCCACACAATTTAAAAAAAAAAAATTAACAAACAAAAAAACACGGACATTCTCATTCAGAATATAGCAAAAATTAAAATAAAAATAGACAATAAAAAAAATTTAATTTATGTAACTGTTTAATTTAGTTATTATTATTCTTGAGTGTTGCCACATAAAATGACTCTATAGCTTCATAGCGCTTGTACACTTTGTCGAAGTTTGTTGCAAAAAAAAGAAAGAAAAAAGACGGTAAAAAACTTAGAAAAACTTGTCACAATCGTTAATGATGTGGTTGTCCTCAGTATTTGACTTTGGTGGTGTACGTCGTGCTCTGTATGTCATTTGAAATTCTACAATCAGTCATTTCTAACATGAGCTGGCAGCTAAAGGCTCTACGACGAGCGACGGGCGACATTGTTACGTTTCGTGAACGGCCAGAGTTGAAATAATATGAAGTCGTTTATTGTATTGTAACTATTGTGGTTGCTGTTGGTTTCCTTTTTTATGGATAACATTTTGACGAGACACTGTAAACATTGACATGCGTCAAAATAACATTGGCAGCATAAGAATATGTACATATATTGAAATGTCCGTTTATCGAGCAGCGAGCGAAGTGCTGACACATGATTTCATATAAAACGCGTTTATCTCTGTTGGTCGCGGTATGAATACCTGTTGGCTTTTGAGAACCGCTTTTACTACTTACTTACTACTTATTGAAAGCTTTCGTTGACAAAGCGCTAAAATTATTAGAGACCTTCTGAAAATGACATTCAACATAGATGTATTGAAAGAGACAATGGTTAGATACGATCCGTCATATTTAATTCGCTAAGAATTGGTTTTCTTAGAAATTAGGAGATGGTGTTAAATCAAACTAAATCGCTTAAATAGAAAACTATTGTTTTTATAATCGTGTTAAATCAAACGAAATCGTGTAAAAATAAAATTGTGTTTTTTATAATCGTGCTAAATTAAACCAAATCGCGTAAAAAGATAACTATGGCTTTTATAACCCTTTTAAATTAAACGAAATCGCGTACAAATAAAACTATGCTTTTTTATATTCCTGTTAAATTTAACCGAATCCCGTAAAAGGAAAATGATTGATTTTGTACTCGTGTTAAATCAAACGAAATCGCGTAAAAATGAATTTATGGTCTTTATATTCGTTTTAAATCAAACCTAATCGCGTAAAAAGAAAACTATGGTTTTTATATCGGTGTCAAACCAAACCAAAACGCGTAAAAAGAAAATTATAGTTTTTATATTCGTGTTAAATCAAACAAAATTGTGTAAAAATAAAATGATTGTTTTTATATTCATGTTAAATTAAACAAAATCGCTTAAAATAAAAATTATTGTTTTTATATTATATTTTTTATATTATATACTATTCCTCTTATAATCGTGTTAAATCAAACCAAATCGCGTAAAAGGAAAAATCATTGTTTTGTTATTCGTGTAATGTCGTAAAATACTAGCTTTGTTGCAGCAAAAGTAATTAATTTTTAAAGTGAACTGTTTTTTTTTTTCGTACACTGAAATTGTCATTGATTTGAAAGACATAACTCTTTCAGGCTACAGAATATAGCTGTCAATTCTGTCAATTTAATGGTAGTGGTAGACAGTAGAAGAGTAGTAGTAGCAATGGGTAGTGGTAGTAGAATCAGTAGTAGTAGTTTCGTTAGTAATCTTTACTTCGGTTTTATCTCTGGTAACTCTTTCTCTGGCGATGAGGCGATGCTAAGCGGTCGCGGCCGTTCGTTCGGACAACGACTGGCGTTCGGTGTGTTTTTGTTGTTGTTTTTTTCGCTTCGTTCCGTTTCGCTGACGTCGTTGGAGCCTGCACTAGAAAAAACTCACACCAACTACAACATTTTTATCGCAATTAAAAACTGAAAAAAAAACAGAAGTAAAAAAAACAAAAGTAATAAAACTCACTTAATCATTGCGCGACTGCGCAAAGCCGGCAAGGCCGTTCGTCGTCGTCGTCGTTGTTGCTGTTGCTGTTGTTGTTGTTGTTGTTTTGTTCGTTGTTGTTGTTGTGTTCGTTGTTGCTGTCGTTGTTGTCATTGTCGTCATCGTGCCGGTCGTCCTAGCCAGAGTTGGTGATAATAGAAAACAACAACAACAACACAATACAAATAACACAACAACAACAAAAACAATATCTCTTGTTTTTTACACTTTTTTCGATACGTTGGATCGTGTTTTAGTTAGCTGTTGTTATTGTTATTGTTGTTGTCATTTATTGTTGTCATCGCATTTGTTGTAAACGTTGTTGTTGTTGTTGCTGTCACTTTTGTTTTTGCTGTTGCTCTTATTAACTGCCGCTTTTTCGACGTCGCGCCGAGATTTTCAACCAGTTTCAACTGACTGAATTTGTCACTGACTGATTTCGAAGTAAATTTTTTTAAAAATTTCATTTTCACCTGCATTCAACACAATTTATGTACCTCCAGAGCCTCCCTGCTCTCTCCGCCTACACTCTCTTTCGCCTTCTCATTCTCTGCCTTTCCTACAAAGAAATTCGTTCATCAGCGAAGTTTGCATAATTTAATATGCATGGAGCAGTTGTTGTTGTTATTGTTGTTGTTGTGGTTTTTTATTGATATTTTTAACATTTAAAACAAAAATAGAAAATTAAACTAACAACTAACTTAGTTTGGTTAATGGATTGAGCTATTATTATCAAGCATTTTGTGGCTTTGAAATATTATTAACATTCGAAAGAAATCAAATCAAATTAACGTTTTTTTTGTTAGTATTAATTTTAATATTTATATTTATATTTTAATATTTTATTGAGTATATTTTGTTAGTATGAGGAATATGATTCCTGGATTGATCATGATTTTTATGAAATTAAAACTCAATAAAGGTGAAGAAATATTCATAACTCATCAAAGGCGAAGAAGGAAGTTTTTTTTTTTTGATAATAGTTTTTTTACAAAGAGTGCACGAAAGCGAAAAAAACGAAAGCTTTTGTTTTATTATTTAGCAGTAATCTATCGTTTCTTTGTTGGCTGAAGGTTGAAGATCGAAAGAGTGAGTGTCCTCCGATCCGATGATATACACGCAAACAGACAAACATCTCATAAATTAAACGTAATCGATTGATTCAAAGCCATTATTAAACCACGCAAATGCTTCATTGCGCATTCATTGCGAGCTATATTTCATCTTAATTTTTGAGGCCTACTAACATTTTTTTGTCTTACTTATTGTGCTTCAAACCTCGTCATTGCTAGAGCTCTCCCTTTCGATTTCGTGTCAATGAACGACCTTCCGGAGCTGCATGTTTTCAAAACGACGTTGAGTTCAACTGCAGTCGCCGTCACGATTTAAACGCCATCAAAACTGAGGCAGTTTCAGCAGATGCAACTTCGGCACAACACAAACAACAACAACCAAGAGCTACAACTGATTCACAGCTAAAACAAGTGCTGCCCACACACACTCACTCTTTCACTCTCTTACTCACTCTCTTACTCAAACGCTGTTACTCACTTTTTACTCACCTGCTGCAACTGTTTGCAAAGACTTGTCGCTGTAAACAACTGAGCCGAGTCGCCCAGTTTTTTCCCTCATCATCATCCTCTGCCTCCTTCGCAGAAAAATTGGTCATACCTTGTTAAAGCCGAGTTGACGCGTGTAATTAAAAATCCATGGCGGCGCCATTTGATAAGTACAGGCGGCGGGCCACACTTTTTGTTTTTTTGCTAGCTTCGTTTGGCGGCCAAAGTTTCCATTAGAATCATTATACTTCCACCCACCAGAGTCGTATACTCTTGTCAGATAGATTGAATGCAAGCACGATCGCAAACTCATTTGCAGTCAAATGTAGTCGAATGTAGTCGAACGTAGTCGTACTCGTAGGAGGCGATCATGTTTTTTACTAATTTGAAATTTGAGATTATCTTCTCTAGAAGCCGCCATAGATTAACAGCTAGTTTGGAACTCATTTGAATCGCGCAGCAACTGATTGAGTTGATCAAAATGGGACAGACGCAAGCGATTTATCGTACATCACAATGATTCGCTGAATATTTGCAGCAATAGCATTGCAAAGCCTTGCAAAGCCTTTTTTGGTATAACAAGTTGCTGAAGATTTTTTGAGAAAACTTCTTTTTTTTTTGTTGTTTACTAATAATATTTTCAGTTCGTGGCGAATGTTTTCCAATATTCTTAAATATCTTCAAGGTAATCTCAAAACTTTACGGAAGCTTGTAATTATGTCTTAAGACCTCTAAAGGTTCAACTTGTCTGAGAAGGTGCCAAATAAATCTAATGAAATGCGCAGTTAATCACGCCTGAGAGCTACAACGAACAATACTCTTGCCTGCGTGCCGCTTTTTTTAGCGAAATGTTAATGAAAGCATAGCAAAAATGTATAATTTATAAACATACTAAATAATTAACTAATCATTCTTTGAGCTGAAAAGGCAAAAACAACTGAAATTTCTACATTCCGTTGAAGAATGTGACCTTTTCGTGTTTTCTAGTGTTCTTTAATTCTCGCCTGCTGTTAAAAGGTTAACGTACGAACATCCTTATTCAATCGGAATAATCATTGCCATCCTTTTTTGTCACGGCAAATAATAATTTTTAACCGTGTTATTGACTAAAAGCTCCACGGTCGAAGCACTATCAAACCTCACCCACGTTTGAGGTTCCAAATTCCAAGCGTGGTGAACCATGGGTTGGAACCGGCACCGGTGCCAGCACTGCCAGTTATGAAACGGGCACCTAGAGGTGAAACAGATTTTGGTGAAACATTCTCACACGATAAACGCTACTCGCGGCCTGCGAGCAGCGACGTACAACGGCCATAGACAAAAGACAAAAAGCGCAGCTATTCTTTGGCATTTTTTTTCTTATCTGGCAGACAATGACTTGAACTCTGACACCAAAGCAGGCGGCTTCCTGCCAACAAGAGAAGTCGCCGCCATCGTCGCCAACGTCGCCATCGTCTCATCACCGCCTCGATCACCCTCCTGTGACTAAGTTTTCTGCAGTCTCGAAGTTGTGGCGAGTTCTACACGCAAAACAATAGCTTGCTTCTCACATTAACAACCGCAGCAACAACAACACAAAACAACAACAACAACAACGCGAATCGCTATGCCGCTTTAAGCGCATTTGATTCAGTTGAAGCGTCTAAAAGCCGCGCTACAGCAACAAACCGCATTTTCTTGGTGTCGATCTGTCTGTCGCTTTGCCTCTTTCTCCCTCTGTCGTTTTTCACAATTTGTCTGTCGATCTGCCTTAAAAGGCACTGCTCCTTCTTTGTTCTGCCGTCGTGTCTTGCCCGTTTGGCGTTTGGCCCGTTTGTCCCTTTTCTATGTCGTTACCATTGTCGTAAAAGCGGTTTGGTTGGTTTCTGTATAAATGGTTCTGCCAAAGAACTGGAGCTTCTCTTTTAGCAACGCGCCGACTAGAAACTATTTGGCTTTAAATTTTCTAACCTTTCGGTGTGTCGGTCGGTCGATCTGTCGGTCTCTCACTGTGTTTTTAAATGCGATTTGCATTAAAATTGCATACAATTTTTTTTGTATCTTTTATATTTTTTTGCTCTTCTGGTTTAAGACTGACTTTAACTTTATTTAATTTGTTTCCACAAGATTCGATTTCGTTGCTTGTGATTTTCTAACGGTTTGTTCCGCCGCCAGCAACAAACGTGACCATGTACTTAACCATAAAAGATGGAAAATATGTGAACATTGGATAAACTGCTGTCGACAATTCAACAGATTTTGTGTTTTGTTTTTTAAATTGCTTACGAAAAATTTAAAATTCTTAAGCGTAGAAAATTAAGAAATTAATGACTATCATAAATTAATAACTAAAATTAAGTACCTACGCTTAGCTGCTTCTAGTTCTAGTTTAAAGAGTGATTAATGGGTTAGTAACGAAACAACAGAAGAAAAAAGTCCGTACAACAAAATCCCTAACGACAAAATCTCGAAACGACAAAAACCCAAAATTACAGAACGAGTTACGAACGCCTTCGGGTTCGGGGAATGACGATGCGCGGCTCATTTTACGCGAATATATGTACATATGTATCTATTCGGGGTTCCTAAAGCTCGTCTGCATCTAGAGTGCTCTGTCTGTGCGGCATAAGGTCGCAGATAAAGATTAAACCCTCAATAAGTCGAGAATTTAATCGGTTACTAAATTTTTTGTACTCTGAGGCCCACGAGTGCGGGAAAGGCTTAAATAAGGCTTAATAAAAAAAGGCCTTTAATAAATCAAATATGTAGTCACTACGTTTCCAAAATTTTTCTGTGTTTGGAGTGGTCTGCATGTGCGGCATACGGTCGCAGATAATGTTTAAACCTTCAATAAGTCGAGAATTTAATGGGTTACTAAAGTTTTTCTACTCTGAGGTATCTAGAGTACCTCTGCGCGAGAAATCGACGACTTTGAATCCTAAATCCAAAGCTTTGTCGGTTCGGGATTTTCTCATTTCGGGATACATAAAATAATCGTCTAATTTTTTGGGATTTTGCATTTCGGAATTTTGACCGAAATTTATTCTCCTAGGATTAAACAAACCGAATTGGTCAAAAGGAATTACAACCAGCGTCTGGTCAATCTTTTTAAATAGAGCAATTAGTTCGGAATTCAGACCATCAATAAATCAATGGAAACAGCGAAATGACGAAATCACGGAAACAAAGTATAATACAAGTAAATACTCTTAAATAAATGCGTCAGCGTGAGTGAAGTTAACTAAAGTTTGTGACTGTTTAATAGGCCCCTGAACTATTTAATCCCTGAAGCAATAAAGTGCCCCAAATTTCAAACATTTTTAATGCAAATCGAGTGTGTTTAATTATTTTTAATAAATTATCATCATCAAACTTCGGGACTTAACAATTGGTCGAGTCAATTTGGTCAAATCACTCTCGGCTTTTTGCTAGTCAGTTACTCCGTGGTACACTGTACTCTACATAACTCGACGGTAGTTGTTGACTCGTGTATACTCTGTTGATTTTATGGACCACAATCTTTAAGAAAATTGTGCAAAAACAAGAAACAAAACAAAATTTCGCAATAAATCGGCAGATCTGTAGTAAGATGGATGGCACAGACAGACAGACTGAAAAAGAGAGAGAGAGAGAGGGGAGAGAGGGAGAGAAACAAATCGAATACAAACAGAGACAAAGCCAGACAAGCAGACAGACGGGTGGAGGTACGGTGGGATGCACGGCGAAGATACAGGTGAACAGACAAATTAACATACGAGTGTAGAGAGACAGACGGACAGAGAGACAGATGGACAGACAGAGGGACATACAGAAAAATAGTTAAACAAACAGAGCAAGAGCGATGCATAAGCAGACAAATAAAAGCACCAAAGATAGACAACCAGCCAAGAAGGGGTTAAGCTACCGTAACGTACTCGTACAAAGCGGTCGAAAGAGGCCGATAAGCAAATTTAGTGAGATACTTATTCATGGCGGCAAAAAAAATGGCTGCCGTTAGTGTTACCACCATAGAGTTGTCTTCCTTTCTTTCATTTTTTTTATTCTGTAACGTATTTGGAAAAATTTAACTACTGTTGTTATTGCTGATGCCAGTGTTGTTGTTGTTGGTTTTTGTTGTTGGTCAGCACTTTTCCTTTACATATTGTTGTTGTTGTTGTTTGTTAATAAGCAATTCAATAGGCCATAATATTAACGTTTATTGTTATTACATTGATATAGTCATACTTGTTTTTGTTACTGAAGTTGTTGTTTGTTGTTGTTGTTATTGTTAACGTCACTGTAGTTGGCTATTTGGTCTAACAATTTAATTTACTAACATAAAGTATAGTACGTACTTTTTATACATACATACGTTCATGACGGTCAAGTCAAGTGTTAAGAAAGCTACGTAATATGAACAGTATCAATTCATTAATAATTGTTATTGTTGTTGCTTTTTTTCATGACTTACAAGTTGTCAGAGATTGCTGCTAAAAACGAAAGTACATATCAATACTTTTTCATACTATATAAAAATAAAATAATCGAAAATAATTCAAGTTTAATGAATTCTTTACCTAAAAACAAACCGTAAAAATCGAGCTGACCTTCTAAACCGGAAACCAAATAATGCATTTCTAAAGCTATAGCTTAAAATCTATAGAATTTCTTCAGGCCGTCAGCTTTACGATATATTTTGGTATTAATATACAAAAGGGATGGTTTTTACTATACTTAGGGTTATCCAAAAGTGCCTTTAGCATGTTGAATAAGAATATCTTTCAAATACCACGCTTGTTTCTTATCACTTTTCTTTACTTCTAACCTGAAATCAAAGACAATTATAATGGCTAATTTCAAATGATAACTTTGCTGCAGTTCGTAATAGTGTTGCTAATGATCCATCCCATTTAACGTGATTCTCAAAAATTGATGATTTGAAAATTTAAAATAAAAACTCATTAAATTGAAAATAGTATATGATTTATTTAAAAAAAAAAACCGTCCGGTAGTGTATTTTGGATAGTCCTTGGGTTTTGTTTCTGGTTTGAAATTTTATTTAAAGTACATTATATCGTACTTTAATATAATAGAAATATAATAAAATTTATACAAAAAAGAATTTATTTATAAGAATCGTACTTCTTTAAAGCATTTTAAGCGAATGGCTTTTAAATTATTCATGCCATGAAGTAAAGCTTGTAAAGAAAATCGACCAGACCTTTCAACGCAGTGAATGTATCAGCATTTCTTGGAATGTTTTAAAACATTGAGCACGTGAGTGAGTATTTAAATGTTTAAAAAGGCAGTTAGAAAGGAGGCAAAAAATGGTTAAAAGCCATTTATAGTTAAAAGCGAATTTTAACGCATCTCTCTAAACGCGTTGCTGTCGTTACAAGAATGGTGAGCGATAAGATCAGCAGGAATGTCGATTTCTGACTGACAGTTGAAACATTTGAATTTGAAATTTGACCAACCGAGCTTTTGAGATAAAATTCAAATGAAAATGCCATCCTTCCTGGCTGTCAACAGGCATGCGCAGCAAACGCATCAGTGCCGAATTGTAAACATTGCGGGGTGAAGAGTGCGCAATAAAAGTTCGCAATGTGAAATTTTTGTTGTTAATGTTAGCGCTGTTGTTGTCTGTCACTTCAGAGTGGTTGAACAATGTTGTTGGTTTTGGTGGTGCGTTCATGGTTCGCTGCGCGCTGATAGTGTTTGGCAACACGGCATTGTTGCTGTCGATGTCGCATGAAATATTTTTTTGCACAAAACATCGAAGACACAAAAAAATTATTAATAGCGAATTCAGGTGTGTTCAAATGTTGTTTTTCCTTAATATTTTAAGATGTCCTACACCAACCTACAAGCCACTTGCAAGCCTACTCACCAGCGTACGTGTGTGTGTGTCAGAGTGCTGTTAAATTGACGCCGCATGCATGCCGCCGCATTGTGGAAAAATGACACGTAACGTGTTTGATTTGGAATCGTGTTTCAATTCGAACCAAACGCTGGAATTCAATCACGCTTCGAAATGTCTCCTCTGTCAACTCTATTGACTTTGACATTCGCGCTGACCTTTTATGGAGAACGTTTCGCAAAACAATATAAAAAGCGCCGGAGTTCCCACCGTTTTCTCTCTCTTTTCTACACTCTTTCTCTCTCGATTATAAAACTTTTGTGTTATTGGTTTTTATTTTAACATTTGCTTTCATGGACTTGCCTTCACTGTTTGTTTTCATTTATAGAGTTTTATACGAGCTCAAAACAATGAATAAGTGTTAATAATTTGGACTAATAAACCTTTCACTGAATGTTCACATAAACCGAACGACCGCCGGGCTAATGAAAAGTCGAATGAAAAGTCTTTAAATAAATATAAACAAAAATGCATACGTATTTTTCGAGATGCACGCGGAGACGCGAAGTTTTGGAGTTATCCAAAAGTACCTTTAGGACGATGAGTGAGAATATCTATGTAACGACAGGTTTGTTTCTTGTCACTTTCATCTTTTTCTAACCAACAATGATAGACAATGTAAACAAAGGTACAGACGAGAGTGTGTTTTTTTTTTGGAAATCAGAGTTAATACAATAATAAAAAACACACTTTATTTTTTCGGCAGAATCGTCCATCGGAGCAAGCAAAATTGAAATTTGGTTAAAAAATTTGATTAAACTGGATCTGTTCATGAGCAACCAAAGTCGGGCAGTCTCGGTCTTGGTGAAAGTGTCGCTAATGACCCTTCAACGTAAATGACACTCCATTCTTAAGAGCTAAAGAATTGAACATTTTTATTTTCGAATTAAGGTCTGGCAACGTGATGGCGGTGTCAGACGGCGGCTTACAAACGTAATTGTCATAGATAATACCTAATAATTATATTTTAAAAACCACTAAAATAAAAAAAATTATGCTTTCTTTTTAAAAAAACTTCCTATAATCTATTTTGGATATATGTATGTATGTCCCGTGTCCGTCATTCTTGTTCCAAGACCTTTCTTGGATCGAAAGATATAAAATCTTCTACAAGAAAAACGAAATGTACATTCTCACTTCAAATTGTCAATTTGCTGTCAATCCACACACACACACACACACTCTTAAACATAAACATAAAATATGCATGTCATTTTAACGCTCGTGCCAGTCAGCGTTAGAGGAAACAATAACAAACACACACACACACACCACGAGTACTATTGCTTTTTTCCTCACATTTTTCTTCCACCCAAAACCGAATGCGACCGCGCGGACGCGTATTCATTGCGAAATTGACAATCAGCATGACAGCTAACTTTCCACAAGAAAGATTTTCCTCTTCTCTGCTACTATAGAGAAATTCTGCCCTCTGCACTCTTTCTTTCTCTCGCAGCGCTGCCTTCCCTTCCGCTTGACCCCCTTTTGCGTTTGCCGGCATCTACGTCTGCAGCTTCTGTCGCGCTGCGTTGCTGCTGCTTAGCGCGCTCGTCATGCATATCATTTGCTTTATCAGATCCTGTTCACATATAGTGCTCGTACGTGGCCATTGCGAGGTGCTGCCATATCGCCGATGTTGTTGCTGCTGCCTGATGCAAAGCGCTGCTGCTGCTGCTGCTGTAAAGTCATTCGTGTGCATTTGAATATAAATTGTTCGAAAATTTTACTTTCTTACGTTGATGGTATTCGGATAATTGAAAGCAGCAGCAGCAGCAGCAGCGGCGGCAGCGGGGCAGAATCGTGATAATGGTGCAGAATCTGGCAGGCTTTTATTATTATATTAAAGGCATTCCAGGCAAGCAATGAGGCCTGTTTGCATGCGTTTCATTCGTATGGTTATTGTTGTTGTTGTTGTTGTTGTCGCTTTTAGCCGCACCGAAATTCCACAGTTGTTGCGAAATTCTTAATTGCAAGTGGACCATTTGAATTGTTGTCGTTGCGGAGAGAGAAATTCTTCTTAATCTTTGTCTCTTAGGAATAAAAGACCGAAAAATTCCTTTCCGCAAAAAAGAGGTCGCAGTGAGTTTGAAAGTCTTAAAAAAGATTCCATTTCGAGGAGAAAACGTCACCTTCTCTATTTTTACCCTCTCGCCGTCCTTTGTCACCACCCCTCGCACCACCACCACCACCACCACATAAATATTTGGCGACATGTCATTGCGGTTTTTTTTCTTAATTTTTTTTACCGCTTTTTCTCTTTGTCTTGTTTTTGTGCTGCTGTTGATTTTGGCCATGTTGCATGTTGAGGCAGACTCAGCCGCCTCACACGATTACCTTCGACATTTCGATACTATCCCAAAATGGAGTTCAAGTAATGCTCTAAGACTAATCGTCTCCCAACCTTCGTACCATCGAGCCAATTGCATCGAAACAACTACAGAACAACAACAACAACAATAACAACATTGAGTTGGTTCCTTTTATTGTGCAAATAAATACAATATAAATCATGTTTGCTGCTGCTGCTGCTTCTCTTGTCGTTTAAGCTATTTTCTTAGCCTGAGCCACCACCGTTACCGTCTCCACCACCACCACCATCACCACCACCGTCACCACCACTTGCACCGTCACCATCACTCTGTATAGGAATTCGGGGTCTTCCGAAGGCGCAGAGACAAAAAATGCGCGTCTTCTATTCGAATGGCTTAAAAATTCGGCTTGATTTCGCTAAAAAAATGGTGATGGTTGTGAACCCTTTTCTTTTCGCCGGACAAGCTGCTAAAGAAGCACAAGAAGCGGATGAAGAAAAGCGGGCGGAAGGTTTCGGCTTCGGTCTTTAACGGTGTAGATTACTTGATGTGGTTACTTTTGTAACAATTGTTAACCTGAGGAGCATCTTTGAAGCATCTTTTCTCGGCAGTTACTGTCGCTGACGTTGGTGACGCGCTGCCGCAGAAGCATGCAATACTTCTGGTTTATGTTGCCGTTCATGTTGACCTAATTGTTCGCCGGGGGTTAACTGTTGATCTTAACTTATTTCACTTTTTTCAAAAATGATTTATTAGCGAGGTTTACAGCGAAGTTGTCAAATTTGTTAGCAGTGAAATGCATTTATTTTTGTTGCTTCTATGAAATTCAGTTCATTTAAGCATGCTTTTGGAAGTCTTGTCTGTGTGTTGTATGATCGTGGTATTATGACGATAATAATCTCAGAAATAATCAGCTTTTAGAACAAAACCCAAAGCGCAGAGGCGTTGATTAAACTTGACAGCGACTTTAACAGAGTGCTCTTCTTGTCAGATCAGGCCACAAATGTTTATACAGCGAGCATAGAAATGTAGTAGGTAAAATATTTTATAAAGTAACTGCTTTCGTTTATTATTTACGAGTATAATAATAATAACAGACCTTTCATTTCTGCAAATATCGTATGCATTTTCCTTATGCGATCATTATCTATGGCCGCCAAGGTACGTATGCGTGATTTGCGGAGTAAAGTATTTGTGATTTTATTAAAAATTTCCAAAAATATCCAAAAATTTCGACAATTCGGATACTACCGCGTTATCGCAGTAACGCCTTCGGGGTTAATGTACTTTTTATTAAATCTTTTCCGAGGATCTTTTTCCACAAGATTGAAATCTTTCACAAAATTTTCGTTATTTAACGGCAGTCGTACATAAATTTTCACTGACCGACATGACTTAGCAGTTACGTTTTTATATAATCGCTGAGGCCGATACGTGCGCGGTACACAGAGGTCACAGAGACGTTGCGTAGCAGACGGCTTGGTGAGGAAGCAGCACATGAAATTACTTATATTTTGTTGGGAGAAGGAGAAGGAAGGAAGAAGCGCTGGGTTTTTCATGAACCAGAATGTGCAGCGTTTTTTAAAATTTTGTTTTTGTCCATTTTTTCTTTTTTTTTGCACTTTAGTTAATAATTTTAATGAAATTTCTCCGTTTTCTTCTTCTTCTGCGTCTCAATTTATTGGATTTTGATTTCTCATGTGAAAATTTAAGCGGAAATGAGTTATGTCTGTGTGTGAGTACGTTTTGTCGCGACGTGCGCAAAATGTTCGGCGCTTGCGAAAAATTAAACATTTACTTTCTAACACTTTGACGAAATAGCGGAGAAAAACATGAATGAAAAGAGTCAGGAACACAATGAAAATTGCATCATTAACATTTTCAAAGGTAAAGCATTCCGGCCAGCAGCAGCAGCAGCCGCAACAGGTACAAGTACGCCAACTGTCGAGCAATCGCGCCATATTCCTTTTCTCAATGCAAATTTTTACTTCCTAAAATTCATGCCGAAAATTATCACAAACTGCATGCATGACAATGCTCCGAATGCAATAAAATATGCGAAATGTGATGCAGTGCAGAGCAGAGCAGCGGCCAAGTGGTCACAGAAATGCCGCGCGTACCACGAACGTACCGCAGCGAGTGCAGCGAAAACATGACGACACAGCTGTCAAGGCAGTGACAAACGAGACAAGCAACAGACTCTCCAGCAACACGGAGGCCGACGACGACGACAACGCCGGCGACATACATCAACAGGAACAGACAAAATGAAGCAGACAAACGGATAAACAGACAGCCGCCATGCAGACTAACGGACAACCAGACTGGAAGGAAAATCTTTTAGAGACAGACAGATATGTCGACCTACACAATTACTAGATGTCGAGTGCAACAGCAACAACAACACCACCAGCTTCAACGTAATCAACTGTTGGCAGTAGTACGTTAGTAATGATAACAACTTTCCGAAAATACTGAAAAGTATCGCACTTTTTCGCTTTTCTTGAACAAGAAGAAAAAGAAGAAGAAGATAGGAAACAACTGCGAAAAACAGAATTAAAAAACATTTCTTTTACTCAAAATCAATTTTATTTAGTATTTTGCGTGTTGCGTTTTTTTTTTGGACTGCAGTAACTTTGTGAAACTTACAGTGGCGTGTATAGCTTTTGCTTTTGGTGGAGGTCTAATTTTTTGGGGGGCTCCATTTGAATTACGAAAAATTTTAATGTTTGTACCTAAAATACTGAAATTAATGAACACTTATATAAGTAAAATATAGTTAAAAAAGCAAGAAAGTTACAACCCCCAATTTTTCCTTTCTTTTTTGGGGCCGTTGGGGGCAGGAGGGTACGGACATGTGTTCGCACCACCCTCTAAATACGCCACTGCTGCGTGGATAATGTAATTCTTGTTAATACCGTGTTTCTTACTTTTATTCGAAACAACGCAGTGCCATGAAGGTACTGTAGGATGGAGTGAGGGGGGGGGGGGGGATGCTCGCCCTAATCGTCTCAAACGTCAAGTAGATTACTTTATGACTTACTACAGCCATTATCAACAATCAACCCATACTTTTCTACTAGTAACTTCTTCTACAACGAATATATGTACATATACATATATGGCTATGAATACATATACATACATGTATGTGCATATGTACTATATAATTCTCATTCGTCAAGAAAGTCTTCCTTCAGCTTTATCTTTCCTTCGTTCCATCGTCTTTTGATTCGTCTCATCATCTGTGTATTCTCATCTAATTTAATTACTGCCAGCCTTTTGTTGTTGTTGTTGTTGTTGTTGTTACACTTGTTGTTCACTTGTCTGTCTCACACACAGACTCACAGACTGTCTGTCTGTCTCTCTGTCTATTCTTCCAATTTAATCTTCTGAAATCTTTGCAACTTCAGAAACGTCAGCTTTCAGTCTTTTTCTATCACTAATATGTACTTTCTTCTTCTGCTTCTAATTCTTTTTTTGCTTCTTCATTTCTCTTCTTCTTCTTCTTTATTCTCCTTAGTATTCGTATATCCAGAATGTGGGAAAAAAGTAATACAATGAAAAAAAAATACCCTTTAGTACTCGTATCTTCGTTTTCTTCTTGTTTTTCTTCTTCCACTTCCTCTTCTTCTTCTTCTTCCTCTTCATTGTTTCCTAATTCTATCATAAAATTGTTTTTATTCTTCCCATTATCGCTTAAAAGCACCTGAAAAACTTGTACGTATTTTCATTCTCTCCCGAGAGAAAGAGAGATTGCTTTAATTGTTGCTGTTGTTGCCTGAATTAGTTATAATTCAGATAATTATTTTCGTCTTCTATCCAAACGTTTTTAGTGCTATTGTGTGCAACGAGATGGTCTTTTGTTGAAGAAGTTATTGTCCATTAGTGATTATTATTAAAGGAGAAAAGGCATCCTATTCGTATGTGAAGTTTTTTGTAATGGACGACCACATTCAGTCGACCATAAAGTTCAGACTTATCTATAAGAGATTATCCAGAAATACGATACATACATAGTTTATAAAGTTAATCCCTCGGTTTGTCACAAAATTACGTTTATGAAGAAGAGCTGGTGGGTTGGGCATGACTACTCTTTAATCGTATAAAAACAACAACAAAAAAAGGCTGTAGAGAATAAACAAAAATTAATCCGCGAAAGAACTTATATCAATGAAAGGATTTTGTTGTTAACCAAAAGTACATTTAGGATGTTAAATGGGAATATCGATCAAACGCCACGCTTGTTTCTAGTCACTTTATTTTATTTCTCATCCACAAGGACGGACAATTTTAATGAACGATTGCCGAACATGCTAAAGGTATTAAAATTTATTTTGAAAATTCGGGCTCACTAAGAAATACCCATCGTAGGTTACGTGATTTTTTCGGCCTAATAGTCCACCGAAGCAAACAACTCCGAATTTTGTTAAAAACTGGTTGAAACTGAAGCCGATCATGATAAACCAAATAGTCCGGCAGAGTCTGGCAAAAACAGCTCGCTCAAAACATTGTTGCTATTCGTGAAAGTGTTGCTGATGACCTATCAGCTTAAATTCCACTTCGTTCTCAAGAATTGAAGAATTGAAAATTTTGATTTTCGAATTAATGTCTGTTAAGTGGTCTGTTTATGTATACGAGTATATGCGAAATATTGTAACGAGAAACTAAAGACTCTTCATGGGCTCTTCATGACATAAACTTAATGAACTTAATTTCTAGGAGTGTACATGCTAATGTTCTTGCTATAATGGATAATTTTTTTATTGCCCAAACATCCATCGTCACTTTCAGTTTTTTGCAACAACACAAAGTTTCCCAGAGCGGCAAAATTAAAAAACAACCAACAACGCGAAAAGCAAAAATAAACAAAAATTCTAACCCAAATAATCGCAAAATCTTTGGCGATTTTCTCACTCCCAGCAAATCCAATTGCCAGAGATCCGCAAAGCTGTGCCCACAATTAGCACCACTCCTCAGCAACAATAAATTATCACCAACACAGAGCGAGCAATAAAAATACATACTAATAATAATCATAATAAAAAGTAAACTAATTAGTAATTGCATGAGAAACGAACGAGAAAAGTAAACGATATGAACAACAACAACAATAACAAGAACAACAACAACAATAACAAGAACAACAACAACAGCAGCAGCAGCAGTTTTCATATCACAGCAGCAGCAATGATATGAAAACCTGGCAGAGAGCAAGCAAAAGCGGTTCCGAAAAAGATGTTTGCTGCTGCTGCTGCTGCTGCTGGCTATTGTAGAAGCGGCAACATGTTAGCTAAAGTTGCCAGCAGCAGCATCGAACAACAACAACAACAACAACAACAGCAACCACTAAAGCAAGTGCAATGATCATTACGTGCCTGCCATCATGCTAATATAACAATAATACAATAATACAACAACAACAACAACCATCGCGAAAACAAACCAAATGCGAGCAACAGCAGCGAAGATTAAGGAGTGGCAAGTGGCATTTTATTAGCAATTCATGTCGTGGTAGTGGCGCTGCTGCTGCTGCTGCTGCTGCTGATGTTGGTAGTTGTGGCTGCTGTCCGCTTGATTGTTCTTGTTGTTGTTGTTATTGTTACTATTAAGTTTTCTTATGCAGCTTGAAGCTTAAGCTATACCTACTGAAATCATTTTATTACACTTTTATGCTTAAATTGTTCGATGGTGGTGAATTTGGTGTTGTTGTTGTTGTTGTTTTCGTTGTTATTATATCAATTATTTTCAGCGTTAATTTGGAAAAACACTCGATTCGAAATAGTCGGTTCGAATTATTTAAATACGCTCGAAATGTCAGCGCTATGAATAAATTGATTAATCCTGTTTTAATCGCGTTTTCATGCGAAAATTTGAAATTTTTCCGCTGTAAAAATTCAGAATTCTTTTTGATCACGACGTTTTAAATTATAACCGTTTACGTTACGTACGTTCACGTACGTATAATTTCTTGCAATGAATTGTACGTAAATGTGCTTTTTGCTTTAAATCAAAAGAGGCGAAATGAAAACCATTTTTTATGGCTGTCAAAAAATTCAACACTGCGACAGTTAAACATACGCAGCAAACTTCAAACGTTTGAAAGTTCGCAAGAATTTGCAAAACCTGAAAGAACAAGATCAGCCAAAGATAAAACTCTGATAAAGGCTTTACCTCAATCTGCTGATAACAGAATTATATTATTCTCATCATATATACATAGAAATAAAACTGTGTCTCTATTTTTATCTCCGTCTGGCACTCACATTATATTTTCCTTTTTTTTGTTCTATTTGCCAAATACCACAAAGAATATAGTACGTGGACCTCTTCGCTGATTACACTGACAGTTAGTTTTCGTTGCATGAAAATTTAAAGCTCAAAAGAAAAACTCGCTAAGCAATGACCCACCGAGTATGTCGGTAAAACGGCGCAGCATGATCGTCGATCGATCATCAACTTCCCACGGAAAACTCCACGACGCGCCCGTCACCGTCCATCACCGACGCGACGAGATGATTTCAGGTGAGATGAGAAGAGCATCATTACGGCGCGTGACCGACCGACCACCTACTGTTGCATTGACACCAATCCGACAACGACCCGAGAGGTGGTCGACCACGATCTGACACCAAGAGCAGCCTGATGCTGACTGACTGTGTTGCCACTTTAACAACCACTTCATTATTTAATGACCGAATGTCTAATAAACAAAATGTCTAATAAACCAAAAATATTTTAATCGAATTTTTCTGCAAATATCTACTAAAAGAAGGCGCAGCGGCAACTCTTCTTCTCGTCGACTCTTTGATATTTCGTATTTCCTTTTTTTTAATGATCGTCTATGGATTGATTCTGTTTTTATTGAATGCGGCAAAAAATTACTACAATAAAAATACCGATATATTGACATACGACAGACGTAATAAGTACGGAAAAATGTTAGAGGAATAACATTGTGATTTATTATGGATAAGATTTAACAGAGAAGTTTAGATGAAATTTGAAAAATGCACCGAAAAAAAAATGCCCAAAGATGAAAGTAACTGTATTTATATTGGTTTCTTTTCGAAAACAAAAATTATGCGCCATATTTTTTTTATATCTCTTTGAGTAAAATAAAAAAAAGTGGCGATTACATTGCTGTCAGCATGACATACGCGTATGGTGCACCGTATGCACCATATTTCAAACTTAATAATTTTTTTATTGACTTGGAAAATTATCATAACATTTAATAATACGATCATCATCATCAGCACCAGCGCCATTATCATTATACTGCTCACATTTCATTTAATGGCATTTTCAAAACTTTTCAAATTTTCACTGCGCTTCAAGTGTTTTCATTACTTTTCATGGAGCTCTCATGCAGCGCCGCCTCATTACTGCAGCAAGATCCACTGTCAAAAATCACGAAACGGCCGGCACCGCGGAGCCGCGGCCGCTACGTAGAAATCAACTTATGAACAGGAAATTTTGGAATGCTTCACATAATTTGCACTCCTTTACATCATCAAGTGGAGCAGCAGCGTGTCTCGTCAGCGAGAAACGCAAGCTCGGCCAACCTCAGACGACACGACAATATATCGTACAACCTGAACGGCGGACACATGTACACATAAACTGCGACAATATATCATTATAAGCATATCTTGCTGAGTGAAAAGTGAGCGAATTTCGCGGCGCCGTTTTTCGGAAGGTAACAAATAACAAATGCAACACTTTTGTCTGTCTGGCGGTCGGTCGATTTGTGTGACGGACCATTTCTCTCTCTCTCGCGCGCGGACTGTCTCCGACTGTTAGTATGACGCTGTCTATCAAAAAATGCCACAACCGAAACTGAACGCGAGCGACGAGTTGCTTTATAAAAATCAAAAGCAGCATGTAGCTACAATAACAATAATAATACTCGTAATAACAACAACAACAACAACAATAACAACCAAAAAACATATCTTTCTTTCTTTCTTTCTGAACAATGTGGGAGAAATATTTTGTTATACAGTGGGCTAAATTTAGAGAGAAGCATTAAAATCAAAAGCGCTCCATCTCGTTAAAACGTAGAAAAGCGAAAAATTGTTAAAGTGAAAACAGCGGAAAATAGCATCAGTCATGGTTTCTAACGCAAAATTCTGTTACGAGGTAATGTCTCATTTGTTCCGAGTCGTTCGGTTTATTGTTTGCCGTTCGTGCTTCGCATTATGTAAAAAACATATATAACAAAATATAACTACTCGAATGAGTATTTTGTATATTCGTAACATTAGACTTGTACATATTGTATATCCAGTTACTATGTTTTTATATACATATATGTATATATCTTTCTTTATAAAATTTGCTTGTTTTTTTTTTAATTTCTAAAATTTTTTGAAAGTCTTACCCGTACCGGATAAATATTTTAAAAGTCATATTTTGTTCCTGTGTTTTTGTTTTGTTTTTGTTTTTATTATTTCTCATATCATAAGAGAAGTGGTAATGTTGTTTCTTTTTTTTTATGGTTTCAGTGAAATTTTGCTTTTTTTTTTAAATATTATGAAGGCGTTTCGTTTTCTGCCACTGTTTTAGGAAATTTCGGTTTTTTTATATCTACCTCAACAACAATAACAACAACAGTAACAGCATTATAAAATGTATTTATTGCTATTGAATTTTTCCTGTGGCTGAGTTAATGGTCACTCAACTCTGTACTGTCGCTGCTGCTGTAGCTGCTGCTGCTGCTGCTATACTTTTCGAAGACATCATGTGTCTCGAAATGATTAGACGATGTCTCAACGAAAACCCCGCAGACACGCAGACAACAGCTCATTAAAATGAATTTCCCCGCCATTTTTGCCAGAAAAAAAAACTTGCCAACTACGATTTAAGACGTTCAATAACAAATAAAAACTGAAGTAAAAATTCATTAAATAAATTAAATTTACGTCACATTGAGGAAGTGAGTAACGATACAAAAAAATTGTGTGATTTTTTACTTAAGAAGTGTTGTAAATATCGCTGCCACAGTTTTTATAATTTGGTAAATACTCGAGCTGAAATACTCTATGTTGAAAATTGTGCTAAGTTTTTTGCGGAAATTCTTTGGCAGAATGAAGCCAATCGAAAACCACGTAAGCACAAACCGAATTGTGGTGAAACCAGAAAATAGTAAATAAAGTAACCATTATGACTACAAGCTAATTGTACAAAAATACACTAAAAATAGACTTTTACTGCTTCTACGGTTAATCATACGTTTTTTATGGTTATTTTTACTATTTTCGGAGTTAGTTCCATGCAGGTTTTTGGTTATTTTTTTAATTTTTAGTTTTGATTCTTATTTTTATACTTAACTTTAAGTTTTTAATGTTAGTTTTTACTATTTCTTCAGTTAAATTATAGCTAATGGTTATTTTTGCTATTCCTGCAGTTAATTTACAATTTTTTAAATCTTCTAAACATTTTTGCATTTGACTTGAAATGTGGTTATTTTTACTTTTAAAAGTTGTTGTTTAGTTTTACTATTTTTGAAGTGAATTTAATGCAGGTTATTGGTAATTTTTTTAATTTTTAGTTTTGATTCTTATTTTTATACTTATCTTAAAATTTTTAATGGTTATTTCTACTATTTTTACAGTTAAATTACAGTAAATGGTTATTTTTACTATTTCTGCAGTTAATTCACAGTTTTTTGATTATTTTACTTATTTTTACACTTGACTTGAAATGTAATTATTTCTACTATTTTTACAGTTAACTTATAGTTGTGTTAGCTACTGTAAGTTGTTAACTTATAGTAGTTATTTTTACTATTTCCACTGCTAACTTTTAATTTTGATACTTAATTTAAAGTGGTCATGTTTATTTTTTATTATTATTATAGTTGTTTTATAATTTTTTAATTTTTTTACTAATTATACTTTATCGATTTCACCTTAACCTTGAAGTTTTATGGTTATTTCTACTATTTTTACAGTTAATTAATAAAATTAATTATTTTTATTATTATTGCAATATTTTTATTTTATTTCTTTAAAAACTCTATCATTAACAACAAACCACTTTTTCCCATTTCTATGAAAATAATCTCTAAAATTCTCTAAATAATTAATCGCTTTCATAAACCATTTTTGCCGTCTTACATGGTATATGCTTATAAGTATCGTACATGAAAGAAAAACCAGCCGGTCACAAAAAAACAAACAAAACAATAAAATTACAAGTATTTTTCTCGATATTCCAACATGAACATAAAACCGCAACAACAAATAAATTCAAATTCTGACTATTTTTATTGACTTCCCAGAGATTGAGAAACTTGTTAAATTAATCGAAGTAATTTTCAGTACAATTTCGTGTAATTGTTTTTATTTCAGCTCTTTTTCAACCAATTTTTTGCACTAACTGCTCGATCGCTTGACGACCGATGGTCCGTCCGGTCGGGCTTTAAACGTTGCTGTCGATTGGGCGTGATTTAGTTGTCAATAAAATGGTGAAAAATACAAAGCAGTAAAGCGGCAATTGAGCGCCTCGAAAGCCGCGCCGCGGCAGTGATTTTCTGTAAGTTTATGTCTTAATTAAGGCGTGAGACGAGGATCAAACTCAAAAGCCACTTGGCATTGTAAAGCAATGTTTTCGGAAGTTTCCCAGCTTCAGTTATACCCGTATTTCGGTGCTATTGTTGTTGCTGATTTTCTTGTTTCGGGCTGATATCGGTTCTTCGTTGGAACGAAGGCGATTTTTGTGGCTTTTGTTTATTAACTGAAGTCGTGGCAACCATTGCAATTACTTTTATTGATTTTTAATGGAGGTTAATTTTTACAAACTGACAACAAGTCCAAGCAAATCGAAGCCTCGAATTAATCTCCGAAATTTTCTTTCGCAAGAAAGAAGAAAAGTATCAGCGAAGAAGTAAAATTGTAAAGATAAATTGGACATTCAAAAAATCAAAGATATTTATTTCACTTATTTAAAAGTAAACTAATCTAAAATAATATCGTAACCTCGGAGACATTGTTTTATAATATGATCAAATATTTCAAGTTAAATTCTTTTGCTTTGGAAGGATATAAACATTTTAATATCAATCAATTTGCCTTAACCGCACTGATTAAAATTAATAATTACATTTGAGTTAAAAGATTAAATGGACAAATTCAAAATTATTCTCAAAACTTATATTAATGCCCGGCACATACTATACCATCAGTCTCACTAAACTGAAAAATAGGAAACATTAATCTCTAAATATTCGCTTGTAAACGAATTTAAGCTGTATTGATGAAGAATATCTCGCAAAAGGAGTATTTATCGCATTATGAATCAGACGCGAGACGACAACGGCAACAGAAATAAAACTACTGAAAGTTAGCAACAACGGACATGCCAGAGCTTCTCACGAAGGCTAAAACGATGGACGATGAGATCATAATGCAAAATTTTAAGCGTATGCGTGACCACTAAAGACCGACCTGACATGAAATATCATTCGGCTTATGTTATATACTATATAAATATTTATGGGTATATGATTTTTTGTAAAATAATCATTAGATTAATGAAGTGTATAACGGAAAGATGAAAATGAAGATGAAAAATTTACAAATTGTATAATCATATGAACGGACGTATTACATCTTCATTCAAAGCACATCCGTTTGTCTTTCATCTTTTATGATTCTGATAATTAATATGATTTTCTTTCGTTCAATGCAAAGCAGATTTTCACTTTTGCCATAATAAACATACCTACTAAATATCTAAGTACAAATTTGTGCTGGTACCTTCAGTTGTTAAGTATACATACGTATATATGTATGTATGTCAAAACAATACATCCGACATCTGGGATGCATCTCAACTGTTGTTAAACTTAGATTTACATACTCGTGCCATTTTGTTATGTTAATTTCAAGAAAAATACGTTACAGTCTAAAGTCTACGGCAAAAGCGGTCTGCTAAACAGCTGTTATAATTATGGCATGTTAACAAATTGTTTCCGCTCTACTGTTAAAAATGCAAATGAAATTAAATCGAATACAAAGATAACATGAAAATTTTCTTTGGGACTAAAAGAGTATTTTTAAAAAAAAAAGAAACAATTTTAATTGCACTACAATGGACACTGTTTCCACTGTTCCAAATATCGTATAAACTAATACTATTCGTCTTCGAACAAGTTCTTCTATTGGTTCTGTAACACAAATTTTTGAGAAACCTTTGATGATACGAGTATTTCTCTGATCATCTCTAATAATTTTTATACTTATACAGCGTTTATTTTTTGCCAGCTACCATTTTCTTAACCCTTTAACTGTTTATGGCGACTATACTCGTTATGATTAAAGGACAATTCTTCGCATATTATTGAGTATCAGGGTTGGCATTCGACAAGAATTTTTGGACCTTGTATGTAGTCTACGTCGAAAACTGTAGAGTTTTTTTCTACATGTCGAAAACCTCAACCTTGTCGAAAACCTTAATCTTGTCGAAAGCTCTTAAATATTAAAGAACTTAAAGAATGACTCATTCAAATATCGTTTTTTTACTAACGTGAAGTATAGAATCTATCGACATACACGTTCTCCAGCTTCTTTATACCCAAAATGCGCGAGCCAAAGTGTAAGAATGACTGGACTCAAAAATAAAATTGAAATTCTTGTATTTTTCATCGAAAAATCTTTGTAGCGTTCGTTTGTTCTTATTGTAATTAATGAAGGTACATTTTTCACAGTTGTCGAGAATTTTGTGTAATCTACTCCAATTTGGTTTGGTATTCGACATATCGAAAATGTCGAAAACTCGACAAAGTATTCGACATGACAACACAGTCGAGCACATACTCGGCACAAAGGAAAAAAGGAAAAAAATTAATTCCTATGGAAACCATATGAAATCATAGCGAATGAACCGTCGATTTTTTTCCTGAAGAAGAAAAAATTAAACGCTTTAAAAAAATTGTACAATCTAGAATTAGTTAATCTGCCAAATCTCTTAATTTTAATTTTAAATTTTCTGAAGTTCGTATTGGTCTTTGTCAAATTGTTTGACAAATTGTTTGACTTTTTTCAAATTATTTCTGCTTTTTGTTATTTTACAGCTAAAATGAAGATGGATATTTTAATTTATTTTTAACAAATAATTCAACGGATCCAATAATTATTAGTATCTCAATAGAAGCAATCAATTTTAAAAAGGAATTAATTGACAATACACTTTATTAAAAATTTTGAATAAATGAGCTTCCTGTCATTAAGTTATACATACATACATACATACTGACCTTATATATCTTTGTAGATACTATATCTGTACATATGTACGTATAACTTAGGTACGAAAAAATATAACCGTTTATAAATCATGACTCAGTTTACGTTATTTCGAATGCGTTAGAGCTTAGCAAAAGCAAGACTGAACGCAGTAAATGGAAAGACAAACAATAACAAATATACAATAACAACAATAACAAAAATAAAAACTGATTTCAAAAAAGCTGACTGACTCTTTCAGCAATACATTACGAGTATACTCATAGCAATGACAAAAATGCTCCCATAAACTAACTCTGAGACGTCGCGACGTAGCGCAAGCAAGTGGTTCTTTGTTAAGGACGCAAAAAAAAATAATCACTTGCAAAGATTTAGAACTTCGTGGTAGTAGAGAAAGACTATAAAAAGAACTTGGACACGAAGTTATAAAATCACGCAGAACTTCGTTGGGGCCGTGTTTGGCGGTGCCGCTTGACACAGGCTCTGGCTTTACTCTCGGCGGCCACTTTGTAAATTCTTATTCTAATCGCTGGAGTATTTATCTGACTTCTCTCTTCTTCACCTAAACATTCAACTCACTCATTTCGTTGTCTCTCTTTTTCTCTCTCTCTCTCTCTCTTTTTATAGATTTCGATGTTCAGCAAATGATGATCGTGCCGAACGGTTCCAGCAGCAGCAGCAGCAGCATGTGATTCGGCATCGACCTCAGCTTCGCAATCAACTGAAAATTAAAAGCGAGTAGTCAGAATTCGCCTGTCTTCGTGTAGCGTTCGTTGGGCTCGGTCTCGGTCTCGGTGTCGGTGTCCGTGTCGGTCTAGCTCTGTGCGCTGCCGTTGGGTGGCAGCTTTATTTTATTCTATCGAGTGCCGTCGATTGCGGTTTAAACAACTGCAAACGGCCGCGTGTGTGACGATTTTTAAAATACAAAGAACTAAAGTGCGCTAAGGCTGAAAAAGTCGTATATTAAGCAAAATTATACTGCAGCTCAGCTAACATTATTACACTGCACTAAACAAATTACACTCGGTTCGGAAAACTGTCCGCTGGAATTTTAATCAATCCGGTTTGAATGAATGAATCAATTTAAAACTATCGACATTTATCCGTATATAAAGTGCTAAGAGTTAGTTGTAAAGGATAACCGGTTGCAGAACAAGTAAGAACAACGATAGCCGTGACAGCAGCAGCAGCAGCAGCAGCAAAGCAATGGGCACCAAATCGCCAGGAGGACCACAGCGCTGCCGCCTGATCCTCCAGCACTGTCTGGCCATACAGCTGAGCAAGCCCGGCCACACGCCCGGAGATTTCTGGATGTACGATTCCGGCTACATGATATTCCAGGTTAGTAAAGTATCGTATATATGTACATACTTACTTTGAAATTTACAATGAAAACTTTGTCAATTTGGTACAATTTAACCCTCACATGCTCAGTATTTAGTCACGTAAATATCGGTTCTTTAAAATTGGCATACTTAGCGCATAGAAAAATATCAAAATAGCATTTAATTTTTCTTTTAACAATTTTTTTTTTGTTTGTGATCATGAGAATGACATTTTTGATATTACAATTTTTTCGTAAATGGTTTCACAGTTAAATAAAAAATCCGAAATCATTTGTAATCGATCTGGTCATCGCATGAAAATTAGTATTTTTTATTTTTAAAAAGCAAGATTTCGAAATCTTCATGGAAGATCTAAATAAATCTAAATTTTCTTTATATTTCTAAAGTTATATCAAATTATCTTTCTCGAGATATTTGATAGAAAACGAGATACTCGCATAGACAGAGTATTTTCATTTAAATTTGGCACAAAATTTTGGCACATATTTATTAATTATGTATTTCACTAAAGCTTAAAAAATTTTTGAAACAATCTGAAAAAATTGGTATGTTTTTAATCAAATTTTCTCGATTTTTTATCTAGCCTGGCTGTTGTCTGTATAAATGCGATCGGAAGGTACTTTATCGTCTTCGGCACTCTATATCTTACTGGTTCAAATTTGCATTTTGCGCACGTAGACCGCAGTCGTGTGTCGATCATACAGTATCTGATGCCAGACAGTATCTGCTGCACTGATTTTAATTTACTTTTAGTTAAAATATGCTTCGGTTTTATACACATACACACACACACACACATATGTAATTTCATTTCGAAACAACCGCATTCATTGTTGCAACGATTTATGCTGCTGAAGGCGTCGTAAAGACTAGACAAACAGTCAGAGAGAGTACCTATGTATGTTGCCCGTTTCTTTGCCTTCGCCGAATGGTACCAGCACTATGTAAGCTTTAGCTATTTCACCCTTTCTGCCTCCCAACCGACCCCTTCACCCAAAACTTTAAGGGCGGTGCGTGATGCCGCTTCAGTCTGCGGAACTTAAGCGCCATTGTTCTCTGTTCTTGTTATTGATGACTTTGAAAAGTTATTGCACTGAAAACTGCACTTTTCTCTTCGTTGAAAGATTTTTGGGGGGGAGTGAAGCGCGAGCAGGAAGAAGAGTGCTTACTGCTCAACTAAGTTAGACTGCATTCTGACTTTGCTGGCTGTCCCGAACCATCCTCCTTTCAATTTTCTTCGCCCCCTAAAACGTCAAATTTGTTGTAAGGGATTCGAAAAAAATCCCTTTAGGATTTTGTAGGAAGTCGTGATAGATAAGAAATAACGGTACGACTGGAACAATGGCGAGGAGCTACCAGCAAGCAAAGCTCAATGTTTTTATGTCCGACAAATTAAAAATTGAAGTTTTCTTTGCTATCGCTATTGTTGCTTTTGTTGTTGTTGCTATTGTTGTTGTTGTTGTTATTACTGTTCACTTACAATACATGAATTTATTGCCAAAAAATGTGTAAACAAAGCAAGATAATTTATCATTGTTCGCCAGCGAGAAGGAGGCCGGGTAGGTTCCCTCTATTTTGTTCACACCTTTGTGTTTGTCTTTTTGTTTGTCTAATTTTTGTGGTTATTTCGAACATTTGAAAAGATAAAAATGCTTTTCGGCTAGTTTGAAGGTCTGGGTCGTAATATTGTTGAACCAACCAGCAAAACCATCTGCACTGCATTCCACAATCTACCATTCCACTCTCCCCCCTCACTCCCTCCCTGCCATCATTCTTATTCAGCAAGATCGAAAAGTTATGATAAATGTATCATTGCCAAGTTTTGAGTACGCTCCGGCTACCGACCGATTGCGCAGATAATGAAAGCACTTTAAAAAAGACAACGTAGACCATTTTTTTTCTACGATAACATTTGTCTAAAATGGTCTGGTTCAAATGTTTACCTGGTTACTACCGGTTACCTGCGTCAATACGTTCACGGAAGGCGTTACTTTTTGCAGTGAGTGATGCTTTAAAAATGCTGAATGTTACGTCCGTCAGTGCCACCGAAAAGTAATCAAAAATCAATCGACTCGAACAAGTCGTTTTGTTTGTTCTTCACTTGTCAAAGGTTGCGGAGGGTCAAGGTTAAGTTTAAAGCTAGCGTTAGGTAGAGACGGAGTTAGAGCGCAGAGCGCTTTACAGCAAGGTTAAATTGAATTAGAAAAAAATATTGCTGTTTCCTTTCCTTTAAAGATTATCAATCTCAATGCAGCCAATGAGGTTTGTAATTAAGGAACCGGTCTCTAAGCCGCGATTATCTCATCGCTTAACGACCAAGTTGACTAAAAAGGCCTGAGAAAATACTGCGATTGCACTCGAACAACGCTCAGCTTCGAAACTTTTCAGCACGATCATTATTCCTGCGTACATTCAAAGCGTATTCTATAACAAAATATTGTACAATACCATTGTATAAATAGCAAATATCATTAAATACCTAAAACTTGCAACATTTATAGCCCGTTGTTGTATTTAATGATATTCGCTATTAATACTATTTTGATTTTTTTGCAAAGTTGATTTTATATTTCGCCCTCAAAAAGCATTGGATTTCAATATACATAATTGAATTGGAATTCTTTAACTATTTTTCGTAAAATATATAGAAGCGTTACGTGCGCACTAAACTTCCAAGAGATTTATCACAAATGAAGCGTTATTTTTAGAAGCGTTGCCATCACGCCGAAACTTGCCAAACAACAAATTTCGTTACTTTCAAAACTTCTCTGCTGTTGTGACCAGAAGTGATGAGAAAAATACAGATTTCACTTCCTTAATTTATTTCGAAAGCATTTAAAAAAACAATACAGACTTTTCGTGGTCATTTCGGTTAATAAAATATTTTTACTTGATCTTCCGGCTTGACTTAGTCTCTGTCTCTGTCAGTCAATTATATTTAGTTGGGCGTAGTTCGTAAGCTCAATCAACATTCATCAACGGAAGAATGGATTTTCCATACAAAATTGAGCAAGTCTACAACCAACCAATCAACCAACCAACCAACTTTGTTGCCTGCCGTTTTCGTTGAGTTTCTTTTGGCGGCTGCGTTACGCCCGCATGTCACAGTCTGAGGTCTTAATTATTGGTGCCGGTATAGATTTTTGCTTAGTCAAGACCTCTGCGGCGGCCGCGGTAATGGCACGCACTTTTGTCGGCGACCAGGTGACCACTTATCTTGAGAGCTGTCACTCTTCCTATCCGTAACTATCGATGTGACAGCTTGTGACGTGATGCTAATTAAATTAAACGTATACCTAATAATTATTATTCACAGTCGTACAGTTAGAGCATGAACGCCGCCCCTGTTCGGCAGTTACCTACGTCTGTAACTGCTTTTTCGCACAAGAGCTTAATTAAGATGGGCGTAAATTGAATTTGTAAATTTTCCTATAGTTGTTTTATTCTCGATATTCGCACTCTTCTACTCTCCGTATATGCAAAATATTTTCTACTGAGATAATCATACGATCGATGCATGAGGTGTACCGACTATTCACCTCATCGAATATAATTTTAATCCTCTTTGAACACCTGCTAAGAGAGAAGATTAACTCGTTACTTTAAGTGGAAAAAATTCCAGCATGCTCTGAAGTGTCTTTAATTAATTTTCTTATTGCCATTCATTAAAAAATCTGTTTTTAGCGTCGCTAAATTTTATACAAAGCCGTGATTGCTTAATATTGTAAAAAAATATTAAAAAATATTTATTCGTATTGCGTCAGATTTTAGTTTAGATGGTATCAACCCTTTTTTCTTCATCTTCAAATATGTACTCGTATTTGAACAGAAAGAAACTGCAGAACAAATATATAGGATTATCCAAAAGAACCTTTAGGATGTTGATTCAAAATACCTGACAAACGCATTGTTTGATTCGTATCACTTTTAGTTATTTCTAATATACAATGTTAGGCAATAATTATCCATCTATACGATTGTTTGTATATGATTGTTGTATAAGATTGCAAAGCGTTATTAAAAAGAGCGTTAATTTTAAAAAAATCAATATTCAAAGATATTAAAAGCTATCGAAATTTGGTTAAACAGTTTTCTGAAACTGCATCTGTTTACGATAAACCAAAATCGGGCAGACCTAAAATAGCTTCTTTGAATCAAAACATTGCTGCTTGTTCGTTAAAGTGTTACTAAGGACTCAACAACTTGAATTTTACGTTGTGCTCAAGAATTGCTAAAATAGTATTGAAAATTTTAGTTTTCAAATTGATGTCTATAAAGGTGTGGTTAGACGTCATCCCTCAAGCATAATTGCCATAAATAATAACTGATAAACAAATAAAAAAACTCCACAAATTTAAAAATATTATATATTTAATTTAAAAAAAAATTCCTATAGTCTATTTTGGATAACCTTACATTCGTCTTTTAATCAGCGTCTACATAGTGTGTTGCTTCTGTTGCTTTCCGGACGCCAAAATATCTCTAACAAATAAAACTAGTAGCATCATCATTATCATCAAAACTATTAGCGTCATCATAATGATCATCATTGTCACCAGCCCATTTATCATCAATGTCATGGAAGATGCGCTTGCGCATGAAGTGTTGAATTTATAATTAAATTGAGTTGATTTGAATTGATTGGTTGGTGTTGCGTTTCTGGAAACGTTGCACGCAGCCGCTCATTGTCAACATTAACGTTAAAGCATTCAAATTGAAAACGTATATGGAAATGCTTGCAGTAGCAGCAGCAGCAGCAGCAGCAGCGGCGGCGACAGCAGTTTGCGGTTAATGCAATATTTTTGTTTTATACGCTTTAACCATTCATTCATACTATATTCATTGATTTCAACCGCAATTCGATTGTTTTAGATTGAATTGTTGTTATGACTGAGTATTGTTGTTACCGATTATTGGTTGTTAGCGATTATTGGTTGTTACCGATTATTGTAATATTTTCTGGTGTTGTTATATCAAAATTATTAAAAAAAATTTAAAATAGTGCTTTTAAATGCAAATTGAGTATGTTTTAACTCTAACAATTCATATTCATGCGAAGCCTTATAAATGCTCGAAGAAATTAAAAGCAGAAGAAAACCCGACTTTTTAAGCATTTTAGTAATAACTTCGAAAAACAACAACTTGATCTCGTCTCTTTACACCGAAACCAATTTAATTGCTTCGACTTCATTGTTTTTCACTCAACTTGTGACACAAAGTACGCCGCCCCTGTTTCTTTAATGCTTATTCATAAAGTACAAAATTTATTGGTCGGTATTTAATCTCGATTTCTTGGGGCCATCGCCCACCCCCCAACACCTCCCACCACTCCCTTGATATCATATCTTCCATGTCTGTACGGTTTTATTGTTTATTAAAATTTATGCATTTGCGCAACATCAAGGACGAAGCAACAACACCAAGGACATGTCGTAAATTTACTGTCAGTAACAGGCGAGTACTCAGTAACAGCGCAAACACATACACACACACACACACACACAATTACATCGACACGCCAGCAAAAATTATTGCATTCGAGCACAATGAAATAAAGTTCACACAAAACGATTACAGCCTGTTAATAAACATGTTTTAAACTTCATAATTAAACAACGTAAAAATAAATTAAATTTTTTAAGTTTATTCGGCTTAATTTTGAAAGTTGATTTTGATAACGTCCCGCATACGTAACGCGAGATTTTAGTTATTCATTAAGAAGAACAAGTTTTGTAAAGCGAAACTGATATACCAAAAATACTCATACGTATATTAAACGTACCGGACTTTCTTACACAAAACTCAACATTATCGAAGAATCAAGCGAAGAAAAAGCAAGTCAGCAGTTTTTATAATTCCATTCCAGAATCATGGTGTTCCCAAAACTATGACATACGACAAGGCTGAGGTTCTCTTATAGCGTCTGAAAATAAAAAATGTGCTTTTATTTCAATATTTCTGAATAGTAGTTAGTGTCTCATAACTTGCTTTAGAAAACAGAAATGGAAAAAGCGTTTAAAATAAAACCGAACAAATCGCAATTTCGCAATTTCAAATACGTACGTCCGTGTATTTGAAAAAACTGCCTACCCTTAAGTCAGTTCAAAGTAAAACGTTTACAGCCAGCAACTGACTACTTCTTGTTTGAAGCCTGACTGATGTGTGTTCAATTTAGCCGACAGTTCTCTGCGCCTTCTAAAACGTCCGCAGCAACACTCTTTCCATAACTACGAACACTTTTCAGTTGTTTGTTTGCTTTTCGCATGACTTTGCCGCGTTTCATTAACATGCGGCCAGTCATCGAGCTTTAGAATTGATTTTCAAAGCACAAATCAGTCATCAGCACGATTTAAAGAACTTCGCTTCCAGCAAACCGAGCCATTCAAGGTTACAGATTTCCGTTTGTGAATCGATTTTAAACCCATTAAGTATCATAAGAGCTAATTCAAGAAGTTAAGTTGGCTTTGTGGACACTTTTGGTTAACTTGCTGAGTTGCGAAATTGTTTAAAGCGTTGGCTTGAATGTGCTTAATTGTAGAATAAATTCTTCTAATGGCTTTTTCGAAGCCAAATATTTCATTATTTGTTTTGGAATTAAGCTTGTGTATGGCCGACACAGGCAAACGGTATTGATCAAAGCGTTACATTTTTTTGTTTTTTTTTTTTGTTTTTTAAATATATAAAAGGTTATTTCATTTTAAGTACTATAGAATTTTATTTACTTAACAATAACTAACTTTAAAATTCTATATACAGGGTGCGCCCATCTTTTATGTCGTTACGAGTATGTATACATTGAATAACTAACATTTATCAACCGATTGACTTGAGTAAACATGTCTTTTCAGTACAATGTCAATTCAGTACAATTTTCGGCTGCAAACTGAAAAAACGAGCTCAAAAAAGTGATGGGAAACGCAGCAAAAAGGGACCAATAGAGGCGAAACCAACAGAGGCGCCCACTTGATTGCTTTGTATTAAAAAACCAGTCCAAATAAATTGTTAAGGACAAATTAAATAAAACTACCTGATATATAGAAATAGGTTGTTTTCTTTTTAAAGTTATTCAATATTCACAAACCGCGACATAAAAGATGCCGCGCCCTGTATGTATTTCCTTTTCCAGAGGTACATTTCCGATGTTGAATGAAAATATCTATCAAACGCTGAGTAGGTTTTTTGTCACTTTATTTTATTTCTTATCTACAATGATAGACAATTGTACAAGATCGAAAATAATTATCCGACAATGTTTATTTCCTTTGCAAACAATTATTCTTAATTATTTAAAAAAATCACATTCGAAATGAAATTAACTGATCGAATAAACTGATGGCATGAACTCTTTTTTTTTTCTTTTATCTGATACACTCTCTCTCTCTCACTCTCTCTACTCGTTCGGAAATTCATTGGGGAGCACTTGGCATCAACTTCCGCTTCCTGTTTTTTATGGTCGCATACATTATGCCATACCAAGCGATTGCTTGCTTTTGTCACATTTCAGTACAAAGTTTCAAAATTGACGCCACTTTTGGTCGCAACTCCAAAAAGCCAGCCAAGCCAAGCCAGCTTGCTATCCTTGCGCTCCTGAAATAAATAAATTTAACAGATCAGAAGCCAAACAACAAAATGTTAACTCTTAACTCTTTATGTTAACGTTTCAGGCGTAAAAGTTTTAACGAGTCACGTTAAGCTGCTGATTTTAAAAGCTTTAGATATTATTACAGCAAAGGGGTGGAATTTATGGCGTGCGGGCAACCACACCCCATGTGTGTGTTTATGTTTGTGTGGCTGCACAATTTCGAAAGGGGCGTTTGTTTTTCGTTTGAGTTTTGAGGCTCAACGACGAGTATGTTTTATGGCAAGAGGGTGGATTCGACAGTTTTAATTTAAATAATTTCCTTCTTTGGGAGTTATATCGTACATTTTTGCGAGATTCCTGCTTGAGTTCGGCAGATGTTTCTGCCGTGGTTGGTCGGAAATTGTGTGGATAATCAAAGATATATGACTAAAATCTATCGGAAGATAATAAAGACGAGAAATTGTGAGGAAATGGCGTAATGAAATTACTAAAAGCATTCCAATTAAAAAGGGCAAATTCTTATTCTTTACATTCAACGTCTTCTTCTTCAGCAGATAATTATAAGCTTATGACAGACTTTATCAGAACTTATAAAAAACTTTGCAACGAAAAACTTTTATATCTACTGTCTCTGAAATCTCTTCTTCTACTAATTTAATATTCGTTAACTCATAGTAATGAGTTCTATGTTAAAAAACTTTTAAAATTAATAAGTTTTTTAAATTAAATGCCCTAAAAAGAACTGCACTTAACTAAAATGCAATAAAATGAAATATGCCATTTGATAGCACTTAGCAAGAACTTTAATTTGGCATCACACACGGCCCATTTAGATAACTCCAAAGTGGGGGACTAGTTACCCCCACGCTCTAAAGGACCCTAATCATAAAATTTTTGCACACCATCGGAAAGATATTCATTCACTTATTCCGAATCAAAAAACTCCATGTAAATCCATTCACGTTTACAATCAAAAATTTCACACCCAAATTTTCAATTTAAATTACTAAATATAAAAAAAGGGGCCTAATATGTCGATAATATTTGCACATTATTCGCTTATTAGACACTGTTCACGGTTTATTGTATTTTAATTTTGGACTCACATGCGCCTCGTTGGCCTACTTTAGACATGCTTTATTAATCAATCGGTGTCTACATCGGTTCGTTACTGCCAACATGCTGTCATCTCTACAGCTTTCCCACACGAGCTAAAAGAAAAACCATTGTTGATGACAGGCTTGTAGCAAACTAAATTCAAACTGACAGCAACGCAAAAAATGACAACTCATGAGACTGACAGCAACACATCAGACAAGACACATCAAGGGACTTCTCGAAGCTTTCCACAATGAAATTCCTTCGAGCATCTGACAAGAGCCGGCAAAAACTACAAATAAAACTAACTCTGGCAATTTCTATGACTGATAAACGTGATGATATGAGAAGAGAAATGATGTTACACAGTACCGTAATATATTATTGTTTTCAGGGGGAAGGAAATTCGAAATTTTTGAAGTGGAAATTGAACCTGCTATTAGGGCAAACGATTACGTAGTTATAGCTTGGAGAATGGCTTGTATAAGGGCGCAACTCTAAATGCCATGAAACAATAACTTCAACTGCTGAAGATTTAATATGGACCAGCCCTGCACATCCTTGTGCCGGCCGGCACATGGAGAGGATCCACAGCATGAATGACGATGTCTCGTGCACAGAATGAATTTCTGATAACGCAAGAACGGAACTTGCATTGTAAAATTTTATGAGTCGAACCAGACAAAAACAGGACATAACATGGAGAGGTCTTTTTTTGGTCGCTCTTTCGTCTCCCACGCCCTTCCACACACACTTCTGTACCAGCAAGGATGTGTTTACCGAGAAGCCATTGATGCAAACGCCCACTACATGTACCCATTTGTTTTTACAGGCCTTTGACCAGTTTTAATGCTAACGCGTGTACCAGTATCGTTACGAGATTAGATAAATCGATACTCGAGTAGATTTCTGCCACTCTGCCACTCTCTCTCTCTCTCCCTCTCTCTACCAACCCAAATGTGTACATTCTGCATGTGTTTTTATGTACCATATCACAGTCCAGTCGTTTATAATGTGAGCTCATTCAAGTAATCTTTTCAGATTACGATGACTTTACTTTAATTATTTTGGAAGCATAATTACCATGCAGGTGGTACGTACTACTCAAGCGGCTTAAAGTCGCGTATATACTCGTATATGACGAAACGAAAGTAAGACTTGCGTAAGCGTTTCTTTAACCGCTTTGTATTTGTCCAGTCACGAGGTGTGTCCGTGTGTGTGTGTTAACTCGACGACTAACTTCTCTACACTTCACAAAACTTGCAGAAAATTATTGCCAATTTTTGGCTGAAAAAATGTCGTCGTCACAAGCGTTTAAATTAACATTAACGTTGTGAACACAGTTGAAATGCTGTCAAAGTGTATATACAGGAAAGGCGAATGCATGCAATATATTAAATAAATTGTCTACTCTTTAGACGAGATTACGATTCAATCCCAAAACTATATTAGATACTAGTTTGGTTGGTAAATAAATTTTAGGGTTTTACGAGTAGGTACCTCTGTAATGGATTTACTGTAACAACCTCAATTAAACCTCATAGATATGATTTTTCGTGCACTAATTTTGTATTGTCTGCGATATAGATGACATTTTTTTGCGTTTTTCAAGAAATTTAAATTCTCTCCATTTCTCTGAAGTATAATTTTTCAGAATAACCATAACATGTCAAGCCTCAAAATGCCCTTCAATTTTACTTGAACGCCTTTGCAGGAACTTCTTAAATTGAACTTTACATTATATTGAAACTTCGAAACGTCAACACTTGCCAGGACCCACCCCCACCGCAACCCCAAGACGACCTTCTGCTGCCACCACGAAAACAAATAAAATTCCACAATATCATTCTGCAAAGGCAAATTGCTTTTTGTTAAAAAATGTCTTCATATTTCTCTGCACGCCTTCTTTCTTCACGAAATAGTTTCCTTAGATTCATTCAACAACTGAAATTGGAAATTAAATACGACATTTGCAATTTGGCTACACTTTCTGTAAATATAGAATATCTCAGTCTGTTTCAATTGTACAAAACGTGTGCCTTCATTTAATCCTTTTAACTCACTTCACTTCATTTTACTTCACTTTATTTCACTTCACTTTTCATTCTCTCGACAACAAGTGACTTCTCCTCCTCCTCCATTGTTTTTTGCTCATCCCCGAACACAAATGATAATATCGAGTTGAAAACGATTTTAATTAACTTTTTCTACTCTGGTTGTTGGCTGGGATTTCTTCCTTTGTAGTGTCGCATGTGATGGGAATTGGTTTCACTTGATTGTCACTCACCAAGTGCCCGCCGTAACAGCCTCAATTCCATCAAGTGTGCAGACAGAAATTGCATTTTTACCGTATCAAGTGTCATTGATCACGTTCAATTGAATTGATTTTGAGTTTTTTTAAGCTCTTTTTGTTCTTAAGTTCTTTTTTCGTTGCTTCCGCTGAATGAATGACAAGTGAGGAGCGACCATGCTCACCGTGGCATAATCATGAAAGGAAACGAAGCTAAAGTGTGATGATTGATGAACGTTCAAACAAACAGCGGTACATACTACATACATATACACAGAACTATAAAAACGATTATGCTGTATTAGAGTTAAAATGGAATCGAAAAGCCTTTTTCGATTTCAACTGCAGACTTTAGCTACGTATCCTTTGAATTTATGAATGAACGATTGCCAGGCGATTGATTAAAGTTCGAACAAAGTGATTAAGTTTTAAATAGTTTTTCGTTAGCTGAGGCCTTTTAACCACAATGATGATTTTTAGAGATAACTGCAAAATATTCTTGTTATAACTCAAAAGTTTTTCAAGTCCAATCAATTTTCCAATCCAATATGGTCTTAAAATAAATTACTACTCTCCGTAAGATACAGAACCTCTTTGGCTCCGCGCTCAACATTATCTTCATCGATAATCTAAATCTGAATTCTATTCCCACAAAATTTACATAAGAGTAAGTGCGCTTTTTGGCAGCGCACAATTTCGGTTCTAAATAAAAAGGAGGATACATATCATGATGGCCAACGAATTGCTTCACAACAAGTCATTAAAATAATTTCCAACCCAGTTTTTTGGGTTCGAAATCGCAAAAATATTGCTTCAATCGACATAGAAAAACTTTAAACTGCACAGAAACGTCGACGCTCGATGCCATTCAAAGGCCACGCCACAAACAAACGCTGACAAATGCACCGAAAAAGAGGTCACCGGTTTGAAAGAGCACATTCGTCCTCCAAGGAATTGCATAAGGCTTTGGCCAACGCTTGCCAAATCATCTGCTGAATGACGAAGCAATAAGTAAGCGTTAAACAAAAATGTCAGACCATAGAGGAAAAAAATGCACCCATTACTCGTGCATTCAGGCCAGCAAGAAAATCTTTTTTTTCTTTTTTGTTTTTTGCCCCTTTTCCTTTGGAAGGACACAACTTTCTGGCAAGGACAGCAAAAAGTGAAAAACACAATAGGACAATAACTTTTGTGAGCTACAAAAACAATGCGCGGCGGCTGGTGTTGTGCCAAAAAGTAGCCGGTAATGAAAAAAAAAAGTTTAATGGAACATTGCTTTTTGCAATTCAGTCCACGACTGGCCGGATAAAAAAGGCAACCCCCCGATCACGTCGCGTCAAGAACTGAGCTCTGTTCTTACTTTCTGAAATCGGCCTGTTTTTGCTACGGTTAACGGCTGGTAAATGTTGCGTCACGGCAGCCCGCGTCTACCCGTGTCCGCGGGAGCGCCATTGTTATGCATTAACTGTTTGTTGCCACCGAGCCCGATTGCCAATGCGGCCATACCGGAAAGAGAACTTGACTGCATTATGCTGCCATTTGCACGGTTTATATAATACTCGAGCAGAATTTATGTGCGCCAGATGCAGCAATGTGCAAATTTTGCGGTCATTGCCAGATTGTGGCATTGCAAAAGGATAAGTTTCGTGGGCTAGACGCAGTGCTAAAGCGGCTTTATGCTGTGTGAGGAAAATTTAATCTCTGATAGAAAAACGTACATATTTTGGTTTTAAGTACGAAAAAAGTCGTGACATTCTCAACAACTCTTCGCAAGTTACATACTTCGGCTTCTCTTCTAAATAGTTTATAGTACGATACGTTTGTAAACTCTTCAACGACCAGAATGTTTCCGTTTTTCTCTCGATTTGTAACGATTTGCTACACTTCGACAAATAATAAGCTGTATTTATAAGCTTATCCTCCCTTCCCTTCGTCTGTGTGCGCCCCCTGAATGACTCCTGGAGTTCACATCGCTTAAGGGAGGGTTACTAAAACAATAAAGAAAATAAGAATAACATCAAAATGTACTCGTAGTATTGATTTGCGGCACGCTCAATGCCTGCTGAGCTCTAAGGGTGTCTTCAAGGTTATCCCTAAGAGGGTGGTTATTCGTCTATACGATTCTTCTAAACGATTATACTAAACAATTCTTACAATTACATCAATCACTTGAGTGTCAAACGCCACCCTTACTCGACATTTAGCAACAATGATGATGCTGTTGATGATGGTGGTGGCACCGAAAATCAAATAGAGAAATTATTTTTTATTGCGTGTGCGTGAGGATGCTTTACCAACCATTTCTCCGTGTCTGTGAACGTCCAACGAAGTAAGTGTAACTTAAGTTAGCAAAAGAATAGACATCCAACATCATTTAACTTTCTACGAAAGTTTGTAAAATGTTCTCATGTAAATCTAAAAAACCATAATAAAACCTTTAACTCCATAAAATCTCAACAACTCTTGGGCCGCCTAAATTGCAATGATTATGTATAATTGTTGATGAATATAATCATTGAAATTATTGTAAAACTTTTCCGTTGTGTAAAGAGAGACAGAAAACTCGTACCTTCTTCTGGAAATTAATGTTACCGGCACGGCAAAAAGAACATACCATCTTTCTCTTAATAAAGTAAACTCAATCTATTGTCTTCAACGGCACCAAATTAATTCACTTTTCCCAAGCATTTGTCAACGGCATTGTTTTATAAAGGTAGAAAAATAAACTAGAAGAAGAAGTCTATGCTATACAATGCTTGGCCTACTGCCTGCCTGTTGCCAGTAGCTTTCACGTCTGCCCACATCAGAACCCAGCTATGTACATACCATACATACATCCTCCGCTTGAATTGGAGTCAAGTGTTCTAAGCCGTTACTATCTACTCGTACTATTGCCTTGATATACAGTTGGTCTCCTGTCTGTACAAGCATACATAATTTATGTATGTAAATATATACATAGTCTCACCATACGTCACCAATCGACTCTTATAAGAGTTCCAAGAGTCTCTGGTCTTCCAAGAGTTGGTGTTTGTCAGGTGTTGTATATTATTATGTTTAGTAAATATTTTTCACTTCAAAAGCTTTCGAGCAGTTCGAGTGCTTTTGCATGCTTCTTTGAGATTATTCTGCTTTTAGTTGCTTTTCCTGATTTCTAGACAGATATTTTTAAAGTGCCGCATAAATTTAAATTTGCGCTTGACACTTGACATAATATTGATTAAGTGGACGAGGCGAATTGGGAGCTGTTGCGTTCCGTTTTCTTCTAAACGGGAAAACTATGTTAGTTTATTTAAATATTTAATTAAATAAAAGCAAACATTTTTCTAGCAAATTTTTAAAATCAAGTGAAGGTGATACGATTATAGTTCTGACCCAATTTCTTTTTCATTTTCACACCGTATAGCAAGCAACAAAAGCTATTACTAGTAAAAAAGTTTAAAAAAAGTTTACTGGTAATCTTTGGAAAAAAATCATTTGCAAGCGTTGGCCATTTTCTGTGTCTTTTGTCTTTCTAATTTTTAATATTTGTGAAAGAATAAATTTAAATTAATTAAATTGAAAATCGTGGACAACGTAAAAGGTCTCAGTTTTTTAGTTTTAGATTTAGATCGCTTGATTTTTCAATATATAAAAATCAATATATAAAAATCAATGCCGGTTGAAAATCAGGGATGCCACACCTTGCTAATCTCGTAATAAATTCAGGTATGATCTCATAAAAATCTAAATTAATCAATGTATTTTAAAAATTAGCGATTTTAAATAATGAATCGAAAAGTTTAAACTAATTACTAAAAAACTTATCGCGTGACGATCCATAGCAGCTCTCAAGAGAAAATTGTGATTAAGGTTAGTTATACAACATACTCGTATATATTCTTTTTTGGTTTGGAACGCGCTTCTTTTTAAGACCATTTAGAGATACATATGTTAAAAACCAGCCATGGTACAATATACTGTCTGATATTGATTAATATCATAAAAATAAAATGATTAATGCTCATTAGTATTCAATAATTAATTAGTCATTAGGTAGATATGTTTGTTATTAAATCAGTTGACGGAATTTATGGCCTATGTAACGTTATGGCCATGGTATGTTGCATACTCGTGTGTACAAACTCTTCTAATTATTCTAAAAATATTAAAAAATTTAATTTCTGTGGGCCAAGAGAGTGTACATTATGTTTCTCTGAGCTATTCATGTACTAATATCTAGCTCTTAGAGCTATCTAAAAGTAACTTTAGAATGTTGAATGAGAATATCTGGCAAACGCCAGATTTTGTTTCTGTCACTTTCTTTTATTTCTAACCTAAAATGATAGACAATTTTAATAGAGTCATAATTATACGATTTATTTTACATTTTTTTTAAAATCAGTGTTCAAGCAAATAAATGAAACCCATCGTAAATTTTGTAATTTTTTGGCATTACAAACAGTTCCTAATTTGGTAAAACTAAAACTATTCATATTAAAAAACAAAGTCTAAACCAACAAGGTACAAATTGCTTACTGAAAGCAAGATTATGCAAATCATGATCTTCTGTAATATGCCGCAAAAGAAGATTTTATTCCTCCGCAGCCATCTGCAAATAATTACGTTTCCAGCCATGCCGCATTTGTGTACGCATCAAAGCCTTTGCCGAGGTAGGGCTACATAATGGACGACGCTTTTAATGAAGCTACCATCCACAAAATCACAGAGTAGTAATAATGGTAATGGTTTGTTCTTCTCAACCCACCAACAAGCCGGCCGCAATGAAAGAACAACGACAAGTTGTCCGATATTCGTCTAAGAAGCATATTGCATCGAGAACGGAACGACGGACGCATGTGGCAAGACCTCCAATTAAAGAGTAACCTAACAATGAGACATCGGACGTTAAGAAATCCCAACCGCACGGCAAAACTGAGCAACAATTGTTGAAATTAGACGGAAGGACTGATGGACGGACAGACGGACGGATGGATACATCACCGAGATTGAGATACGAAAGCATCTCAAGCGTAACTGCGCTGATATGGCGGGCCAAACAATCTAGTTACTGCCGACTTTCTGTGTATAAATTATAAAAGCCTCTGTTTCGCAATAAAAAAACTGCACTACATCGCGCCGCTATGATTTTGGTACTTGGTACTTGCTAAGCAACAGCAGCAGTCAAAAATCGAGAACAAACCAAAAACGACTCACTGATGAGATCTCATTACCACAAAGTCAACCGAAGTAAGCAAGATAGCAACAACATGGAGACCACAGCATACAAGTAGAATGTTGCGCTTACATTTTTGCTGTAATGACTCAATTCGAAGAGAATTTGGAATGTGTAACTGCTGCAACTAACTGCTATACACAATATAGTGGTTATGCGACAACAGAAAGTGACGGCCATGCAGGCTTGATTTCAACACAAATCTAGTGGCAATTGTTTACATTCATAAAATTTTCTTACTCCGGTTGATAATCCATAAACGGCAGTTCAGAAACTGGACCCTTTAGTTATGACGAAGAGCATTTGTCAATCCAAAGGAAATTGAATCCTTCTTTCTGCATGTACAGGTTGCGCCATCTTTGATGTCGGTATGTGAATATGGAATGACTTTTTAAAAAAAATAAACCGCTTTTCATATATGAGATATGTATTTTTATTTAACTTGGTCCTTTATTTGGACTTGTTATTGTATACTACATCTACCAAATGTCCGCCTTTATTGGCTAAAGAAAAATATGCCCTTTTTGCTGCATTTTCCTTGACTTTTTTTAGCATTACTATTTCAGTGCGTTGTTTTAGTATGAAGCGACTTAAGTATGGTAATTGTAACTGACGTTTCAAAACCATGTTTACTCAAGTTAATCGGTGGATAAATATTAAAGTTATTCAATGTTTACATACCGCCATAAAGGATGGCGCACCCCTTCTTTTTAGTAGTATTCTTCACACTACATAGAAATGCTATTTATTAGAAATAACTTCTGTTTGATTCGAAAAAGACATGAAACCATTACGGTAACAGGCCGTCACGTTGTAGTGTTTAAACTCTCAAACTTCAGTCCGGCTGCTGGGTTACATTTCATTACGAGTATCTCGAGCATGAATACTCGGCTTTTAGCGAGACCAATGAATTTTCAGCACTTTATGCTGGCATTAGCCCCAGTCAGTAGCCCCATTTTGTAGCCCCAGTCTTTGCCAACGAACGAGCTACACAATTAGTAGGGCTGTCATGTCGCCTGCCTATAATTTCAACGACTTCGACCAGTGTCGCTACCGACACGATTTTTGTGGGAGCTGAATTCGGGCCGGCATCGGTTGTTACGGTGTTACATTTACTGAAAGCATTTAAAAAAATATGTTAACCTCGCAGGGAGCATTGGTGCCTTTATTGTTTTGTTTCGTTTCCTTTGGCTTTGTTTGCATTTTACTTATTTTTGAAATATTTTTTTTTGTTTTCTCACATTTTTAGTTAAATTTTTCTACTTTCTTCTGTGTTGCTTCACGGCATTTTTTCAAGTCTGTATCTTGTTGAGATGCAGTCGTGGCGAGGCGGTGACAGCACCCCAAATGTCACCGTAAATGTCAAAATAGGCGCTTCGTTATTCGGCATCACACACGTTGCTGGAGCTTGTTGGCTTCTTGCTGCCAACAATTTTTGTTTTAGAAATGGCTTCCTTTAGTTCGTTTGTGTCATGTTTATTTCTGAAGTGAACAGCGAAGGTGTTGGTGCTGCCGCCGCCGCTGCCACCGCCGCTGTGTCAACCATTGTTGCACATCACAGTGTTGTGGCCGTTTTTCACTTGCATTTTTCAATTTCTCTTTCCCTCATGCCCAAATTTGGTGGCACACTTTGGTGTTTGTTGCAAAACAGTTGCTCCTGCAATAATGATGATATTGTGTGTATTTTGTTTATTTTTGTCCGTCTGTTCGATGTGCCTTGTGCTGTGTATTTATGACAGGTCGCCATATTTGAGAGTGCCATAAATGATGTGACATTTTTCCAGTTCATTACGACTATGAGTAAAGCTGGTGAGCAAATTAAAGGAAAAAGTGCTCAACATGAGCGTCCAGAAAAAAGCGAAAATGGTGGTTGTTAAGCCTTTTATAGAAGGAAGACCGACGGACGGACGGTGCGCCAATAGTTTTTGCATGCCTTTTGAAATAGACGAAGCCAAAGAAAAGGCGTGGGAAAAGACGGCCGGACTTCGCGACTACAAATGTAAGCTTTAAAGTGGCTTAGGCCAAGTTTAATCCGTAAGCATTGTTGGTTCATTAAATTTAATTTAATCCTCCACACAACACAGTAAGAGCGCGATTATGAGGTCCGCACAGGCTTTAGGTCCTCAACATCTTGTGATGATTGCGACAGACGAGACAGGTTTGTTTATCTCGTTGATTGCCCGATTTGGCTTTGGGCCAAATTTTAAGCAAAAACGAACATCCGAACATGTTGCAGGCGACCTTCTCAATAACATTCGTAGAATTGCGGCCGAATTAATTGAGAAGATGAGCTTAGAAATACTGAATTTTTGTTATAAATCTTACAAAGATTATATATTACACTAATTATATAAAAGTGAGGCTCATGTGACTTTTTTCTGGTTTTGGGCTCAGTAAAAATGTTGGGTGCATCGATTTTATTGCTAAAGGCCGCTCTCTTCAACTATAATGACGAGCAAGGCTAGCAATATTGGTATCTGTCCATTACGAAGACCACCCGACCCAACCATAAAGTCAATGGTAGCCGTTAATCAGCCGAAATCTATAACATCCATATGTAGATTTATCCATACATAATAATCATTGATGCCGTACTGTCAGTATGTATGTCAATATGTCACTCGGCCAACACTGCGCAGCGCACTGACAGAGATCACTAGACCCCGATTAATGAGCCTGGAATCTCGATTCTGAAGGGCAGCCGGTTCAGTCTTTCCGGGGGCAGTAGGGACTACGGGGGCAGTCATGGCCACCACCAAAGTATATCCAAATGAAATGGAAATGGAAATAAAAATGAAAATGAAAGGAAAAACTATTTTAGAAACGCTTAAAATAGTCTATGAAGGCATGTCAGCGACGCTGCGGCTCCCACCGACAGACATTTTAAAAAGAAAAATTAAGATAAACGACAGCGATGTCGTCAACACTCACACTTCAGAAAGGAATGCAAAGACGCAAAACGCTAATTTAACACAAAGAAGCGCAACAAAAAGCAACAAACAATTCAATCAGAGAACTACGGCAAAGGCAAAAGGAGCAACAACCGCTTCTAGAGAAGCAACACCCACAACGCGATTGAGTTAAAAAGTCATCATCAGCAAGCCGTAGAGTAGAACCCGTTGATGCATCATCAGACTTATGCACAGCGGCAGGGAGAGGGGGAGGGGGCGAGGGTCTGTTCTCAGCGAAGCGCTTCTCTCGAAACAACCGCATGCCTTAATGCAGCGCGGCTGCGTGGTGCCAGCAAAGGGTGGCGCCACTGTCACTGGCGAATTGGCATGAGTTACGAGCCAAATGCGCGCTTCCCGAGCAGCCGCTGCTGAGCGGATTACGTTGATGACAGCGGAGCGCGAAGGTGACCGATGAGGCTTTTCATTGTATGGCAAAAATGTGCGTAGATCAAGACGCCTGCCAGAGTGCGCCTGTGAGTTGTTGCAGATCCGCAAAAGAAATTGTTCTCTACTTGTTCGGCGGAGGGAATATTGTTTATGCTTAAAGTGCTCTAAAGTGCCTCCAAGGGGAGGTCAAAGACCCCCAACACTTGCACTCTTCTGAAGGCGAAAGGAAGAAGGGTGCATGAATGGAGAGGAATCCCATTAAAATTCCTGAACGTGCACAAGAATGCACGCTGTTCTGTTCAATTTTGACCTCATTGCAATGAGACATGTCTGTTCGTTTATCTCTTTATGTCTTTTTGTCTGCGTAAAGTAGGCGCCACGCCTTTAGTTTAACACTGAATGGACTAACACTGGTTTATTAATCGCGGCACATATCGACAGCGGCTTTTGTAAGCCTATACAAGAATTATGTATACACGTATGAATGCTCCTGTATGCGTATTCGCCGTTAAGACGTCCAACAAATGGCGCCTAGAATATCGAAATGCAAATATGAAACGCATCATTGCCGTAGTTATTTATTAGGTATGCTTTTATTGCCTTAACCCTTTGAATGCTATATGGACAATGCATACCAACAGACTTTCGGCGCACTCCTAATGGGCCTTGGGTGCATTACATTTTGCGGTTATAAGATTTTTTCAGTTCTATGAATCCCTTTCTATCGTTTCTGAGTGTACAGTTTTTTATGTGTATTACGTATACGCAGTTTTGAACGTTTCTTCTTGCCAAATGGGCACAAGCTTTCAATAAAGTGGTCTTTTTCTATTTCCAAATGGCATAAAATAAAGCAGAAACATGTTTTTATTCACTAATAATATTAGTATTGGTATTTAGTATTTACTATTTATTTAGTATTTACTATTCGGAGATATTATCTCAGAGATTATCATGATATTATACTTATACGATATATTGAGTTATTTATTAGTCTTTATGAGCATCCAAGACCAATGTGATCAAGATCTGGTCTGTTTCCATCCCGTCCAAGACCATGATTTTGGCAAAAATGTTATGCAGTGTTATGTAATAAGTTTTATGTTATAACAACAAAAAAAGGGGGGCTTTCCCTCTCTTTCAATCTCTTACCGTTTACCATTCTCTAGCGCGATTTCTTTTGTAGACATCGAAAGTTGAAATGTCCGAAACTGATTAGAAGTCTGCATGGTATCTTATTATTATGCTGCCCATAATCTAAGCTTTTCGTGTTTGAGCAATTTCTAATTTTCTAAGAGCTGTCGCCGCTATACTTTTTCAAATGTGCAAAATATTCTTCTATCCAGGTACAGCAACTTCCGTCCAGCACAGTTCATGCTCAGCTCCCGGCCATTTTTCTACCTCAATCCAATCCAATCTCATCCATCTCTGTCTGTCTGCTTACCTTCCTAAACTCCACACTGCATTGTCTGTTTAATAGTGCCCTCGAAGCCCTCGAATGCAATCGTAAATGGTTTAGAGCTTTCATTATGAAACAACGGCTGGAAAGAAGAACGGCTGCGCGGGGAGTTGAAAGGACGGAGTGTAAAATTCAGAGGGTCAGAGAAATCTAGTTTGCTGGTAACGAATTTGAACTGTGCTACCACCTAAGGGTGAACTTGACCGAACTTTCCCGTTTCGTTGGTCTTCGAGTGTGGTTTAGGTTGTTGTCTACCAACAGTGCAGTTTTTGTTGACTCGTGAAGGCACTTCTTTTAAATATAGGCATACTCATAAGAACATAATATCTATTGCGAGTGTTTTTTATTGGAAAAGAGCCTGTAGCGTGCTTTAGTGAAACTTCATTTCTTCGTTGAACTGAAAAGTTTAACTGAATAATAGAAGAATAAAAGGGAAAACAAACAACCTTGATGAAAATTCAGATTTTAGCAGTTTTTAATAATCGTACAATTATAATCATGACTTATTACTCGTTGTTATTATTATTATTAAATTTACATTTTTAAACAGTCTTAACAGAGAACTCTGATTTCAGAACTTTCTGGCAGCCAACTCGCAATGTTGGTGGAATGGACCACTGACAGCGGCAACACGTGCTCTCAAGTACGCCGGTCATGTAGCTCCCGGCATGCTGCTGGTTACAGCGGAGCCCTGCGCTCTTGAGGTTCTCCGTGGAGCGTACGCACGCAGTGTGTTGAAACCACCCGCAACGTATGTCATCAGTTCGGTCGGTAAGTGAAAGCTAAAAATTACCGTTAATTCTTCTGCTCCTTTTGTGATTCTTCTATCCGTCATATTACATTATATTATATGTATATTGTGTACCTGACTCAGTAAATACAAAAATTATGTTGTGTTCGCTTTGAAAATCAAACAAACTTTCTTAGGAATATTCAAATATTCATAACTTATTTGAGATATTCATAATTTAAGTCCAAATTTTATGTCGCTTCTGAAAAACAAAAAAAAAATTCAACATTCTATAGAAAAATCGTCAAAATTTAAGTGTTTAACAACAAAATCAAATTGATCAAAGTAATCTTATGACCGCGCAAGTTCTTGCCAGCAGTATACCTCTCAAATGCATAGAACAGCGACAAGGAAAACTACCGCCGCACGGTTGAATCCTCTCAGGGATGAAGATCTCTCGGAACTAACAAAGAAAGAGATCCTTTTTTGGTCGCGCAAATTGAATCTGACACCGTCAGAGCTCTTCACCCTTTCTGAAGAGGAACTAGAGACGCACCTCACAGCCTTAAATAGAGAAGAACAGGATGACAGCGAACGTCAGTGGCGCATAAAACGCTGGCATGAACTCGTCGCCATGAAGCAGGACCTACTTCGCCATCAAAAACAACAACAGCGCCTTAGAGGCGGCATGAACGTGTTTGACATTTTGTGCCAAGCAGCCGAAGGACTCGAAGAGGGTAATAGCGGCGGGAGTCCGTATTACTCATCCGACTACTCCGACTACTCCGACTTGACGGATGCCTCTGGATTTATGGATCTCTCGAGTGGCTCGTATTCACTCTCAGAGGAAGAGCCTGGAACTCCGGGTAGCCATCCCGGCACGTACACCCTGGATGTATCGGGCGACAGTCCTTTTGGACCTAATGCCACGATGGCATCCACACCAAAACGGAAAAAAACTGGCCTAAAACCGTCTTTCCGAAACTACACGGACTACTATATGGAGTATTCGGCGGGAGGAACAAGGGAGAAGACGCAAAGTATATCAATCGACTTATTCAATGATAAATCCGCTGAAGTGCGGGGGACATTACGAACATGTTGCAAGCCAAATAAAGCAGGCGACAAAGAACAATGCAATGCAACATACAACGCAGATGGAGAAGGATACCAACTTGGAGCTGGAGCTCCTAATGCTACCTACAATGTACAAGCAGGTGAAGGAGCTAATGCTACCTACTGTGTACCAGGTGCAGCTGGCAATGCTACCTATATTGCACCAAGTGGAGGAGCTAACGATACCTACTGTGTACCAGGTGGAGCTGCTAATGCTACCTACATTACACAAAGTGGAGGAGCTAACGACACCTACTGCGTACCAGGTGGAGCTGCAAATGCTACCTACATTGCACCAAGTGGAGGAGCTAACGACACCTACTGTGTACCAGGTGAAGCTGCTAATGCAACCTACATTGCACCAAGTGGAGGAGCTAACGACACCTACTGTGTACCAGGTGGAGCTGCTAATGCAACCTACATTGCACCAAGTGACGAAGCTAACGCTACCTACTGTGAAGGTGGAGGTGCTAACACGACCTACAGTACACCAAGTGGAGCAGCATGTCCGCCAAATTCACCAATGGCGCCTCGTCGTAACTATCAACCTGTATATGGGCAATATCTTACACCCGAAGATGCACGCAAATTTGGTAAATCATATTCCCCACCAAGTGGATGTTTTGACGACACCTTCTATGAACCGGATGGAGGCGTTAACACGAGCTTCGCAGCACAAAGTGCAGGAGCTAACGCTACCTACTGTGAACCAGACGGAGGTGCTGACACCTCCTTCATGGCACAAAGTGGAGATGCTAATGCGACCTACAATACACCGAGTGGAGCAGCATGTCCGCCAAATTCACCAATGGCGCCTCGTGCTAGTCAACCTTGTCAACCTGGATTTGGGCAATATCTTACACCGCAAGATGCATGCAATATTGGTCAAACTAGTAGATCATCTTCCAGACAAAGTAGAGGAGCTAGCGGTTCCTACAATACACCAAGTGGAGCAGCATGTCCGCCAAATTCATCAGCGGCGCCTCGTCGACCTTTTCAACCTGGATTTGGGCAATATCTTACACCTAGCGATACATTCAATCTTGATTTCGGCAACAGACCGTGTAGTGTAACTAATATAGCATATTCTATACCAGGTAGTGGTAGATCACAAAGTAGAGGTAGATCACCGGGTAGAACTGATGGATCTTACGGTTTACCCAGACCACCCAGACTAAGACGACGCTCCCCTCAGCCTACAGCGTCCAATCGAAGTTATGTTGGTGCGAATAGGGCGGGATCATGCCCTCGCTCAACACCTGGCTCATCGTTTAACCTGACTACCAGAGCAGCGCCGTCACGGCCTTGCCCCTACAGACCAAACGACGGATCCTATACTACTCAAGCACATGGATCCTACACCCTGGCTTCCAGAGCGCCACAACCATGCGCCAACCGCAACAGAGAAGGCGACGGATCCTATACTTCTCAAGCACAGGGCGGATCCTTCACCATGGCAACCAGAGCGCCACAACCACGCCCTTGCCCTGCCAGAGGAAATGACGGGTCCTATAGAGCAACTGGTGGGGCAGCATATGTTTCGTTCGCTCCGGCGGAGACCGCCCGAGCAACGAGTGCAAGGGCTACTCCATCGGGCTTATTAGAGAAACGCTACATGCTTGAACGACAATCAGGCGGCGCAGATACTGTCAACGAATCGGAGGGAAGCTCTCCGAAGAACGAAGATGAAAACAGAACGAAGACGAGTTCTTGGAGTAATACACACTTTGATGATAGTGGCTTCAACTCGGACACTAATACATCACTAAAAACCGACTATATGAGTTAATTTTAAGGGACAAGTAAATTTAACGAAAAAGAAAGGACAGCACACGAGAATGAACCAGAATTGAGGCATTATTTAAATTATATTGTTTAACTTAAAATGGAAACTGCAAAAAATTTATAAAAAATATATGTTTTGTAAGAGATTTTCACACTAAACTCGGCCAAGAATTACTGATCCCAAGAATTTTTAGCCCCAAGAACCGGAACTAAATACGCCAGTGATACAAATTCTTTATATTTAACATTCCTTACATTTATCATGCCCCCGAAGAGGAAAATCCGTGGGCTTCTATCATACTGATTGGATATTGAGAGATAGTCTCATTGCACAGTCTCAGACCGTTCGACTCTTGGCTGGATGGCTGATTGTTGTTTCCTCACCCTTTGCGCTGCCACTAGGAGCATACAGCTGGAGCAACGACGACGTACCGCTTGAAGCCGCGTGCGCTCGTAAAGTGTCATGCATCCGGAGAGCACAGACCACTCTCGGTTGTTCGCCGCAGTTAAACCCAATGATAAATTGGACTGCAACCCCAGAAGTAAGTTATGCAGTGTCTCAGCGTCTTAGTGGCGGCCCGAGCAAAGGCCATGGCTTTGCCTCCGTGTAGTCGGTGTTAAGCAGCCTCTTTTTCGCGCCAACACGATCACTTGGAAGCAGAAAAAATAGAGTCAAGAAAACTTATTTTGTTATAAATTTCAACTGATTCGGTAGCTCGTACATTTTCGCGCTTTTTGCGATCGTCACTAACGGCCGGCCGGCGAGCACTAACCAATCGCCACTCACCAGTCGCCGCTCGCCACTCGCCACCATGCACGGTTCACCGATCGTTGAAATCGTTGCTGCGATCGATGATGTCGCTACTCAATGATCATCTCTGCGAAATTTTTAAATTAATTTCAATATCGAGGCGAAACGGGAACGCGACCACGACCACGACCACGACCACGACCGCTGCTTTGATTTTCACTAACGAATTCAGTCCGAACGCAATCATTTGATTCGACAGATCGACTCTGTTGGTGGTCGATCTGCAGGACTGGATTTTGCTCCTCGGCAACTGACTCGTGCTATCGCATATTCTGATGGTGGCGGTGGTGTTGCTGTTGTTTTTGTTGTTATAGCGAAAAAAACTCAGACAGACAAAAGAATGAAAAACTATTATTATCGCTTAATTGACGCTTTGTTTTGAAGGTTATCATCACCATCACCATCAGCAGCAGCAGCAGCAGCATCGTCGTCCGAAATGGCAACAAAAACTGCGGCTTCCTCTCGTCGTGCGCCCCTTGCGCTGCTCCTCCACCGCCTACTACCCCGCTTTAAACACCATTCGCTGCGCTCCGTCTTGTTGGGATTTGGCATTAATTTATTGAAGACTGTTTTTCCACGTTTCGCTAATCGCTTAAATGTGCCGCAGATGGCGCGGCTGATGGCGCTGCTGATGGCCAACTTCGCCTTCCGCGGCTGCACTAGATGCAGTGCGACTGAACCAGCAACTGGTCAGCGGTCGGGCGACTGCGATAAATGCAGATACGCGGTTTTGACTTCCGTGCTCGCTCGACTGGTTACTGGAAAATCGCTAATAAATTGAAAAATTGCAATTTGTTGTTAACTTTGTTACTGATAAAGCCAAAGTTAATGATGCGAATTTGGCAAGATAAACGTGAGGAGGATAAATTATTAAAAGTGAGTATTAAAAACAAAATATCAGCAAAGATTAAAGACTTTGTTGGGTTTGTTTTGTTAATCGTAGTACTCATAAAAAGAAATGAAAGTAAATTTTAAAGAAAACATTTACAACAGTGTCTCTTTGACCTTTCGAAACGATCTCGAAAAAACAATACCACTATATACTAAATATACAATAACGTACGTACGTTATACAATAATATACTACATATGTATACCAATATATACCAACAATACTGCAGCAATCGAATTTCTAAAGTAATCATTAGGTCTGTTTTTTAACGCAGATTGAAGTACTCCAAGTTGCTTCGTGCTGCTTAAAAGTAAAAAAAAAAAATTTCAGATCGAGAGAGAGAGAGAGGGAGAGAGAGGAAGGAGAACCATCATGAAATCTGTCAAAAAACATCTCCAACTTTTTTTTCGAGCCAACTTTTGACAGCCAAGAAAAGAAAATTACAATCATCAGAAAGCGTTTCTGTACTTTTCTTATTGCGTTTTTCAGCCATAAATGTCAAAGTTCTAGCAGAAAGCAACAATTGAAAATCAAAAAGCATCAATAGAAAATCAGAAAGTACCATTTGAAAATCAGAAAACATCAATTGAAAATCAGAAAACATCAATTAAAAATTAGAAAACATCAATTGAAAATCAGAAAGTATAAATTGAAAATTAGAAAGCATGAATTGAAAATCAGAAAACATCAATTGAAAATCAGAAAGCTTCAATTGAAAATCAGAAAACATCAATTGAAAATCAGAAAACATCAATTAAAAATCAGAAAGTATAAATTGAAAATTATAAAGCTTGAATTGAAAATCAGAAAACATCAATTGAAAATCAGAAAGCTTAAATTGAAAATCAAAAAACATCAATTGAAAGTCAGAAAGCTTAAATTATAAATCAGAAAACGTCAATTGAAAATCAGAAAACATAAATTGAGAATCAGAAAATGTTACATAGTTTAATGACTTTTGTTTTGGTTTAACAGCAGTTTTGATATTCGCGAAAATAGAGATCCGTAATCGACCTATTTCATTATCGATCCATGATGACTTGATTGACCGTAATTTCATTTCATTGATGAAATCAAATGTCCTCTGGGTTCGTCCAGACTTACATAAATCGCTTCACATCACATATTATAATCGATCTATCAAGCAGTCTGACAATCAAAACCATTTCTCTGAGTTTTGTAGCATTTTTTTACCCTAAACCATGAATAAATTCTTTAACTAATTCTCTCGCATTTACTCGATTTATGTTCACGAACTTCTTATTTGTCATTAAGTGTGAGGCAGATTCCTCCAACATTCGTAGAGTATTCGAACTAGCTGTAAATCGGCTAATATCGAATTTCAGTTTCGGTAATCATTAGCATGCAACACGGCTCGGCCATTTTGAAAGATTTGTGCAAATTTATTTAACTGCCAAATAAATTAACTTAACGCCTTTATGCGCCATCGTGTCCAACGAGCTTCCATTTAATTTTTGTAACAACAAACAGCAGCAAAAGCAACAACAATCTTCGTGCGACGAGCACACAATTACCCAACCGACAACAACCAACAACAACAACAACAACAACAAACTCAAATGCACTGTAAGAAAGCCACAAAATTAACAAACGAATTTGTAAAGAGCGCGCTTCAGGCTGTCGCAAGGGAGCAGCAATAGCAATGACAACAACGACAGCAACAACGACAGCGACAGTGACAGCAACTAAAACCCGAAACCTCACCGCGTTGCGGATGGAGACATTTGGACCACCTCGAATTGTGTTCAGGTGTGTTGATCGACAGATGCTGTGGCTGTGGCTCGTGTCACGTTCGTGCTCCAGCGCTGACCATCAATCAGAGACAAATTGGACATTTTACCATTTTTATCTATTGCGCTTATTAATTTTGCCTTCGTTTTTGGCTTTTTGAGTAGACGACATTGGCTTACAATAGTTGGTTAAGGTGGACTTAGTCGACCAGCAAAAACTTCTGAATGTATCCATAAAGCCATCAACAACATCATAAAATCTTTCTAAATTGATTCGCAGATCATTATTTCGAGTTGGTAAAAATATTTTACCATCTGTATTTGTCTCAAATTCTGTTTGGCTGACAACACGTTTGATTTTGTGAGAAATTACTTTGAAAAAAAAACTCTATATTTTCACTGATCGAGGAAGGCTACGAGTATAATTCTTTAAAATTTCTATCTAACCATTTATATAAGTTGTAATTATTGTAGTAATCGATATCACACCTCTTACAATTGTAGCTGAATAATAAATTTGTAGTTCATAAATCGTTAAATACGAGTATAGTCCAGAAAACGTCATTTGCAGTTCAGAAACTGTGTATTGTATTTCAGAAATCAATAAATGTAGTTCAGAAATTTTCCGATATAGTTCAGAAATCGTCAATTGTATTTCATAAATCGTTAAATGTGGTTAAAAAATCGTCGATTGTATTTTATGAATCGTTAAATGTAGTTCAAAAAACCTTATCTGTAGTTATAAGGTTTTCATAAATCGTTAAATACGAGTATAGTCCAGAAAACGTCATTTATAGTTCAGAAACTGTTAATTGTATTTCAGGAGTCATTAAATATAGTTCAGAAATTGTCAAATATAGTTCAGAAATCGTCAATTGTATTTTATAAATCGTTAAATGTGGTTTAAAAATCGTCTATTGTACTTTATGAATCGTTAAATACAGTTCCAAAAAAATCTTATTTGTAGTTCAGAAACTGTCCATTATATATGATAAATCGTTAAATGTAGTTCACAAATCATAACTTCTGGTTCAGAAATCGTCAAATTTAGTTCAGAAACTTTTAATTGTATTTCATAAATCGTTAAATGTAGTTTAGAAAACGTCGAACTAAGTTCAGAAATCGTCAAATGTAGTTAAAAAGTGGTCATTTATAGTTCCGGAATCGTCAAATACAGATAAAAAATCTTTAAATTTAATTAAAAAGTTTTGAATTGTGCTATACAGAGTGGGTTTTTTGTTTTGTGCGGTTGATGAGTTTTCTTTTAACAATTTCTATATGGAAAGAAAAAATTAAATTTAATATTGGCCATTCGATAACATTTATTGTTTTATATATTGTAATAATATGACTAATGACAAATATTATAATAATATTAAATATTATTTATTAGTCATATTTAAATATAAAAAAATAAAAGCAGAAGACTAGCTCCAGTCATTTTCTCTACATCTATATGTACCCTCTTACTTACTTACCTTCGTTCGCTTCATTTATACCAAGCAAAGAAAATAATAAAATTATGAAAATAGGTAATAAGTTTGAATGGCGAAATTATTATCTATGTAGCGACAATGACATAGTTTTTGCTCATAAACGAAGCTCGAGGGGAAAAAGTTCGACCACTAGCAGCCAAGACATTAACACGGACAGCATTTTTTGTGCTCCTTTCCCTGAAATGACCATCGCACCGGCGAATTGTGGCTGCGATTCGGAAGAAAGTTGTTTTCTTTTCGAGGCGCAAAGTGTTACTCGGTCTTGCCACGGTATCAAAATGTCAGATCTGCACAGCCCACACACAATGTGATACTTTGACAGTATGCAAACAGCTCAGATGAAGAATTACTCGTATTTTCTTCCTCCGTGTCTCTGTGTGTTTGCATTCAATTGCTTTTACAAATTGTCTTATGTTTTAGGTTTTCTTCTGTGAAAAGAAAAAGAACAGGTATTTTTTTTTATCCGATGACCGACCACTTGAACTTGAAGATCATCACTGAAATTTCCCCTCCAACAATGGCATTATTAAGTAATTTCTCATGAGTAAGAACATTTTTGCTACACAGAAATCGTTTGTCTCCTCGAGCTGCGAATCTCAACGATCTGATCTCGTGCTTCTCATAGACTGATTATTCACCACTAGAAGGCACCGTAAGTGTTGCGAGAGGAATGCCATCGACCCTGTTCTTTTGTAGCGTGACGTGTGCGTACATGTCACTTGTCATTCCGTCGTCGTCAGAGTGAAGTCGAAGTCAGTCGGTGCTGGTTTGGTTAGAGTTGAAGAATGAAAGCAACACGGCCGTGTGTTTAACCTGAAGCACTTAAAGACCACCTCTTGATCAGCCGAGCGTGATCACGCCTAGATTCTTCCATACATCTAAAGATAAATCTAGCCCGAAGATAGCACCGAGGAAAAGAACAATTTGGTTAAGAATTGGCAAGTTGAGGTCATTAACAATTTAGAAACTGGAAATCTTTCGAAACGGCTGGTTGCACAGCCTAAAGATCTAGCGGTTCCGTCTATTAAATGTCATTAGAGCAGCTAACTTCATGGTGCCAAAAGGCAAGATCGTTTTTGGTAAACTCGTTCTAGAAACGATGTTAATGCATTTTTTGGCGTTTAAACATAACTTTACAATTGAAGAATTAAGTAAATCTGGTGCATAACACCAACCCCTCCCCCCGCTCCACTCCACCTACGACTCTCCCTTAGCATTGTGGAATTTGCCGCTGAAAACACTTTCTCATGTTGACGTTAACATCGCGCTGAAAGATCAGCACAAAACTATCCTTTGGTGTCCGTCCGCAAATGCTACGATATTTCGGCCGCATTTGTCTTCGCCTCAGCAGCAGCTTTTTCTGTTTTTCTGTCCAAATATGCATACGCAGTCAATAAAATCAGAATGGGCAACAATGGCAGAAATCGTGCCGACACGTTTTTCAGTGACTCAATTTGAAAAAAATGGCTTCCATTATGGCAGTATTCTACGACTCCAGAAACGCGACTCCCTCAGAAGTTGGACGGAAAATCAGTGACAGCGTCGGATTTCTCTACAGGGCGGTCGGACGGGCGGTCGGTCGGTCGGCCGGTCAGGCCAGCTGTTACTGTTACTGTATCCATCCACTGATCTTTGGCATGATCAGGCGCCTGCCGCCTGCCTGAACTTCCGCGACAACAAATTGATCGCATCATGTTGCCATTACTATTGTTGCTGTTGTTGTTATTGTTGTTTCCTCATCGACTTTGTTCAGCTGCATTTTTTTCGCTTTAATTCAACAGCACTTGGCCATTTCTTTATTTTATAATTAGCTGCATGGAGATCAAAACTCGAGTTGGCGCTTTACTCTAACACGATCACTTCAAGCTGAGCACTTTTGTGCTTCGGTGTCGCGGGTGTTGCGCTGTTTGGGATCCTCTAACAAGACCAGCCGGCAGCAAGACCTCCTAATTTTGTCGTTTTGAACTGCTGAACTCGAACCCTTTCGGCGACTTCGCAACCGCCATGCTTGCCCGCTCGCTGCGGTCGTCTCGTTGCGGTATGACGATTTCCTTCTGCGCTGATCTGTTGCATTTGTCACTGCGCAATGGTAAGGCCTGGTGCAGACTGTACTGCGGTGTTTCGGTCGCGATCATCGCTGCTCCAATTCGTGACCGACTCAGCAGAGGAATTTCGTTTAATGAAGTATCGTACAAGCAGAGTTTATTAAATACATTTGTCGATGGACACTTAGGAAGTGTATACTCGTACACGAAGTATAAAAGGGTTTAATTAGACAACAAATAGCATGCAGTTAGGCAACACTATTGATTGCGCTGTAATGTTGTACATACTTAATCTCAGCTGGTTATTATTATCGCTCACGCAACAAACCGCCGAGGGTTGTTCAAACCACTTTCCAGCCTCATTCATGGTCGGCGTCTTCTTCGCGGTTTATAGTACGTACACTAACCTCGCGGCGTACCTGAACCTCGGCGGCTCTTTAATTTTCATTTCATAAATATTCCCATTCACGTACATGGTCATCGCAATTTCTTGGCCGCTCCGTTTCGGTGGCTGGTGCGTACCGCGTCGCCTGCCATCACCATCTCTCGCGTAGTGAAGCTCATTAACTCGAACTGATCCATTGATCTGTTGCTGATCGTTTGATTAGCTTGATCTGCCGGTCGTCCGATTATGACTTCCACTTAGACTGCTTTCATTGAACTGATTATTGTTTCTTTGATTGTACATGTTGCATGTTTATGTTGCATGTATCAGTCCGGCTGTTAACTCTTTGTCCATCTGACTGTTTTCATTTTTTTTTTCTTTCTTTCTCTTAAGCGCGAGTGCGAGCGATTATGTGCATTATACTCGTACGATATCATTCTGCCCGTTTGCATCGTTCATCTTTCTCCGCTCATCACCGTTCTCTGCTGGTCGGTCGGTCTTACACATAGTAGCTTTTTCCACTACAATAATAATGACTGCAATGATGAGTCCGATTGTTACCAATTTTTTCGATTTTGTTTTTGGTTTAGCCAGTCAGTGCCATCATTATGGCACTGTTGATTTTTCGTGTTGGTTGTTGTTGTTGTGGCAGTGGTTACTTCAGTGGTTTTCCGCTAGTTATCGAGCCATTGTCTAAGATTTCTTTGAATATACCTCGCCGGCTTCCGCCTCGTAAAGGAATTATTACGTAAAATGTATAACATGTTTTTTGTTTGTTTGATGGCGTAGGCGTAAAAGGATTGGATGTGATTGATGGGCGTGTTGAAAGCAACCGATAATGCCTGAGACTTTGATTAGTTCATTTCCGCCAACCTTGAAAATTTGATTATTTTGGTTTTGGCTTTTTTATTCCATTGCTCAAGCCTTTGAATGTAAATTCGAGCGTTATGAATTAACTCTCCGCGAATTAAGAGAGTAAAACATATACTATAGCATCTTACGGACAAACTGTAGTTTTTAATTGTACCCTTTTTGCGGTACATTGTAACCAGCAAACTGCCCCCCTCTTAAAAATGATTGTCTACTGATGATACGTTTAACTACGCTTGGATATCTTAGACATTATATATTGCTATATGTATCTAATTACCAATTCCCGTCTGGGTCCCTGCTAACGAATTGTCCAGCTAATGTACGGTTATTTTGCATAAATCGACTTGCGTAATGAGATGCACAGTAGTCGCATTTGGGCTGCTTTAACCTCTCCAGCTTCTTTGGCATTTCTTGCGCGGGACATCTTAGTAGCTTCTTTAGTGCCGCTCCGTTCGCTTTGCACGCTTCACTGTGAAATATTCTCTGGCAATCCATACAAAATCGTGATGAAATTATTTTGCGGCATCGCTTTCTGCCTTTTAGTTTTCTTCTGATTAGGTTTACGTTTACTGTTACTGTTTACTGTTTACTGTCTTTGTCTTTGGTCTTGGTCTTGGTCTTTCCGCTTGCTTGCATGCTATCTACTAGATTTTCCGCTACTTCGATTTCCATTTCGATTTCATTTCCATTTCATTTCAATTTCAATTGCGGCTACTTTTTCAGCCGGCTTGATACCCGTTCTTTGCATTTTGCAGTTTGCAATTTTGTAACAGCTACGCTTAGTGCGCGCTTTCTGCGGCCTTTGTTTTGGTTGTTGTTGTTGTTGTTGTTGCTGTTGTTGTTGTGTCCATGCTTGAGTCGTTGCATTTAGTCACGTGAGCGCACGAATTGTAGATTGAACGATGATGTCTAATTGAGCGAAAAATCGTTACTGATTGATTGTTTTAAGTATTGTTTGCATGCAATTTTGCAACTTGTTTCTCTTTTTCTTTCATTTGTGTTTTGCTTTTGTTTTTGCTTGCGTTTTTTTCCAGCGCCTGCCGATGATAATCTTCATTATTTCTGTTGTTTTATCCTGCTTTCTATTATTGTAATTTAATTGTGGTTATTCTTTGTTATGTTCGCATCAATTTCTTTGTTTGCTTTAAAATCGTATGCGTTTCGAGTAAGATTCGAGCTGCTCCTCAAACGCATTGGTCACGTGCCGGCTACAGCTAAAGGCTAAAACAATGAGCAGACGCACGTGCGCACGCCTCGGTTAATCTTCCACCAAAGAGTGACAGCAGAAAAAGACACAAAAAATAAAATTCAAACGTCTTGCATTCAATATCTTACGGAATTTTGTGTTATTTTAAGCCAACGCAGCCACTTATTATTGCAAATCAATTTGATTATGGCTTCTGCCAAAAGCTATTTCAAAGGTTTAGCACATTCAAAGCATTCTTTTGTAATGCTGTCGCATATTTATGCCGCATTTGCCATCCCTGATGCCGCCCGACTCATTTGCCTGACATTAATAAAGTCTCAACAGTGTTTGTTGTTAGTGCTGCAGATATTGCATGCCGTTGGTATGCAGATATTTCTGAATAAGTACCTAATAAATTTCGAAACAGTTTTAAAATAGCTGCTTTCTATAAATCATCATAGACTTCTCTAAGATCTACGTTGCGTTGCGAAGCGAGAGAATTTATTTAAAAATAAAGACGGCACAAGAATGTCACCGAGTAGGCCGAGAGAGCGGAATGTCTCCATAAGGTGGCACGTTTTTTTGCGCGAGGAGGAAGAGCATTAATCATCAGCCGCTGCAGCGAGCGACAACTTGCAATCTCAGACAACATGTATGTACATAAAACATACTGACTGCACTGCCACAGGCACTGTGTTCTCTCGAACTCTCGAGCTGGCAACATTGTTGCCAACGATGAGGTAAACTCAGACAGCATGTTTATATAGCACACTGCAGTGCGAAAGGCACTGTTGGCAACATGCTGACAACTCTAGAGCTGGTGGCATTGTAGCAAAGAATATACTCGTATATTATTGTATATTCTTTGATCGTAGCTAAAGATGACGTAAGTTAGGCAATCTGCCACTGGATTTCTGATGTACATATAATCGTAGATTTATTTCTAGAGCTACTTATTTCTGACACATAAAATGATCCGCCAGAATCTTAGCGTGTCTCTAAATTTATTATGAACAGATTTGAGGCGCCTGACGAGGCTGGCTATTTTCGGTGCCAAATGAAACGCCTCAACACGGTGCTCGGCAAATATTTTTGTAGGCGGCCATGGAAGCATTTCTAATTGGGTTAAATATTAAATATATATACTATACATACATACGAGTATATATATAGTATGTATACTGTGTAAGAAGTTTAAAAACTTTGATTGAAATTATATTTTCATCATCAAAATTCATTTTCTTTTGAACGCAAACACTTTTTTTTGTCAATTAAAAAGTTTGAGATCAAAAATATGTAAATCGTTTTCGTTTGTAAAAATGTTGCCTGAAAACAAGAAAAATATGATTACAGCTCTTTTGATTATAACATCAAAAAAGAAATTGGGATATACAGATTTCTTAACCTTTAAAGTTACTTTTTGAAGTAAAAGTAATGATCGTTCGTGGTTGACGTAATACAACAATATTTCGCTATTATACAACTACCAACACGCACCACCAATAAAAGCTTGTTATGAAGAATTCAAGTAAGGATCTGTTTATCCCTTCTCTTCGATCAGATTTGATCAAATTTTTCTGGCTAAAGCACGCAATTTGACGGTTGTTTAATGAAAAGCAAAGGTTTGCAGAAAAAGTCATAAGATTTTTATAATGCGGAAGACTGTTGTATGCTAAATTAAATTAAGTTTTTCACTTGAAACGTTTAAACTTTGAACTCGTGTTTTTTGCATTTATGCTCAGCGAATGAACGAACACACACACACACACACACACACACACACACACACACACACAGTCAAAAAACCATACAGCCGCTCACACACCATTAACGCATTTGGCTAAACGCCTCAAGCGGCCAAAGGACGGACATTTCTCAAAAATCCTCTTTGATGCAATGACGCCGAACTGAAGTGAAATTAATGAATTTCATTTTTCTTTGTTAAGATCCCTTCATTGTTGTTTTTGTGGTTGTAACTGGTTTTCCATTCCATAATTTATTTGTGTTTAGGCCAATTTACAACGAATTCGCGCGCGATCTGATCCATTTGAGCATACAAATTTATGTCTACCTTCGAACTTTAAGTTAGTTTTAGTGCCTCTCATTGTTAGATATTTCTACTGCTGCTGCTGCTGTTGTTGCTGCTGTTGCTTTTGTTGTTTTGGTACTTGTTGTCACTGCCTTTCCTTTGTTATTGTGCCATATTAACTGCACAGTTCAAACTGACGGAAGCAATTAATTTATGCACTTTAGATTTTGTTATTGCCATCGCGGCAGTATCGCAGTTACTACGTATTTTGTTGCCAGCGATTTGAAATCGTGCTAACGCTGCCTTCTGCACTCTTGCACCGACGAAGAGATGCGCAAACTCGCATTATGCAAATCTTGTCAACCTCGTCAACAACAGTCTAATAAAGTTTCAGTTCGTGAAGATTTTTGGCGTAAAATTATTAATACTATTTCCGGCTTTTTTACATTTTTGTACTCGTATATTTTTCTGATAGTTTTGAATGTTTTGAGGAAAGTGAACCCTTAAAACTTTCTTTCTTTCTTTTGAACTGCAAAGAAAAATCCCCACGAATGATAGCAAGGAATGAAACAATAGCAACAACAACTAGGCGGAGAAAAATGCAGCAACGAAAAAAATGGCATGAAACAATTCTCCATTTTTGCCAAAATTCTCAAGAAGAAAATTACAGAAAACTACAGTAAATACATATCAACATACATATTTGTTAATTAAAACAACAACAACAAAGGCGAAAATTGCGTTAAATATTGACACAAGAAACTCTCCATTCACTCCAAACTGGAAAAAAATTGAAAAAATTAAATATGAATTCAATTCAGCGTGTCGCAACTTTTGGACAAATAATATCTTGCGGACCAAAATCGATTTCTGAACGAATTATGACATTATCGAGTGATTTTCTGCAGCGAAAACGCGAATGCAGGACAAACAACATGACAACAAGAACAACGCCTACCTGCAACATGCATATTTTTATGCTGCCCAGTGACAACTTCTTAATTTTCAGCGAAAATCTTTGGGGCGCATGCCTTAAAAGCAACAACAAAATCAACAACATAAAAAAGAAAATTACTAGAGTAGTTATTTTCTGACACAAAATCTGCGGAATCGTTATTGCTGATGTTGTCGTTGCTGCTGCTGCTGCTGTCATTACCATCGTTTGTGTTGTTGTTGTTGTTGTTATTTGGTTTTTTCTTTTGCTGTGTTAAATTTGAACGAAGACATAAAGACAAGCCCGAAAGCAACTTTGTATGTAAAAAGCAAGGCGTCCATTTGTCCAAAGTGGCAGCAACGAATGTCGTCTATTCGTCTGCGGCAAAGAGGCCAGCACGATATTTGTCCAACTGGCCAACATTTTGCTACAAACCGTTGTTGCTGCATAAAATTTCATCATTTTTTCTTTTGGGCCAAATGCTTAGAGAGAGAGGGAGAGCGAGAGGGAGAGCGAGAGGTTACTTACTATTCGTAGGTATTCTTATTGTGTTTTTGAGGCCGACAAATAATGAAGTGACACACGTTAAAAATTGTTCAACACAATCTGTTCGACTCAAGCAATAATTGAGCAGCGGCGACAAACGACTGCACGAACGAATGAACGAATGAACGAATGCACAAAGGAACAAATGACTGCTGGACCAATCTACACGACTGCAATGGACAGACGCACGAGCGTTTGAACGAACGGTTGTTCGATCAATTGAATGGCGCGGCACATAAATCGATTTCAGACTTTAATTGAAAGAAAGTCGCGCGCGTCGCGGCTTTGACGGAGCCAGCCAGCTGCAGAAGGAAGAGCCATCGGTCGGTCGGTCGGCCGCCAATGGCAGAGCTTCCAGTCTGAACCGAGAAAGTGTCGGAGTCGGAGAAACAAGACAGTATTTGTAGTGCTAATTGGACAATATATTGCGTTAATTTGGTGTGTTATAAGTTTAAGTTTGGTTGGCGATGAGCTGATCTTTTATGGAAATGGGAGAAGCATTCGGGACGGGTTTTATAAATTTCACCCAGTCTTATGTAACTACTAATGGGTTTTATGAGGGCAAGTTGATCCTTAATACATTCTGCAAGAAGTATTTTTGATAGAAAACACAGGTTTTTAATTAAAAATTTAATTTGTTTATATTGATTCATAAAATATACAACATATCGTTGCTAAATTTTGTTAATACAGCGCTCAATTTCCTCCTTTAGGGCGTGGGTGGTCGTGGGCTTGTTGGCATAAAACATAGACTTCAAAGAAAACACGAAAGAAAAACTCCAACGGCGTGAAATCGCATCCAATCGGTACATTTTTAATAACCCTGAACTGTCAGCTATCACGTTGTCTTCTTTTCTATTGGCAGCACTTATTTGGCAACACCCTTTATAAGCCTTCCAACTTATCTCATGCGATTAAAAATTTCACTTCCTCAAAAGATTTTTAAAATCTTTTTTTGCAAGCTTAAAGCCAAATTCTGCCAATCCTTTTGAAATAAGAGCAATCTATAAAAAAGATCACTTACAGGAGAAAACTCAAATGGTAAAATGGATTTTGTCTAATCAGGGTTTGCATTCGACAAGAATTTTTGGACCTTGTATGTAGTCTACGTCGAAAACTGTAGAGTACTTTTCAACATGTCGAAAACCTCAACCTTGTCAAAAACCTTAACCTTGTCGAAAACTCTTAAACATTCAAGAACCTAAAGAATGACTCGTTCAAATATCGTTCTTTTACTCACGTAAAACGGAGTTTACTCACGTATAGAATCTATCGATTGTTCGACATGTTCTCCAGCTTGTTTATGCCCAAAATGCGCCAGCCAAAGTGTAAATAATAAAAGTAACAAGAGAAAGCGATAAGATGCACGAATATATACATCTTCTCTCTTTCTCTTGTTTCTTTTAATATATTTTTACTCGCGCCTTATGAATGAAATATAATAATTAAAGAAGAATAATAGAGAATAATGACATCGAAATAAGTGACGATCAAGACTCAGCATAAAAATTCATTGTCATCGCATAAATGTTCCATTTTTTCACAAAGAAATGACTGGACTCAAAAATAAAATTGAAATTCATGTATTTTTCACCGAAAAATCTTTGTAGCGTTCGTTTGTTTTTGGTGTAATTGAGGAAGGACATATTTCAGAGTTTTCGACAATTTGGTGTAAACTACTCCAATTTGGTTTTTAGTCTACAGTTGGTATTCGACATGGCGAAAATGTCGAATATGTCGAAAATGTCGAAAACTCGACCCAGTATTTGACATGATAACCCAGTTCCTCATAGCGTCAAAAGATATGACTGAAGAATACCAAAGAATAACCAAAGTACATACATATATGTTAATATTGAATAATTTTTGGTTTAACTTTATTTATGAATTTTAATTGTTAGAAAAGAATTACGAGCCGTTAGGTACAAAATTCGGCTTTAAGAGTTTGTAAAATTCCGTTTAAAAGAAACAAAATTATGAAGGCTGCAGATTTGCAAGGCTTTCAATGGCCCTAAAAAACCGATGTGATTCGAAATATAAACCGGAATTGTTATTATTATTGTTGTTATAGAACGATACAGCAATTAAGGGCGCCCTTGTATAGTTTTCTTATAGGGCTGATATAATAAATCCGCAGCAAAGTTCTCAGATCAATAAATAAAATATCGCCTATTGCTAGCCCCCCTTCCCCCCCCCCCCCCTTCTTCTTCACCAGCAAGCAAAAGCACTCGACTTTACAACAGATTAATGCGAGCACTCACGCTCTCCTACTTTTACGAATTCAGTAAAAGTAGAAACCATCCAACCACCAACATTGCTTGTGCGTTTGTTGTTGTTGTTGGTTGTTGTGGTTGTTGTTGTTATTGCTGTTCCAATGATTGCTATTATTGTCGTTGTTTTATTTTTGTAGCATCGCAATTATAAGTGTTGCATCACTTTTGAAACTTTTCCTTTTGTTAGCACTTTCGGTGTTATTCGCTGCTCATTGCTTCATCGCGCCTTCAAGCGAGCTGATTAAACAGAAGCCTCTGGCGATCCGAAATGCGCACCATATAAAGCAATCGCAGTAAGAGCAGGCAGCAGCTGCAGCAGCACCAGCAGGAGCAGCAGCAGTAGCAATCTCAGCATCCAGCGGGTTAAATGCAACCGGAACAGTAGTTATTGTTGTCCTGCAAGCGGTTCACTTCATGTGACTACATGTTGTAAATTGTTGTTGTGTTGTTGTTGTAAACAAATTGTTGCTCATGTTGACATTTGGATTAGTTTAATTTGTTAAGATTACAAACTACGTTGGGGCCGTATGTTGCAAATTATGTTGCGAACAGAGCTTTGGAAACGTTTTAGCAGAGGAAAAACTTCTCGCTGAAAAGGTCTTGCCAGATTTACTAAGTGCAAAAGAAAATTCCTTCCTTCCAAATCATTTTATGTCTCATTAAATAAGACTTGCCGCCGCCACCGCCACCGCCGCCAACTACTCAGCTTTCTCTTGCGGCACCTGCAACCGCAAATCCAGCAATAATTCATCTCGGCCAACAGAAAATCTAAGGCTATAAAATTAAAACATAAAAACGCAATTCGTGGGATTTCGGTGCACTTAACCGCCCACTCGAAAGCTCACGCGCGCACGCAAAAACCACCAACACTGCCATACACACGTTTGTATGTATGTATGTATGTACATCATACTCAAGAGGTTAAGGTTGAGAGCCGCAAGCAGTTGATGCTTTGTTTATTGCTTGCAGTTAGAGACCACCGTCGTGATCCCTTCCGAAAACAGCAATTCCACAAAGCTATGAACAACAGCAACAACAACAATGAGCAACAAATCACTTGTAATTACAACGTTTTACAATCGTGGTGCGAATGCGCATGCAGAAAGACAGACATATCGTACATACAGTCTACGTATGTTTTTACTGTTGTTTTCTCTTAACATATTGTTGTTATTGCACTCTTTGCTGTTGTTGTTGTTGTACTTTGACACATCGCACTCAAGCGCCATTGTTGTTGTTTTGGTTTTTTTGCTCTTTTTTCCAAGCTTCCGCGCTGACAGTCTCGTATACCAGACGACGGCTATTTATTTATTTATTTATTTTTTTTGCTTCAGGTATTTTTCAGCAATTTTACTATCATTCAATTGCTTTCGTTGCTTTTATTGCCATCGGAACCGGAACGCTCAGTGGCCATTTTCGAAGTGTGACTTAATTTTAACCGCTTTGCCATCATCACCTGCGCCGTCTGCAATTGTTGCAGCTGCTGCAGAGCGAGTTGATGCGGCATCATGATTTGATGTCTTCGAGCGACATGCCGAGAAGGAAGTGGTGACAAAATGGTGGCCGCAGATCGAGCGGCTGCGGCTCACAAACACTGGACGACGCCGCATTGTTGCGGAGGTAAAACGGAGGGAAATACGCAACTTCAATTTTAAAGCAATGTAATCGCCGGATATTGCTGCCGATTTAATATGAATGCAAAAACGGTGACGAGCTGATTTTCGATAGTACAGCAGGCCAGATGAAACTTGGAGCTTCTAAGCCGGAAACCAAACTATACCTACTTGAAAGAGAATTTTTGTGGCGCTGAATTCAAATTCAATGATGTTTCTTTATATACGAGTATATGTATTTCTGCTTTTGCTTCTTCATCAATTAATCTTTCTGCACAAAACATTTGAAAGTATGTTAAGTATTAGAGAAATCGGTAGTTTTAAAGATATAGGTTTATCCAAAAGTACATTTAGGTTGTTGAATGAGAATATCTGTCAAACGCCATGATTTCTTATGGTCACTTTCACTTATTTCTAACCTACAGTGACAGACAATTTCAACAATGTTTCAGAGCGTGCTAAAGCTATTAAAATTTATATTGAAAATCTGTATTTAATCAAGAATACTAACATCTTAAATTGCGTGATTTTATCGGCACATAATTATTACAGATAATACCTAATAATTAAACAGATAACAAAAACCAATAAAATAAAAAATAGTATGCTGTTTTGTTAACTGTTTTGCATAATCCTTTGTGATTTTGAATAACCCTTTTGAATATACATATCTGTACCACTTCAAATAAATTGTTGCTCACAAAATGTGTCACGATTTAAATTGAGAACTTCTAACCGGCCTCCAGAAATTTTCTTGTCTCTGTCTTTTGTTTAAATTTTGTTTTTTTTCAATCAATAAAATAAAATAAAAACTATTATAGAAAAAATATTCGCGTTGTTCATGCTGCCTGAGCTAGATTTCGTTAAGATTGGGCGTGTCCATCGAGGCACAAGCAATTTATTCATATTATCAAATCTTTAATAATAACAATAGCAACAACAATCATTTGAAATAGGCATAAAAATCAATTGAAAGCAACAAACAAACAAACAAACAAACAGTAAATACGACTATGACAAAAGTAACATAAAGTGCATGAAATGACAGATTTCATTACTTGGAAGCATAAACCATTCGCAGCAACAAGAAAAAAGGAAAGGAAACGGAAAGGAAAGGAAAGTCGCCGCAGGGACAGGGAGGGTGGACCGGTCCCCCTCAGGTTTCCCCTCCCCTCCCCCTTACCTATCCTCTTCCCGGTGAGGCGAAACGCAACGCGACGAAACTTAAATCGAAAGACCCTTGGGAAATATTTTCCAACGCTCTTTGCTTGACACTGGTTTCAGGTATCCTTTTGGCTGCCGTTGCTGTTGTTGTTGTTGTTATTTTTACCAAGTTTTTCACGATTGGCAACGCGATACGATCGTAGCGGTTGATTGTGGAGCGAAGCGAACGAAGCTTTTCGCCAATATTCTCTGTATTCATAATGCAGTCGTCGTTGTTATTGTTGTTGTTGTTGTTGTTGTTGTTCTTTAGTGTTGTTTTTTTTTTTGTAGATTTTCAAAATTTTCTCGCTTGGTGTTTATCAAGGCAATTTTTTTTTTTTTATTTGTTGTCAATGCTTGCGGGCTTTATTGTTTTGTTGCTATTCTTTATATGACTATTACTACAACAATTGCTGGCTGCTGATATCGATGAAAGCACTGATCATCATCGTTGTTTTGTTGTTGTTGTTGTTGGTGGTTTTGTCCGGTGTTGGCGTTAGCGGTAGTGTTAGTGTTCCTCATTGCGGTTAATGTGGCTACCATGAAGTCGGCGGCATTCGAGATCATGCTACTCTCGTCTTCGTATGTTATACTTTTTGTGGTAATTTTTTGCTCTGCTGGTTGTTGTTGTTGTTGGTGTTTTTCTTATTGGTGTTTTATATTTATACCCTCCGGTTTTTGTCATTATCATTTATGAACTATGTATTAATTTATTATTATTGCAGATCACGACACGATGGCATGAGATTTTGATTCGAGAGTGAAATTTACTAATATTAAAAAATTATTTTATATTATTCTTGTATTTTGTGATCTATACAAGCCCGCCCGGTGGAGTTGTTCAATGTTTGTTAAATTATTCGACATTGCGTCGATTTGTTTCAAACACAAAGCAATGTCAGCGTTTCCTATGTCTCGCTTCTTCACTTCTTCACAAGGTTTCACAATTTTCTCTAACTTATAAACAATTTGCAGTAAATAATACAGCCTTACGACGACTTTAACACGACTATAATAAATAATAATTAATACATAATATCTCGGTACGTGTTGCCAAATGGCTCAACAACCATTTTGGGGTTGACCGCAAACAGTCCAATTCATATAAAAATTCTTTATTCTATAACGAATTTTGGAACGAATTTCCGTCATCGCTCCATTCGTTCGAGAACGGAAAAAGTCACAAAAAGTCACAAGGAGAGCCACCATTAATGATGATATAAGCGATTGCCAAAGTAATGCATTGCTTGCTCATCTTCGAAGGTGTTAAATTACGGTGGGAGTGCTCGGCACCAAACATGAAAGAAAAGTGTGAAGATTGTTCAACAATCGACCGACCAACCGACCAATTGTGCCGACAGTCCAGCTCACTCTGGCTCACTGATCAATCAACGATCAATAATTGAAACACGTTTTTGCAATAAAATCAGTCGCATCAACTACGGCGACGACGGCGACGACGGCGACGACGATAACAAGCCGCGCAATTGCGCCGATAACAATAAAACATGTTCGAAAACATCAGTTCGACTATGCTCAAGTATCACCACCAGAGGCAGCCCAAAACGAAATAGAGTCATAAAATTTTAACCTCTGTTGTATTTTCCACAAATTGAATGAGGTGAAGACTTTCGCGTTTGCGTCGATTGCGTAGGCCGATGGTATGTAAAATTAGCAGCTCCTTACGGCGTTTTTTTTCGGTTACTGAGACGTAATGGCGAAAAACACTTGTAAAGTGTTTAAGTGAGCCAAACGAAGTCTTAACAAAGTTTTACCACAGCTACTCGAATCTTTACATTTTTTTTTTCAATAAAATGTCAGAAAACTAATCATAATCGCCTCCCAAAGCGTCTTGAAGCTGCTGATGAAATCATCATGCTAACTAAATGTATATATTCATATTTTTACCGAGATTATATATTTGTATATATGTACTCTTCTTTTTGCTAAGTATCTAAGTATCAATTTAGCAAAAAATTTCAACGTTTTATCTTCAAACGAACTCTTAAGACATTGTCAATATCCAGAGAATGGCTCGCAAAGAAGCGTAGACTGAAAAACGCATTCAACGTTTGCTAATTTTGTGCTGTTGAGATTTTCTCTGCATAAACGATATCATTCTCGACCATGACAGGTTGCTCCCTGCAGCACTAACAATGACTGATTTAAATTCTCTTCTTTTTACTGAAAACCGTTTAGATAAATCTGCTTGCGGGGAGCTACGAGTACACTGCGATCATCAGTGCGTCCTCGGACGCAAAAAAAAAGTGGTCAGCAAGAGCTTAGCGCAAACACGCTCTTTAAGGCTGAAGGTTTGGGGAAGGAGTTCAGGAATTTGTGCCGGTCTAACTGCATCCATCGTTCTCGCCGCAGGTATCGACGATCGGCTGGAATTTCGTGAAGTATGTGGAAAAACTGGTTTAAAAGTTGCAAGTTTGCGTTGCCTCGCACAATTTCGACGACGCGGCCGCGACTTGAAGCGAAAATAAAAGCTGATCGCAAAATTTTACCAGCATTTAAAAAAAATAGTGTATAAAGAAAAGAACTGAAGAACTGAAAACGACAAGCGACAAACTCAAAGGCGTAACAGAAAATTTAAGAAATACAAGAAGACGATTTTTATGATTTGCTGCAACCATCTCGAAAAGAGGCAAAGATAATTATTTCAAATAATTACAAGGATAGAAATGTCAGAATTATTCAACAATTGAGAGAATAAAGTAATAAAGTTCAAAGCATTGCCTCTTTTTATATTGTATAAAAAACAAAATTAGAAAAAATCTCAAGCGGAAAAGGAAACCTTTTCGATATAATTGACCCCAAATCAAAGAAAGTTGCACTCTCATCGATATTTTTGGGTACCCCTGAGGTGTCACGAAGGGTTTTGCTTGTCTTCAGTTATATTATTTTTATACTTCTGGGTTCGATGGATAGATGGATGGATTGTTGGCCGGCTGCGCTGCGATAGACTCGTGAGAAAGTTCATTGTGATGCAGCAACCAGCAGCCAAATCATGCGCCAACCATCATCAGCTGCGTCGAAAGGAAGGTTTATTAAATTAATTAAGCTAAAAAGATTGCATTCGGGAGAGAGAAAATTTTAAATTATAGGTTCAGCAAATATTTTCATCAATAAACAGCATCAAGACACTCAGCGCGCCGGCACCAAATTCCCAAATAGCTTAAGTTGAGTTTAGTAAACAGAAACAGAAGAAGAAGAAGAAGAAGAAGGAAACTGCAAAGTTTACGAAAAAACTATCATCTTTTACTAATTGCAAAAAATGTAGGAAAAATAAACTCTGTCGCGTTTTGGGACCGCTAAAGGAAATAACAGTAACAAACACGGCACTAACAACAACAACGACAACGACTACAACAACAAACGTTTAAAGAAAAGTACATGCTGCCATGAAATCGCCACACGAAATCCTTTTTATGCAAGGTTAAAGTTCGTGGAGTGGGCAACACGGTTTCGTTTCGTTCCTTTGCTGGAAGCGGCTGAAAGCCGCTGGCTGCCTTGTCTTTCATTTTCCTACAAATCGCTGGAGCGTCAAATATTGTTTAGCTGTTTGTAAACTTTGTTTAGTTAGTGCTAACGATGATGGCCACTACCCCTCGGAAATTGCAAATGCCTTCTCCTTAATCCTAAAGAGAGAAGGAGGAGAGTCGAAGAGAGCACCCAACGAATAGCTTGAGGAGGCGGATTCGAGTTTGTAAAAAGTTATGATTTTGACCCTCTTTTGCTCAACTTTGGCGCTCAAGGTGAAGAGAGATTTGGGTACGCGAATGTGGGGCATTACCGTTCATTACAAATTTAAGTGGGTAGCATTAAAATGTTCTCTTGCGGATCGATATCGTTGCCATCGCTTGAGCAACCATTCATAGTTACCATTTAGTGATGCTGCGAGTGCTGTACGCTCGTTGGCCGCTAATCACCATTTTTCAATTTGTAAACTCTTATTTATATATTTATTTTATCCGCGGATTTATATTGAATTTTTGTACTTATATAAATTTACAGTGGCGGCAACTTTCTACCGGCGCTACGACGATCTTCCTCTTCCTCGGTTGAGCTTCTTCAAAAGCCTTCCGAAATCGATTAGCGCTCCGGTTGCCGATAAAATGAAAGTGATATAAATTTGACGTTTTGCTGCTGTCATTATTGTTATTGCTGTTGCTGTTGCTTTGTTGTTGTTGGTTTTTCGCGATCTACGCGATTAGCGCGATTTTCGCATTCATCCGCATCCGACTTTTTTCCTCTCAACCTCTAACGATCACTTAGACAGCATTTTTCATTTTAACCCACCGATATTTTTTGCCCCTCAAATGAAAATTTCTCCCGCTGCTGGGCCCTCTGTCCGGTGTCGAAGCGCTGTTGAACGATTCAGCTAGAGTTAATTTGCATTTGAACTTGAAGTGGCGAAATAATCAAATGCCGCTCGAAGGTTTTCTCCGAGTGTTGCTTTTTGCTGAAATTAATAAAAGGGTTTTTGCGGGACTACGATGGACTTCCGCGAAGAATGGCGTTCAATAGATAGAGCTGCCATTAGAGCTGCTTCAAGCTTTTTTTTTGTTGTCTTAAATTATAAATGCAACAACAACAACAACAACAACAACAGCAAAGTACGCGAAAGCTAAAAATCCATAAAAATAAATCTGGCAAATATTAAATTTTCAATGAGGTCGTCAGAGAAGTGAGAGACGTTCGCAACAGGACGAAATTATTTACGCTACGCTTCACCAAGTAAAAGTAGTTGAGGATGGTTATTAAGATGGCTATTATTATCTACTAAAAATAAGATTGTTAAAAAATAAAAATGTCCAACGAAGATTTGTGTTACGCCCGCCGTTTACCAATATTCACTCTGGTGCGTTTGAAAAAAAATTGTTGACTTCTATTAAAACAGCTCAAACTTTTTCTTCGAGCTAACTTTTGACAGCCAAGAAAAGAAAATGACAGTTGCCCAGAAAGCACTTACTGCACTTTTCTGAGCATTTCTTTCTCTCTTTTCTTCAATTTTGACATTAAAATTCAAGCCACTCTCCCCGTTTGAGCTTGAGCTTGAAAAGTACAGAAACAGGCCTATTATTGGGGACCTTTTGAAAATGTAGTCTCACGCGTTTTCTCTAGAGGAGGCAAGGTCTCTGATAAAATCCAGAGATAGAACACAGATAGAACAGTTACACTATTAAATAGTAAGACCTTCCTACGAAACCTTTTTCTACGAAGCTCAGAAGGTACCTCCTTCTACGTACCGAACTACTCATAAAATGCTTTTCTAATTCTTCGCCAATCAGACCAATTTAATCAGCTAGATTTGATTGAAGATCAAATCATTGAACAAGCAAAAACTTACTCTTCTCCAAATACTTCCTCAAGGTCTAAACTGAGCTAATTAACCTTAATTTTGTCGCAAGCACAAAATTCCGCAAACAACTTATTTGGATTATAGTATTGCAGTTTAGCATTCATTGGTAACTTTGCAAAAGGGCAACGAGCTCAAAGTCGTCGAAGTTGTGTTCGTTCGCGACCAAAGCTGCAGACCATTTAAGCAGCCTGCAATCAATTAAAATTGCAATTGTCTTTGCTACTAACAAAAACCTCTCCGTCGCGACTAACATTTCCACGAAAAATTGTTGCTAAGGAGGGGGGGCCGCCACCACATTAAGCCACATTGGTGCCGATACCAAAAAAGCTGGAAAACGAGAGTAACCGTTTTGTCTAAATACAGCGAACGAATAGTTGATAAAATTCAATTAACCATTTCTGGCGGCGAGCTTCTGATGACCATTGCCTTGCCTCGCGTCTAAAGCACTCTCTCTCTCTCTCTCTTTCTCATTGCAGGCGACATCGATGACTGCATCGTTACACCGACAGTTCAAGGACAATTCACTCCACTGCCCGAGGCCCTCTGCGATGTCATAATGGATCTAACGGCTGAAGGCCACTCGGCTACCATCGAGAACATGCGCACGAAGCTGGCACTGCGTTTCCCGCACATGACGCCGCCGGCGACGGAGGTGATCTACGACACTTTGGCGCAACTCATGCAGGAACAAAAGATATACCAGACCTCGAAGGGTTATTTCATATTTACGCCAGAGTAAGTGCGCGTGCTATTTTTCGCTAGAACCGGTTTGTAAGCAGAGACTTTCAGGCGGCGACGCAGCCGATCACGCCCACGTCACCAACGCACAACCTACCAGGAGTTCGAGGAGGCGGAGGAGCTGCCGCACGAGACGCGTACCATGCTGCTGACAAACGCCGAAGCTCTGCACTCGCTCTATGGTGAGATCTCTACCGAGCGCGATGGTGACTTGACACATCAGTGCATTCAAACGAATCTGGCGGATGTCATCTGCGGAGGTAAGTTTGCGGATTTCATCATGACGCGTCTAAATAGTAATCGTCTACTCCCTGCCGCCTTCTCACAGGTAATCCGAATGACAAAATCCTGTATCCACGTGCATCCAAGAGACGCAGTGCCTCCTTTCCCACGCCGCGCAGCCTTGAACGTAGGCATAGCTTACGCCTTTTCGGTTCCTCCAAGCGCTTGCAGCGCTGCGCCTCCACACGCAGCCTCTCAAAGACATACGCACAAACACTGACCACGGACAGCAGCAGCTCGGAGTACCAAAGTACAGATTCGTCATCACCAAGTGAGTGCAGCCAGCAGCTCTGCTTTCTGCTTGGGGCATTTCTATTCTGCTCGATTTAAACAATTTATCATTCGCAGAAAAAGGATCTTTGCTCTCGCGCCTATTTCGCCGCAGTGGTCGCGCCAAGCAGCGTCAAATTGAAACCTATTCGGCTCAGTTTCCACCAGCCGAATGGTTCAACTCCAGAGCTGTGCATTTACACAGCGTGGGCACGCAAACGACGGATCACGTACGTTTAACCGAACCGAACGTTCTTAGGCCGAACTGATCCCATGCGTTTTCACTCTCGATTTCACTCTCTTTCCGCAGGACTTGCCTGTTGCGCACACGCTTTCCAACTCTACTTTCTACGATAGCTCCGAGCTGAGTCAGCGTTCGTCAACACTGCCGCGGCGACATCGTCGCCACATGTCCAGCGATTCTACCTTTGTTATTTCTTCGCGGGACTGCTCACCTGTACGCCGGCGCTCCCCGGTCTACTGCAGCAGCTCGCTGCCGCGTTCCACGCAGTCGATACCCGCCACTTCCGCGAACATCAACGGCCCCCCCGCAATCAATCATTCTTCGGCCACGCTGTCACGCCTCACCACGCCCAACCAAACCAAGCCTGCGCAACAGAAATCCTTCATTACGAAACACATTTTTGGCGAATCACCCTCTCGCTGTTCCACACTGAAAGCGCCGACGAAACGGCCGACAGATCAAAACATAACCGTCAATGGCTTTGCGGCGGACAATCGCATCCAGTACCGCAACGTTCAAAGCGGACCTTCGAGCCTCGAATCAGGCAAGGCGTCATCCATGTTCACCTCGGGTCCATCGAGCCTCGAGAGCGGCAAAGTGTCGTTCAGCAAATCCAGTGGCCATTCTAGTCTAGACTCCCAGTGTTCGACGAACACCGCGGTCGTGCAGCCCTCACCCACGCGTTCCATTCTGGTGCTCAACGGATCACCACGGGGCACCCCACGACACCAAGCGATGCGCGCACGGGCCGCTGAACAATCGCAACGCACTCGCGCTCCGACCCCGTCGCGCATACTCGAAGAGATCACCAACCAGCAGACGCCAACCCGTAACTCTTCAGCCTCCAACCAAATGCCACAGTCGAACTCGAACAACTCGATCACGCTGCAGGTGACCACCTCGAACGGCAGCCAAAGTCAGATACCGAGTACGAAGATCTTCGTGCAGAACTCGCCGGCACGCAGCGTAATAACTCTGGAGAACGGGAAAATCACGGAGAACTCTAACGTGTTCATCATCAACAACGAGACGACGACGAACGAGAAGGGCGAAGTCATCAAGAAGACGCTCTCGCGGCCACAGAGCTCGCCTTTGCAACAAAAAAACCAGCAAAACAATCACAACCACCACCACCAAAATCAGCACCTTCTCCAGCGAAACCACCTCTACAAGGAGAGCTCGATCAGCGAAAATGACGGAAACTCCGAAACATGTGACTCCATCTCCTTCATCAGCGAGACCTCGCCAGATCGCCTGGACACGGTGAGCTCCAGCGAGGTGATCGAAAGCTCCAAGTTTACAAAAAACTTCCACAACGATGCCACGATGAACAACAGCCGCAAGCTGAGCCTGCAACTATCGCAGAATGGATCGAACAATATCGTCTACAAAAGCAATGTGCTCAAGAATGAGTCGCAACCGAACTCGCCGAGCGGCGAAAAAACGCTCATCAAGACTGCAGCGCTGGCAAAGCAGGACTTCGAAATTGCTGGCTCTGTCGGAAATTTGCGCTTCTTAGACAAGAACTCGAAAGAAACTCAAGCAGCGCCAGGTAAGTGCATGAATTCCAATTGCGACCTTAAGAACTTGCGCTTCGAGTCTGCCGGCAACCTGCCGAAGTCCGGCGGGAATCTTCTTAACTCGAACCCGGCCTTGAACGGGGCCGACAACTTGGCGTTGCTGCTGCAGAAGAGCGTCATCGCTGTAGGAAGCGAACCAAACCTAGCTTCCAAGGAAAATAATTGCTCCGTCGCAAGCGATAAATCCATGGATAAGCAGGCTCTCGATCGACGCTTCAGCCTTTCGAAAGCAACAGCAGAGACGCCGGCCGGCATGCCTGTGGACGAACTCTACAACTTCCCGAGCTTAACGGACCTCTCCTTCAATTTCACCTCGCTGGCGGCACAGAAGATACTTCAGGGCGTCAGTTTGAACAGTATCGATACGTTGGTCGAGCTCAACATGGCAGCTGCAGCCGCCGCCGCTGCAAGTTCGCCTACAGAGAAACCGCAGAACAACCAGCCGACTCCAGTGCGCACCGACTACGGTTTGGTTTAGTCGAATGCTTGGGCGCAGAGCGTGATAACTTGTGAACATTTCTCGTCGAAATTGACTACAAGTGGACTCAAGCGACAATACAATAAATACTTCGAAAGCGAGCTTATTTTGTGGAACTTGTGTTAAGTGAAGTGGTATCCCTATGAGCAATATTTATAAAGAACTTTATCAAAAAGCGAAATTCGTCTATTAAAAATATGTACTTTCAAGCAGAAATTGAAGAAAAAATTGAAGAGCTGAGATCAAAGAAAAACGAAATTTTTAAAAATAACGGAAGATGCGATTTGGAATAAGTGATTTTGAAAACATATTGAAAGTAGGCGTTTACGCAACTGCTTATGAACGTATATACATACGTGCTTACATTATGAACGTTGTAAATCTAAAAAAAAAATTATATTTTGATACCTACGCAAGTATTTTAAGTCGATCTGATCTGTCTGCTTCAAGCCGTTTTTCTTTTAAAAGTGCCAAAATATTTTTATTTGTAACAGAGACATTTAATTTAAAAACGAATATTGTTTATAATTTGTGTATGTATTATATTCTTTAAATGCAACTTCAGATTTTCCCTCTGTGTTTACCCTTCCAACAGACTAAAGTTTTTTTTTAAACTTTCACAATGTATTGTTTTCGCATATTGAAAAAGGCATTTAAAAGGCATGCCCCTTCTCCCAAAATCTTTCTAAACAAACAGAAATGTTGTATTAAAAAAACTCGTAAATAAGACAAAGTGACAAATGCAATAGTTTAAATTTCACTGTACAATTGTAAAATATTCTAAACATGATTATGTTGTTTTAACTCTTAGTTTAGCACAAATAATGAACGCCTATTTTAAGAATTCAATTTTGTACCAACACTTTTTCAAATAAAGCAATTTATTGCGAAATAATTTAAAATAATTAGTTGTGAAGAAATTTAAAAACTTACATAAAAGCCTTAAAACGTGTCAATAATAAATGAGAAGATTTAACAGAAATAAGGTCGTATATGCGGGTACTATTCAAAATTCACAATAAAATATGAACCTTTACTTTTTGTAGAATTATTCGTAATAAATAAAGCAAAAACTTATAAACACGAAAATAAACAATTTATAAACACGATAGTTAAGCAGTTTTTACTTAAAGGATTTTTTTTAAGGTGGAACTTCATATCCATTTTAAAATGGACTTTATTGACGTTTTACTAATTATTTGTATTTTAAGTATTTCTAATCCAAATATTTTGAATATAATTAAATTTCGTTGTCGTTTCAATTTCATTTACTTTTAAATAAATTATTTTTGAGTTCATTTTCATAGCCTCCACTGTAGCATTTCTGTTGAATTATGGTGGTGTGTTTCTATCTTAAGATTTTCTAAACGTCAAATTCAGCTGTCTTCTTCCAGTACGCAATCCAGTTGATTTCCATGCAGCGACGTACGCGAACGGTAAATGAAAAGTTAGAAATAATAGTATTTTGTTAATTTGTAAACGACTTTAGCTAAATTGTTTTTAAAGTAAATCAGCGAACAAAATTAGGAGAATTTGTTTTTAAAATTTATGCAATTGAAACAAAAAAATCTAAACCTAGCAATCAACTCAAACACAGTGCATACAAAAAGTCAAGAAAAGGGACAACGTCATGTGTACTGGTTCTTCCACCAGCAGTGTCAGTGGTCATCACGAAAATGAAAATGTCGCCACCAGCCAAGCGGAGGAGAACCAACGTGATTCCGGCCATCGCACTCAAAATCTGCCACAAGTGCCCACTGTTGACACCGCAAATACGGCCGAATTAATCGCCGAGTATGGGTCGAATCTAAAAATATTAGAATGCAACTCGCAAGTCCATGAGCTGCTGACTATAATAAGGGACAAGTGAGTCTTGGCGGCTTATGTTCTATTGTAACATTTGACGGATTATTTTATATACGTTGGCAGGAACACCACGCGTAGTGACTTCAAATTTTATGCTGATCGTCTAATTCGACTCGTCATTGAAGAATCACTCAATCAACTTCCTTACTCGGATTGTTGTGTCGAAACGCCGACTGGAGCCATTTACGAAGGCCTTAAGTATCGCTCTGGCAACTGTGGTGTCTCCATTATACGATCCGGCGAAGCTATGGAGCAAGGTTTGCGCGATTGCTGTCGTTCGATACGCATCGGTAAGATTTTAGTGGAGTCTGATGCGGATACTCATGTGGCTCGAGTTGTATACGCACGTTTCCCTGACGATATTGCGCGTCGCCAGGTGTTGCTGATGTATCCAATTATGTCGACAGGAAATACAGTGTTGCAAGTAAGCGTTGGCTTTAATGTAGAGACGCATATGGTTATTTTATAAGTAATAATCTTTGCTTCAGGCGGTGAATGTACTGAAAGAACACGGTGTACCGGAGAGCTGCATTATACTCTCGAATCTCTTTTGCACTCCAATTGCAGCCAAAACTGTGGTTAGTGCTTTTCCCAAGCTCAAGATACTGACTTCGGAATTGCACCCAGTGGCACCTAACCATTTCGGACAAAAATATTTTGGTACTGATTGAAGTAGAGCAGTCTTTGCGAGGGGAGGGGGAAATGCAAACATCTTCCAAATTTAAGGAAATCTTACAACACAAAGAACATGAACTTCATGCAAAATTTTGTTTCTACTTGAATGACTTTATTCTGAATTGTACAGTACTTTTCATAATTTTACACTATTCATTCTTTTCTTCTTTCAGCTTGAATTTTGATTCTTTTGAAGATTCATTGCTCCTCATGAACACATTCATACATTTATACCTACACGTTACAAAAATGCATATTTGCAGAAAATAATTTTTGAAAATTTGTTAGTTTTATGAAATGTATTTAAATTATTAACCCGGACAAATAATATTGTCTAATTTACGGTGGAATATTTGTCTATAGAATGCATAAGTATAAAATGCAAGATTGTACAAAAATCCTAATAATTTAAAATTAAACACACGCCTAATGAAAGATTTGTTGGCCAAAGACTTCACATTCTAGGATTTCGATTAAAACGGACAAAGCAGCTCGATATGTTTAACGTTTAATGTTTATTTGATCGAGTTTAAATTGCAATACATTTTTTAAAAACTATAAACTTACACTAATCGAATCTTTTTCCATTACAAATAAACAATTTAAACTCTTAGGTTGCAAAATTACAGAATTAAAAACTTTCACATGAAAAATCAGAAATGGTATCAAAATTAGTCATAATATTCGTCAGGAAATTTGACAGAAAATGCTCTTCATTCTCAAAACCATTTATGTCGTCATTTTATAATTGACCACAGTGTCAACTTTGTGTAGCCCGGTCGAAAATGAACGCAGTTGAACAGCTTGAGCATTAGGAATAAACACTGCTCCTGTTTCGTCCCAGGCTTCCGGAATCTCACAGTTTTGCAGCGTATGAATCATCACATCAAAAGTACAGATGCACTCCAGCAATGGAAGATAGGTAATGGTCGCCGAAATCTGGCGCATAACATCGCGAATCTCATTCTGTATGCGGCTCAGTTCTTTCTTGGAAGTGGCCTTATTGATGTCGCTTGTATCGCCCGTACCTAACTCTGCCTGCAATTTAAAGTCCCAACATTCAAGCACTTCTTTTGTATGAGCATTTGTGATGACCATGGAAATCTTGTTTATCATGTTCTTGGCCAACCACTCTAAAAAAGAGGACCGGTTTGAAGAAATCAAGTGATGTAAAAGCTGTGATATTTACCCTCGGTTTGGCGTAACACATTTTGTAGAAACTCCTCAATTTTTGGATCCTTCGACATCAATATTGTGAGTCCGTATTGTTGAGTATGCTCGAATGTCTCCGGTGGATATATGCCTCTTTGGAAAAGGATTGAATTGATGCCGTATTCTGAAAGATATAAACTTTGTTTGAAACTTTTATTTTGGCGCGCAGAGCCTTCCTTCCTAATGAACGCAGACTCACTCAGGTATTCCGCTATGATCTGCGCCGAGCCCTTCAAGGTAATACAGTTCTTTGTTGCTTGCTCTGTAGCCATTTCGAAAAATATATAATCGACCGGCAAGAATAAATGCTAAATCAATAAATTAATAATACTTTGACGTAGATAAAGAAAACAATTTATGAAGGAGGTTTTTGAGGAACAAATATCGTATTTGCTTGCAGCCGTTATGAAACACATGCCATCTCGTTTCTACCCATGAAGATCAAACACAAGAACAAACGTCAAAAAAATCTACTCATAGGTAAATGTTACACGAGGGTTTTTTGTTGTTGTTTAAAGCAAAAAACTGCCCAAATATACTGACACTTGGAATTTTTCCGTGAGAGAACAAAAAGAGGCCACAGCTACCATTCTCAAATGACACAACGCATACTGTCACCTCCTGGTAGCCTGTTACTTTCTGTTTACAAGTACGACGGACCGCAATTTTACCTAAAAGAAAAAGTAATATTCACAGTAGTATGAAAGAGAGGAGAAAGAAATCTCAAATGACAATGCATACTGTCACCTCCTGGTAGCCTGTTACTTTCTGTTTACAAGTACGACGGATCGCAATTTTACCTAAAAGAAAAAGTAATATTCACAGTAGTATGAAAGAGAGGAGAAAGAAATCTCAAATGACACAGCGCATGCTGTCACCTCCTGGTAGCCTGTTACTTTCTGTTTACAAGTACGACAAATCGCAATTTTATCTAAAAGTAAAAGCAATATTCACAGTAGTATGAAAACGATGGGTTTGCAAAAGCTATGTTTTAAATAGAGATTTTGCGATGAGTTGCTGATTTGTCTCAAAAATTTGAAAAGGAAGGTGCAATTCGTCGCGTGCGATCCGTCGCACGTGTTAACACCATCTATTAAAATGTTGTTACAGGGTAGGCCAAAGGACAAATTTTCTGTTTCAATTGTTAAATACAGGTTTTTTCTGAACATTTATTCAAAATGTTCTACTATATAAAAAATCATCTAGCGTGTGTGTATATGCATATTTATTCATATTCTCTAAGTTTTGACAATAATTTTATTAATATGTATAACAAATTAATAAGACAAAACGATTCCACCAATCTTGATTGCTCTACGATGTTAAATAAAAATAATTTTTAATATATTATTGCAAATATAAAGAATTATTAAATTAATTATTTTACAAATGAAATTCGAAATGAGTCTTATTGCAGGCTGGCATTAAATATCTAAAAGTTACATAGAAACATATTTTGTACAACTTAGTTTACAAAAATATATATAACTTAATTAATATATAACTTAACGATAACTACGAAAAAGCACTTGCAGTTTATTGTAAATGTATATTTCGAGTATTATTTTTACATCTTTGGCATTTGCACTTGATTCGGTGAATATTATTTTAATATATTTAAAAAGTAGTAACACGAGTGTCTTTGTTTTAACTACGTTATAATGGAATTCGCAAGTTTGTATGGACGTGTTTTCCTCTGAAGGCTACCAGCTCTCTAGTCTCTAGTATTCCTCAAGACCTTCTTCATCGTCGTCCACATCCTCATTTGTGTCATCATCGAAGGCGGTCAAATTAAAAGGTGAGGAGGAGGAGGAGGTTCCTCCCTGACTCCTGCCTACCTCAAAGGAGTGCTCTCGGGCATCATAGGCGTTGGGATCATCCGCAATATAACCAGTTTTATAGGTCGGATCTACAAATGTACCAACAAATACTTAATAGTGACTATAGTCAGTTAGATTTGTGACTGTTTATTAGAAAAACCATGCAGTTACGAGTATGAGCAAACTGTTTTCAGAGGGTAAAGTTTTCAACAAAGAATGTATTTTAGTTCTCTACAGGAGGAAGAAAGTTAAAGGGTTGGGGGTTAAGAATGATGGTATATAATCCTACTTTTGCTAAAATTAGTAAATGCAATCAGGAAATAAAATATTTTTTTAATAATTGAGTAACAGAATGAATATTTGTTTGCAAGCGTAAATCTCTTGCTTTTCAGACTAACGCAACAAACGTCTCACAACATATATAAAATTACAACAACAATATATAGTACAAATACGCATATAGTATTTTCATATTTTATTTCTTGATTATTCGATTCGACAATTTCAATCTTTGTGCTTTTTTTTTGAAATTACGTATTAGAGTCAATAACAATCGTACAAACAATTAAAGTTAAAATTAGTCCAGTTAACTTAATAAATGTTAATATTACAACAACAATAAAACTAAACAAAACCTGAAAACAAAATCATTCTAAAGAAAATAACCAGAAAGAATGACAAAGGTGCAGAGAGATTATAAAAAATATTGCACAGATAGAAAAATAAGATAAAGGAAAAAGAAAAAATCGGGCTTACCTCAGCGCAAGTAAAGGATATTGAAATATTTGGTATTTCGAGAGGTCTTTCGAAATGAATGAATGAATTAATGAAGGTTCTTCTTCTTAAGTGTGAAGCTTTTGTTGAATGAATAAAGAATTCTTTGCTTAATTTTATTTCTTTGCTGAAGCAGAGTTTTATTATTTTATTAATTTTTTCGATAATTTTAATTCTAGTCCATTTGCTTTTCTAAGTTGATGATGATTGAATATTTTTCAGTTTTTCAGTTTTCAAAGTTTTCTTAGCTACAGTGTCGGTCAGACAAGTTTCAAATCAAAAGTGAAAAACGAAGAAACTAAATTTATGAGAATTTTTTTCCAAAAAAATATACAAACATAGCAAACAAGATAAAAACTAATACATTCTTAGCATAAAACATGTTAATAAATTATAGATCTTTATGTGTTCTAAGGTATAACTAAACTAAACTGTCGCAGTCCGTCTGTAACAGACTGAGTAAAATATGTTTTTTTAAAAATTTAGCTTAAATATAAAAAACCGTTACTTTATAGGCTTGCCCTTTAGATTAATATATTTTTGGTATGAATTGGTTCCATGGTTCCAATTTTTAGATACTATTCACTGACGACAATAATTCTTCAGTGCAGATTTTGACCCACATCGTTTTGTCAAACATAAAATCATAACGTAATCGAACCATTCTTACAATTATGTATGATGAAGCACAGTAATCGCTTTCGATTTACGGTATTTACGAGTAAATTCGATTTCCGATTTTTTATTTCAATTTTTAAATTCGATATATTCGTTAATTCTCGTTCAAAAGTGCGTTGATAAGTAATAATATTTCTATATATATTGTGAGGCGATTTTGAGTTTAGCTGGTATTACATCGATTGGTATCGTATCGTATCATCCTTTATTTACATTAAATTATGGTAGAAACAGATAAATGAACGAGTGTGTATGTATGTATATAACTTTAGGTGTAGTATGTATGTATGTAAATTTGGTGAAATACTGTAACGCAATTGGGCAAAATGTCATGAAATCTGCCTAGAAGTAAAACTAAAAATATTTAAAAAATGTTTTGGAATTCTTAAATTCTGCCCGTTTTTCATTAATAAAGTTCGGGTAATTTCATAAACGGTGTTGGCTTTGTGAATAACACCAACAACTACTCCACCAACAAATTGCTGACGGTAACACTTTTCTCTAACTTTTCTGCGACTTTTATGGAGGACTATTGTATTATTAAAGGATATATTTGGCCGTAGATTGTAATAAGAGATCTGTGAAGAAGATTAAATTAAAAATGCTGATTAATTTGACGTTTAAATTAAACAAATGAATATTTTATAAAATTTAAAAATGTGATTCCTTTGTTAATTCGTAGAGGAAACCATTTTCAAAACTATAAACTATCTGTATTAAAACAACCACCAGAGTTAATGAAGTATTACAATCTACAGCCAAAGTGTTATTGTTTAAATATTCAAGCGATTTTTGGTGTTGTTTAAATTAAATATATATGTACATATATTTTTTCCATAAATATTTTTTTAAACTAAAAATTACAATGTATGTATTTAAAAGGGTTTTTGAGGGGAACACAACGTCGACTACGGAAAAGAGTAGAGTTGTGAAAGGTGAAGTGAAGTGAAGATAGAAAGATTTACTGAAATTAAACACGTTAAAAAGATAGTGATTGTATTAATCGCAGAGAAATTCTATTGAGACTGCAAAAGCGTGTAACAAAGAATTCATGAGATTCATAATATTCTCTAATCTGCCGTTTAAGTCCTGGCAAACCAGATTCTATGTTAATGAAAAGCTAAATTCTATGAAAATCATTAGGCACAAACAAACGAGTATGACGCGATTCGTTCGTAGGTTTTTGTAATTTTCGTTTTTTTCACGTTCTCCACACAACTAAAAATTACTCAAGCATATTTCTGGCTTGCTCAAAATTGAATACTATGTAGTTTTTACGACGTTCCATGCAAATTAAATTAATAAATTAAAACTATTTAACGAAATTTACCGGCTGTGAAAAAGAAAAACAGATGCTTTTCATTGCTCAATTAAAAGTTTAGAAAAGTTTTTAATTTCAACGAGTTTATATGTAGTTTAGCGCAACCGGTAGAAACATGCTAGACATAGTGAAAGAGAAAGGGAGAGAGAGAGAGAGCCTCATTGTTTTTGTTCATTTGGCGGGGAATCAATCCCCAACATACAATAATTTTTGCCCATTATAAATTTATAAATATGTTTCATTAAAGTCAATGTTGTTGTTGTTGTTTGTTCTGCGTATGTGGTAACAGAGCGTAAAAAGAGGACTTCATGAATAATAACAATAAATAGATAAATAGCGTTCGTTCAAAGGGGAGGAGATTGTGAATAAAATAAACTTTCTATAGCACCTTTGTTTTATAAAATATTTGTTTACATTAAACTATTATTATTATTATTAAACGAGTAGTAGAAATTATTAACTAGAAAGATTCAGTTTCAATTTGCCGTTCGTGAAGAAACAGAGTTTTTTCTAAATCTATTATTATTAATTTGATGATTTTCATCATCATCATCATCATCATCATGCTTTTTCCGAATTATTAATGGAATGTCTAGTTTTGTTTGGATTTATAACTATTTCTGGCCACCATCCCCCTTCCCCAACCACTGAGCAATACTTATTTACTTATTTTTCTTTTAAAGTTTTAACGAATTTTCCAATTTGATCTTTGTTCGGAGCCTTAACAAATCTGTGTTTGTCTGATTTTTTTTTTTCAGTTCTTGTTATTTTCTAATTGATGTCTGCAGTAGGTGTGGGTGTTAGTTCGTGTTTGTATGTGTGTGTGTTAGTTTGTATACTGCATTTGTACTACTGTCAGCTTTGATTATTTGTTGTTGTAGTATGTATTAATTCTATATTTGGTTATAACGTTGCGGTACTTTTTTCTATTGAAAAAATAACTTTTTGGCTTGTATGTGAAAATGTTTGCGTATGCGTATCTATGTGTGTGGGTGTGTATTGTAAAACAATCGATGCTATAGAATAGCCTATTTTAGCAATAATAACTTCCTAAAAACTTCTTTTCGCCACATTCTTGTTCATTGCTGTACGTACTCGGTGGCATGTTGTTGATTTCCTTGCGATCGCAACGCTCGCCGATGAAGCCTTCAGGACATCTGAAAACGGAAGCAAGAGAGGGATCACATTTATTAACAGGAATCTGTGAAATTTATAGTTACGTTTGGTTGTTCAATATTTGCTACAAAATAGAGAAAACAGAAAGAAGGAACATGCTTATCGGATTCCATGATACAATTATGTGTACCTACTACTGATTAATCTGATCTTATTCTATAAATCCTTTATATTCTTTAGAATGTTTTATAAGTGCGTTATTATGGAGAATACGGGCACGTGATATTAATAGAAGATTCCTCATATTCCACGCAGAACCTCCAAGAACTACCACTGAATACACCTAATCCGGTTTTTACACGGTGTTTTTTACACGATTTTGAAATAAAAGTTTTGATTTTGAAAAATTAACGTATCCGGTTTTACACGTTTTTTTTCACCGACAAAACAAAATCTAATTTGGTCAGTTAAAACCCTCAATAATTGTAAGTTTGCTTCTCGAGAGCTCCATGCTGTAGAGCTCCTTGCATTTCCTTTAATCGTCTCTTTCTTTTTAAGAATATGGCTATGCCCGTGTCTTCGCCTGTCGACAGTTATCGCCTCAGTTATCTGATAATTTGATCTGAATGCAAATGAAAATTTTTATGTGCATTATCTGTTGCCGTCAGAGCGTAAATGAAACCGTAATTCGAAGCCGTATATGTATGTCCTTAATATACGATAGTATCGCCATTCAATTGTTTGCCGGCTGCTCTGTTGCTTATTTCAAGTGCGTCTCTCGTCCCGATGGACAAAGTGACAAAGATATGACCAAGTGTCTAAATATAGCCTACCCTTCAGTGGCTCGATGATCGAACTTAAGTGGTCGCCGTGCTCAAGTGGTCGGTGAAGAAGATTGACGACCAATAATGCGTGTCTTTGGCAAGCGCAGAAGATCTGATTTAATGGAGCGCCGGGCATATCAAAATCGTTTAAATTTCAACTCTTTAAATAATTAGGAATAAATATAACGGTTGTGGCCCCGTCGGTGCTGCAAAATGTGGCCGCTACCGTGACCGACATCACAAGAAACGACGCTTTAAATCTCAAGATTTGTAATTAAGTTTAAGATTTCCTCGCAAACGCCGCGGAGCAATGCAGCAACGCCATCTCTCGTCTCTTTTGGAGGTAGTGGATAAAGCAGGCAGCGATGGGGACTTTTCAAATCAAAACTCTTTATCTTCATCTTCCTCTTCTTTCTTACTTCAAAAGCATGTGTGTGAAATGAGGCTTGCCAAAGGGGCGAGCGACTTGTTGACAAATTTAAGAGGTTGTTTATGGACTTATATCAGTTGGATACAACTTAATTTCGTGCATTACGAAAAACGCACTGGCACCCAGATTTTCTGTATCCAGATTTTATTTATTTACATATTTCTTTGGATGCGTCGGTAACCTCCTTCGGTGGCGCTCTTGTGCGTTTCATGCCGGCACGAACCGAATCTTTCAGCGCTGTCATTTATTTCGGATTCTTTTGCTGGATTCTTTTCACCAAACTGAATTTATACGAACGTACGTAAGTATGTATGTATGTACATACATACGTAAGTATGTATGTATGTATGTACATATAGAAATGTATTGCTTTTACATGATTTGTATTGTATTTACTCGATCAGAAGACACGGTCCTACTTTCCAACAGCACCAGCCACCCCTTCCGGCACGTCTTCAGACGACTATCCACCCTCGTTGCTGTCTTTTCAGCTTTGTTTTTCCACGTTTCACTTAAAAATATTTATTTTTCTATGGTATTTTTGTGTTTTCGAAAAGGGCGATCGGGGAAAAAATGAGGTAATTTAAAATTTTCCCCAAATTTCTTTTAGTCTTTCATTTTTTCCGCGCTGTTGTTTTTGTGCGGGCGATAAACGAATATCGCTTTGTAACCAGATAAATTTACTTTTGCTCCGTTGCCGGAGAGTGGGGGGAAAAGGGGGTCAAATGCAGATGCATTGTTGTTTATATTGCGGGTGCAACAGTTAATTAATTCTCATCTTAAACCAACTTACTTTTGATTTGAAACCGAAAGCTATCATTAATTTTGTTACTGTTGTTTTGTGGTTGTCGAGGTTGATGATGAGATAGATGGTCGATGGTTTTTTTTCTTCTATACAAAATCTTTACTTACATGCATGAATAGGAACCGATTTCCACGAAGAGCTTACAAGTTCCGCCGTTGAAGCAAAATTCGGCCGCGTCCGATGGACAGCTGTGTCCGGTACCGCCGGTTGAATGCGTCTCGTAACGTGGCACTGCAGAGGAAAGTAAAGTTTTATTTATTCGAAGAAAAATTCACTTAAAAGGAAAACTCAAAGCCACAAACGCAAATGGTGGAGATAACTCTCGTTATCTCACTCTCACTCACCTAGAAACGCTTTAATCACGATTGCTCTGCGTTCCAAATTGCGATTGACCTTATTTTTAGCGCGACATTCATACCGTCCGGCATCCGAGCTGTTGAAGGATTTAATTATCAGTTCTGATCTTTTTCTGAAAAGCAGAAGAAAGAACACAAACGATATTTAATAACTTCCCAACATTAGCAACAACAACCACATTTAATATCTTACTTAAACGGAACGATTTGGTACAGAAGTCGATTGCGATTGATCGACTTGTGATCCTTGAACCACGTCACTTTCGGCGGAGGTCTGCCCTGCACCTTGCACACGATCCGCAGCTCCTTGCCGTTCTCCACTGTGCGATTGCTGGCTGAGATGGATCGTATCGCTGCGAGCTGTGCTGTAAAGAATGGAACGGGGCGAACGTGAGCCTAATTGAAACCATAGATCATATTTTCATCGATTTGCAGTAAGATCGACCGATACTTTATGAATTCGCAATGAAATTTGCAGAATATACAAATAAGTGTTGTAAATATATACATATATATATATATATATAATTAATAGCGTCTAGATATCGTAAAAAATTTAGGTATTAGGTGTACCTACATATGTTTCTCACATGTGCGCTATCATCAGCAACATAAACAAATCCGCGATGGTTAGATTTTCGCACTAATTAAAAAGCGCTAAAATTTAGATATTTCAATTTTGCAATAAAAACTGGATAGTTGGAGAATTTCGAAATTGTTTATTTGCTGAGAAGCGAGCGCTCGCTATATTTTAGATAAAGTCGCATTTCTTTTTATCGTGCGAAGTAATTGCGAGAAAAACCTTCATAAAAACGGTTAAAAAAATTCGGTATAAATTTAAATTTTTGGGGTTTTTTATTTTGAGTTTGTTTAATAGCTGTTTACACCAAGAGCAAGCAATAGCAGAATTCTCGGCGTTGATTTTTTTGGCATGCAATATTTTCCAAAAAATACATGTAAGAAAAATAGTTGTTAAGACAAGTACTCGTCAATAAAACGGCCGGTCGGCAAATCAATTACCCGGAGAGCGAGCGAGAAAGATATTGTTGCTGTTTGCTGTTTGTTTTGATGTAACTGAGGCTAATTTAAAAAAAATATTTGCTCTTCATTCTTACGCATAATACGCGACCTTTCTCTCAACGCGCAAACAGATATTGATTAGTCTCTTTCCGACTGGTTTTCGTCGCAAACTCAAACTATTTTCTAATGACCGCTTCGAATGCGATTAATTCATTTGTTCAGACAATAAATAGGTTTTTCACAATGCCACCATCTTGTCTGAGACTGCGAAATGTCTTTTAGAAAAAACACAAATCAAACAAAGACAAAAAGAGAAGTAACCACCGAAATCAGGTCTCTAAAAATAAATAAAACACTTAAAATAAAAACCACACAGAATACTTTTTTAGATGAGTTCTTCCTTCGTATGCTCTTTAGAGATTGGCACGATTTATAACAAATTATATACATACGAGTATTTTATTATTGGTGATATTTTTTAATTCTATTAACCAAGAAAACCGTATAAGACTTTTAGAGGTTTTTACTTACGACTTTCGTACGCCATTAATCTGGAATTGCATTTGTGTTTATTTGAATCCGAGTCGGTATAATGATCTCGTTTATTAATTATTTTGGCAAGATCTAGTTACCGTGCATCACGAGTCTTCAGCATTGCAACTGACTCAATCTTGCTATATTTAAAAAAATTTTATATATTTTTATTGTCACACCAAAAAAAAAGAAAAAACCACAAAGGTGTAGTATTTTTAGCATTATCGTATCTTTTGTTTTAACTCATCACGCGACTTGCGCCGTTAATGATTTTTTTTTAAAGATACCAACTCTTTCCAATTCACCCACATGATTTTAGATATAGCCAAATAATATTTATTTAATATCAATATTCATATCTTTAATTTCAATTTAATTTTTTATTTTAAATAGAAGCATAGTTTTATAGTACGTAGTTGTGAACTCTTTTTTGACTCGGTAAGTTATGAAAAAAAATTTCCTTCCCAAAATTATTTTCCTATTTTTGTATACTATAAGTATGTATATCCAAAATATACGATATTATATACATATATACATAATTAATTTCATAAAATTAAAACTGTATCCTGATTTTTTATTTTATCTTATCCACATGTTAGCCGATTCTATAAAAAAGACATTAAAAATTAGTTCTATCGTTCATTTGGTTTGCTCTATTTTTTTTGCCACTTTTTCTCTAAAGAGCTGACCATTTTCGCATGCGGCGTTGAATGTTCAGCTGATGTTTTGCGTCTTGTAGTCTTCTTTATTGACTTTGATGTTGAGAAAGTAGACGAAACAGTTTTTTTTTTCTAATACTATGGTTTTATTGTTTTTGTTTTGACTTGGGCTTTATTTATCTTACTAAGAACTTAACTGCAACAAAAGTGTGCAAATTTTAATTTTGGTTTCGTCAAGTTGGCAGAACATTCGCAATTCAATTTGATGTGCATACGCACGTACGTCAAGATTAAAAAAATGGCGGAGAGCTGCCGAAGTTGTTTTGTATGGTTTTTGTTATTATTGTTGTTTGTTTATTTATCGGTATATTTCTTTAAACGATAAATTTATTAATGTCTGGCGTTGAATTTAGGCATTAATAGACACATAATAAAAAATATAAAAAGAATTAAGAGCAATTTTTTTTATAATTTCTTCATATTAATGAAATTTTTCCGACAGCGTTGGATGATGATGGGTTTTGGAACAAATTTCTATCATTCTTTGTCTAGTGTTTATTTAGAGATTTATTTCGTATATATAATTACACGTATGTATGTATACATATTACACATACGTATACATAATTACACGAATGTATGTAAAAAACCATATATTGGAAATATATGGAAATATTTGGAAATATTCAAACCAGAATCATTTGAAGAGCGAATAATAACAAACAAACACTACCTACTTCGGACATAATACAAACACCAGAACAAACACCAGAATCATTTGAAGAGCGAATAATAACAAACAAACACTACCTACTTCGGACATAATATTCGAGCCCCTAAAACTACTCTACAAAACATGTACAAAACAAAAACAAACGGAAAAGTTATAGATGCGGCAATACCGGACAGAACTACGATATAAAAACCCACAATCTAACAATGCACTAACTCCATGAAAAAACTGAGTCAGTGGTAAGACTGTGATATTTTTATTTGCATTCAATTTGGAGATTAATGCTTTTAAAAGAATGTACAACTTTCAAAAATTAACAATTAACATAAATTAGGCAATTGTTTTTATACCCTACACCCGAAGGGATGAGGGTATATTCACTTTGTTCTTCCGTTTGTTGTAACGCATTAAAGGAGGCGTGGCAGGTATAGAAAAGTATATATATTCTGGCTCAGAATCACCTCCTGATTCGATTTAGCCATGTCCGTCCGTCTGTCTGTCTGTCTGTCTGTCTGTCTGTAGAAATCACGATTACGGGAGAACGAATAAAGCTATCGCCATGAAATTTGGCACGAATATACTTTGTCATCATAGGCTGTTTGGTATTGAAAATGAGGAAAATCGGATTAGTGCCACGCCTACTTTTAATAGCAAATATGAATTTTCCCATGCTTATAGCTCAATTTCTCAGCTTGTAGAGCGAATATAAAGCTAAAATTTTTTCCCCGAGTCCACCTTCTTAGACTAAAATATATTCTGAAAAATGGGCGTGACACGCCCACTTATATACTATACCATATAATGAGATGTTTGGTAGGAAAAGCGGTGTTGTAGACGAGTTAATAGATCAAAATTTTCTCACTGTAAATTTAAAAAAAGTAGGTGTCACCCGCCCACTTTTTATCACCTCCACAGATGCGGGTGTAGGGTATATGAGCTTCGGCCAGGCCGAAGATAACGCTCTTACTTGTTATTAATTAATTTATATTAGTTAATTTAATTATTTTTATTTAAATAATTAAATAAAAAATAAACATAAAAAAATTTTTATGTTTTTATGTTTTTTTCATCTATTTTAAAGGATTGCATTGCATTCAAAGTTCGATGACGCTTTTTAACACTTCAGAGAGAGTTAATGAGAGACAATTATTTTAAAAGAATTCGTTAGTTACTATCAAGTGTATTTATTTGTGTGTGTGTGTGTTTTTCTAAATTATGCAATTAATGTTAAGACGAAAAATCACGCTCATCAAATGCACAGTCGCACAATAAAATTGCAAGAACATGAGAGTACGCTAGAGAAGAGCCTTCAGGGTTGCCAAAGAAGTAAAAAATCTAATTGCTCAGAAGTCGTCAGTTCCGAAATCGTCAATTCAATGCAAATAATACATACATACATACATAGTTTTTTATTTTAAACATAAAACAAATTTTATGACAACATGAAAAGCCTGACACTTCAAAGTTTCCTAAAACGTTCTGTAGGTTTAAACTCTAAAGTGCTCTATCTAAGTGCACAAATATACCATAACCAGAGCATAGACCTACCCAATATATTCGTACTTAGATTGTTTCTAGACAAAAAAGGCTTTGCAATTTTTTGCTTTTCTTAGAGTTTATAAGAACTCTTCAATCAAGATCAAGATCTTTGTAAAGCATAGAGTGTATTATTTTCAAAGGGATGTATTTTTGTCATTTGATGGATGACATTGCACTCACTTGCACCAATAACAAAATCAGTCAAATAATGATGAAAATCTGACAATTGTACATCTGGCAACGCTGAGAGCGTTTTAGGCTTGAGAGCGCAGTCCCTGAAGCATGAAATGATGTTTCTTTTTCTGTGGTTTCATGGAATGGAAAAACATGAATGAACATGAGAATCATTGCGACTGTTTTTTTTTTGTTTCAGTAGACGACCACGGTGGTGGCGGCGGCTTGAGTTGAACGACTCAGTTAATGCTCCGTTTAATTTATAATATCGTTAAGTAATGTCGACTGACCATCCGGCCGTACGACCGTTACGTGTTACGTGTAACGTCATTAGGTCGTGGGTGGAGTGGAGCAAGCCTTTTCTTGTTAAGTTAAGATTATATATACTTCGAGCGAATGCCGAATGTGTTTATTTTAGTTATTTATTATGAGAAAATACGGCTCAAACAAAATACCTCATAAACTAACGCTAAATATTATCTTCAGTGTGCATTTACCGCATGAGTTAAATTGAAATGACATCATTCAGGACCGACACATACTCGGTCCTTGGTACAATTGTACGATATTTATTTCTTTTCAATAAATTTCTATACATAAACCGTGTGGTCGGAATTATTTTATTCCGGAACGTATATCGAATAAAACATTTCCTTATTTTAATAAATATTTTAATGAAATTATTAACACATAAAAAGCGATAATTATTGGCGTCTTGAAGTAGCCGACAACAATCGACCAGACGCGACGCTTTTTCTCACGATGGAGAAAAGTCATTAAAAGCGTTTTTATATTTATATACGATAAAAGAATATGAAAAAAACGACGACTGTCGCGTTCCAGACATCGCAAGCACAGCATCATTTCATAGGCGTATACTATGCTACGATGACGCACGAAAGCAGAGCATAATGACTGTCAACAAACGAAAACTTTACTTCATAAAATTTAAATATCGCACAAACAAAAAACGACTTTGAGGAAGACGATGAAGAAGATGAGTTTGACGCCAAAAATCCCCAAAGAGTGGTGAAAATGTATCAAAAAACAGCAACAAGAACAAGAACAAATAACCAGAGAGAGGATTTTCGGATTTCGGGAAGAAAAACACTTAATTTTATATGTTTTTATACTTATAGTTTTATGGCTTGCGCAAATATTCCTTCATCAAACGAAATCGTAGCGTAGTTGTAAATTTTATACCATTTAACATTCCACCTCACTTCCACCTTTTCAATTTTTCCCTCTTCCTCATTCTCCATCAATAATGTCAATAAACTCATTTTCTGTCAAAACTTGATATTACGTAATCGTCATCGTCTTCGTTTTCGTCTACGTCGACGTCTTGGCCACTGCCGTTACACGCAGCAGCCACAAACACAACATCACTAAAACTTTGATGATTTCATAGTCTTTTTTCACTTGCTTTTACTTTTTATTACTCAAACATAAATTGTGGCACGCCATTTTGCCGGAAAAGTCTATCTGCCCACCCACTCTTTTGTCATTCCTAAAATGGCAAACAAAAAAAAATAAATAAATGACGCTGGGCTTACGAAAAGTTCTTTTGTAGTTTTTCAATTCAGTCAAAATTTTTGAAGACAGACTAAAAAGACTAAAGCTTTTCATGAGTTAGAGTCTTGTACTTGCAAAGTACGAAAACATTTTTTTTCATGGACTATAAGAACTGTGACGTTGCAACGATGATAAGATAATGGTGAGGCATTCTCTATCGCAACAAAAACAGGATGTCGAGATACTGAATTTCTGTTTAATTCCATTTAAACGACTTCATATTTAAGGCGACTGGAAGACCAGCGATAGGCATCCACCCAATGGGCCACAATATAATGCCACAAAGATTATCTATTATCTTCAAAGACTTTATACAATTCTCTAAATGACACTAAATGTCTGTTTTGAAGTTCGGCAGGGCGGTGTTAAGTTGTTTCACGGATTGTGTCATTTGTCAAACTAAGCAACAACGGACTTTTCACAATTATAATGTTAAAATAGCATTCTATTCATGAGCAGTATTCTATTTTTATGTATAGGGACATAATTTGGTTTTTCATTGGCAGCAGCGTTACTCAGTTACTGGCAACTAAAATCATCAGGATCTGAAATTTATTCCCAAAGAAGTCATAAACAATCTATTCTTCCAAGGAACAGTGAATAAAGAAAGGAAAAAAGTTACTCTGGCAGTAACAAATCACTAAAGTTAAGTGGCCTTTAATTAGGAAATTTAAAAAAAATTGTTAATAAACATAATTATATACATCAGAGTATACTCGTAAGTTGACTTCATACAACGCCCTTGTAAAGATAACTCCTTACATGAAAAACAAATGCGAGAATTTAAAAACAAGCTCGCTTTAGACTTTACTACTTGAGGACACGCTAATGAATTATTCTGTTAACAAGCCCAATGACACCTTGTGTCTTTTGTTAATTTTGTCTCCCAGAATCGCGAACCACGCCTTAGATACGGACGGACAAAAGCGCGCGCAAGTTTCGAGAAACAAAAGAAAAGCAAAGCAAATAACAAGCAGTCTTCGATAAAAATCTTTAAGGAAGCTGCTGCTTAATACCAAAATAATTACTTATTGTTCTCAAGAAAAAAAGACGATTCAAGAACGATATGTGCACGAGAGCGAGCGAGTGTTAAGTAATAAAACAGAGCATTACACCTAACACTGTAGACTTAAAAATAAAATAAATTCATTCAAAAATAGTCGTACAAAAAAAAGAACATATGGGATTGGTATGGGATTATCCAAAAGAGACTATAGGATTTTTTGAAAAATAAAGATTATATCGTACTATTATAAGTTGTTGTTTTTATTGTTTTTTTAGGTATTATCTATGACAATTATGTGTGAAAGGCGATATTTTGCCAAATGACCAACCTGACCATGTTTACACTTCCTGAGGACAACGTGAAATGGGCCAAACTGGCAACAATTTTATGAACAGCAGCAATGTTTTCATTTGAATGAGCTGTTTTTGGTCTGCCAGATTTTAGTTTATCATAAACAGATCCAGTTTTACTAATTTTTCTAACCAAATTTCGAATTGTTTGCTGCGCTGGACGATTATGCCGAAAAATTTACGATGGCTCTTTTTTAATGAACGTTAATTTCAAAATAAATTCTAATAACTTTCACATGATCTGCTCGTTTACGACAATATTGTTCAAATTGTAGGTTCGACACTGTAGGTTCGACAATAAAATAAAGTGACAAGGAATTGACCAAGGCTATTGACCAAGTCGCAACTTTCGCATTATATTATATGAGTATATGATAATTATCCGATCACATTTAATTCGTTACTGCAATATTGAACGTTTGTCAGTAGCGTTTCTTGAACCGCTGACCGTGACCATCTAAATTGCAAATGTAATCTTTGATATGTACAATATTTTCTCAAAAAGAAATAATAAGATTTCTGAGATTCGCTAAACAGAAAGAGAAAGAAAATTCAACAATAAAGACCATTTTAAAGATTAAAGTTTAGAAAAAACTTAGGACATATCAAAACAAACACACACAATCAAATCGAAAGTTGGGGAGAATAATGAAAATAATGCATTTCTGTTTTGGCAACAGTGCGAGAACAGCGTCAGCAGCAGCAACAATAATAAATTGGCAACTTTGCTGAATGAAAGCGGCATCACATTAGTCAGTCGTATGCATGTGCATGCAGTTTGCCTACAAGGCAGTGCTGCCAACTTTGAAATTATTATACACAATGTACATATGTATGTATCTACGTAAGTATGTACATATGTATGCATAATCAAATGAGCGGCAGGCAAACAAACAACGTCAGACAACAGCGCAAACAACAAGCTGGCGAACAAACATCAGAACAGAGCACGTGCCACAATATGTCCAAAGATGGGGTTCCCAAAGTGTGTGTGTGTGTGTGTAATTGACGGGTGATTGCTGAAATTAATGAAGCAGAAAACACAATTTTGAATTCAAAATGAATTTTTAACGCATATATCGATTGTTTTCTGTAATAACGTTACAAGTCCAAACAAATATTTTTCTTTTATTTAGAAAAAATTTAAGAAAATAAGAACAAAAACATCAGATGAAGCAAGGATTATCAGTTGGAAAAGGATTTCGAAATTAGACATTTTTTTCTTAGTTTTTTATCTATTAAAATTCGACTGAGCGGACATTTTGAGTGGATGCATTTTTTGATATCAATTTTCGATTTCCTTCCTTCTTTATTTTCGATAAAGTTTCGTTAAACTGTAGAAATGTCATAATTTTGATGAATTTCGATGAATAAAAATTTGAACACAATTCTCCAAATTGACGAAATAAAACTTTAACGAAGATTGAAAAATCATTTCTAACCGAAATAATATACATTTTTAAAATTGAACACAATTAAAGAACTATTTTCATATTTGCTTCATTATTGAAGGATTCGACAAAATTATTTTATAATAATTTATGTTTATAATCATAAAATTCATCATCGATATTGGAATGAATCATCAATGAAAAACATATACATTTACAAAGAGTATGTGTTATATCGTATGTATTTAGTTCATGGATATCATTGACAAATGTTGCTTTTTTTGTAGATAACAAAGATACCAAAGTCGCGTTTAGACAATCTGTTTTTATCGGCATAATCAATTCACCAAAGTGTACTGATGGTTTTTAAAGATGTAATAAAAGGGAATTGCAAAGTGACACTGTCACTTTTGACATAATACGTATACAACGCGTCATGCATAAGCTCTACACTTAAGCAATTTTTACTGGATAAAGGTAACGTAAGTAATGTATCATAAGTATATTTTTGGAAAATGTTCAACGAAGCGCACCTTACGTTTCTTTCTGTATTTATATATACATATATATATCTATCTCTCTATTTATTTTTATATAGCTCTCTATTTATTTTTATATTATTGTAATGTATTTGTCGTAATTATTGTTGCTGCTTGTGCTTGTCTGTTGCTGCTGTCTTTCATGGTGTATAGTTTTTCCACCTTTTGCTGGGGTTATTTTTGCCTGAAACCTTGTACTTGATGTGTAACGAGACTCGTCGTACGCACTCAATATGTCGACGAATTATAATGATGAAAAACATTCATGGCCGTCAAATTTACATACATACGAGTACATTCATACTCGCTGTACACACGACTCAAAGAGGAAAGTGACCCGTTAGGAAAGTTTAGAGTGTTTAGAGGCATTATTAACATTTTTCTATTTCACATTAAATCTGTACAACATTCATTCTTTAGTCATCCATTCATCCATTTGTAATAAACAGCGACTGTCATAAATTTAACGAAATCCATTGCGTATTGTCATCAACACATATATTTTCACAACAGTTCCATTCCTTCCAATTACGTTTAAGCACATCAAAACATTGGTACTTTGTTCCTCATTAACAAAACTTTAAGTTCGAACAGATGATACGCAAAACCAAAATACACAAAAGATTTTCGCTGAAAGTTTGACAATAACTATTTGACAGATGACACTAAGCGATGGCCTAATTATGAAGACTCAAATCAATATTAATATATGTATGTACTTTATTGTACACTTAACATGACGTTATGTATTTTCATGTTAGTACATATTCATTCAATATGAGACGAACTTACTCTCATTTTCATGATAGAATGGAAATGTAACAAAACAATTTCAGAGAAGCAAGAATTGTGCACCTAAAATACCTTTCAGTTAGCTATATACGTATGTATATATAGTATATTTATCTCGTGCTTATCAAGTAAATAATTCATTTTTAATCCTTTGTTAAAATATTCAAATCGCCAATTTTCTTTCAAAATGCATTTTAAACGAAGTATTAAAGAACTGAAAGGAATACTAATTTATTTGAAAGTACTTACTCTCACGAGAGAGACTGTTGTTTAGATTGTATACCTTTTTTCCTAGTGAGCACGCAGACGCATGTAAAAATTATTGCGTGAATGAAGACATTTTTGCAAATTTTCTTTTCCGAGGCATTGTGTACACAAAGAGGTAACCATTACTTATCGCAGGCACTGAAATTAAAGCCAACAACCGCATCAGCAACAGCAACATTGACAATAGCAATAACAAAAAGGATTTCATTTACTAATGAATTAACACAAGCGGGATGAATTTCGATGTACTCGTATGTACATATTCGAGGTATTTCGTAAGATTTTTCTTTACGTTTTAAAAGGAAACTTGTTAAACGTTTGAATTTGAAAAAAATATATTGTATATATCGTACATTCAACAAGAAACACCAAAAACAAATGCGCTTCGATGTTGCATGTTGCACGTTGCATAGAGAAATTAATTATTTTCTTTTGCAATCATGTCAGACGATAATTCGTTGCTGCGAGTATGTTCGTAGATGGCAAAACTTTATTTGCAGACAGTCCCTTTGGTTGCTGCTGTTGTTGTTGTTGTTGTTGCGGTTGGCGGTGCATCATGTTTTTGTACAATTTGTTGTTGTTGTTGTTGTTGTTTGTTGCTAGTGCATGTGCACGGTGTATGCATTCCAAATCGACAACGTTGGCGGTTGTGATCTTGATTTATGCTACCGCTGATCTTCGCCGAATACATTCTGCCGCTGAATGTCAAAATCTATTTTCGTAACGTCGGTTTCGGATTCGTCTGTAGGTCTACATAGTATTATTATCAGTCGCAAGCATGCTGTTTGAGCTGAAGAAGACGAAGCGTTAACACAAAGTGTTGTAAGACAAAAGGGTTTAAAAGTGATGAAAGAAAACGCGAGTTTGAAAAATAGACGTAAACCCATCATTACTCCATAATGTTTCATGTGCTAAATCATTTCTTATATTACTGCCTTTAAAATTATATTTATTTATTGTAGATAATAAAACTTTAGTTAGTTTCTTTGTTGGAAAATTATTAAAATGGACAAAATGACAAAGCCTTTTTGTCGTCTATTTTTGAGTTATCTAGAAACTTATCATGTCCCAGCATTTCTATTTTTTGCCTTTCTTTGCTTTTCTGTCTATCTTATGTCGTGCTACTTTTCATCTCTTCTTCACGATCCGTTTTGCGAATCTCCCACGGACCGTTAATGTCGCTATCGATTTCCACTTCGCTGTAAGCCATGACAGCTGCACCTGTCACTCACCGAGTCACACTCGTCAAACGTCAGCTTTTAACACTTCTAGCTGCCGGAGTTTCTACACGCCGACACGCTGAGAAAAAGCGTTCCGACCGCGATTGCAGTTCAGTGACAAGATCACCGAAGATCAGCTTATCTACCTCGCTCGCTCGCTCGCGGCTCTGATCGCGCTTATCGGCGACTCGCGTACCAACGAGTACCAACGAGCGGAGCTGCCTGCCTCAGCTGCTGATGCTGCTTCAGCTACAAGATGTTCAAAGAGCAAAATTATCTCCCGAACAAGTTCGTTCGTTTGTTCCGTTTTTATCGCTGTGAGAAAATCTCCAAAAAAAAAAATCTATTTTTTTCAAGAAAATCTATTACATATAAAATGAAGTCTGTAGAGTAAAAGAGCAAGAGTATGTCACTCAGTGAAGATTGCATAGTTCGTGTGCTGGAAGAGAGGCGCAAGCAATTGTCTGTCTCGGCCTGTGTCCGAATATAATCTTCTCGACGAGAAATCTACGAGAACGTACACAAACACACTCTATTATTCGTTTATTTACGATTAATCTACGACTATATCAATTTCTCTCATTACTCTTTTACTTACAGACCGATAACATGATACCGGATCGGATTTGAAACTAGTCGTAGTCGTGATACTACGACGCCGAAAAAGGGGTCCATCCAAATGAAAGGTTTTCTTTTGCCGGAATATGTTTGCATTGTGGGTGCGTGCGTGTGTTTGTTTGTTTACTGACATTGTTGTTCTTGTAGTATTTGCTGCTTGTTGTACATAGAACAACGAAATTTGTTTGGTTTATGACGATTTGTTGTAGCATTTGTCGTAGGTTGTTGACGACGTACGATATTTTCCGTTTTCTTTTTAACTATTGTTTAGATGACACTGAAATGTGGCAAATATATATAAACGACACACACACACACACAGACGCACATTAAAGACTTCAGTTCATACATTTACAACGGAAACGGATGTAACCGCTTCACCTGATTTACCAAAAAGTCATTGTACTCTATGTAGAATCTGTCAGTAGCTCGAGAAAAATGAATGGTTACCCTTTTTTTTTGCTATGTTTATTTTTCTAACTGCTCATTGTTCGGTTCGGCTTGTATTTACAGTTTTGCCAGAGCGAAACAGAGAGAGAGAGAGAGAGAGAGTGAGAGTAAGAAACTGTATTCTTTTTACTTTTTGTTGTTTGCCAACAGCTTTTGATATGACGTGATGACTCTGTGACTTTTCTTACACTATGATTATATTGTCGTCAAACTAACGGAGCTTGGTATAATTTGTTGCCGGCGTTCTCTGCATATTACTTTCTCTCTATACTATAGTCGTACTATACTCGAGAGAGCTCGGAGATGAGACAAGTTTCTTAACAATATTATCATCCAAGATTTTATTGAGTATTTTAATATTTTATAGTGCAGAATATTGTCTTGAAGACACAAACCTAAAAGGTCTATTTGCGTACTTCTCGAGCTCAAGCTCCAAACTGAGAGAGTACGAGTAGCTTGAACTTTAATGTCAAAATTGTATAGAAGAGAGAAAGAAATGCACAGAAACGCTTTCTGAGCAATTGTCATTTTCTTTTCTCGGCTGTCAAAAGTTAGCTTGAAAAAAAAGTCAGAGCTGTCTTTTGACAGATTTCAAGCTTGTTCTTCTTCCTCTCTCTCTCTCTCTCCCGATTTGAAAAGTTGTTTCTTTACTTTCAAGCAGCTCGAAGCAACTTAAAGTACTTTAATCTGCGTTAAAAACAGTATTGATTGATTATCAGTATTGATTACAGTATTGATTGATTGAGTATTGATTATGTACTGATGTACTGCAAATGTGGATGTATGTATATATTCCTATTGTGCTTTCCATTTCTGCTGAAGTTGTTCGTTCTCAATTTAGTGGCACAAATTCGAGAACGGAACACCAAATAGATCACGTCTAGACGTGATTCCGAGACGAGTATGATTACCAAAATACCGGGATATAATTGCCATATAAAACTTTACAATTTTATTGCAATTTTTTATGACATAATACAATTATTAAAAATATAAAAAAAAACCAATACAAAACAATCAAAAAGTAGCTACATCGAAAATGAATAAATATATCAAGATGCTGTTTCATCAGCATCAGCATCATCATCGTCATATCAAAAGAAAAACATCAAACGGAACAACACTAATGAAAATAAAACCAAAACAGAAACAAAAACGAAAGCAAAAAAACTTCAAAAAATCTCTCCTAGACAGTGCATAGACGGAGCGTGATAGTGTACGATAGAGTGTAGAGTGGAGTTGATGCTAAAAGGAAAAAAAAAACCCCCAACAAATACGCCACAAACACACACACACACACACACACACACACACGCAAAGCCAGCCAAACAAACAAACAAACTTATTGACTGATAAAAATAAACATCATCAAGTTGAATACGGCAACTCTCAAGTGCAGACCAAAGACGTCGACCGAACAATCACAACAACAAAAACAAGGCAGTCAAACAACAACAACAACAACAACAACAACAACAACAACAACAACAACAACAACAACAACAACAAAGCAATAACAATAACAATAACAAACTCCGAGTCCGAACGACGGCGGCTGAGCGAGATAATCCGTGGCATAAAATGTCCCGATTCCAAGCTGAGTTTTACAAAAACAAATCTCGCATCATCTCGCAACAACAACAACAACAATAAGAAAGTGAATAAGGCCGTAAACACACATTGACAAACCCACAAACTTACTTACCACCGCCGCCGCCAGCACCCAGACGGACAGACAGACAGACGGACGGACGAGCGGGCGAACGACAGAACAGACGAGAGGTGGGTTGGTCAGTCATTTGAAAAGAATTGCAGGAGCAAAAATATCGTGAGAATTTGTGGCAAAAGCGTCACGTTGTGGCTGAAAAGTTGGCAAAATGCAGCAAAAACAGCAGCAGAAGCAACAACAACAGCAGCCGCAGTAACAGCAGCAGCAGCGCAGTTGCCGCCAAGAGTACTTCTTCAACGCGACCAACAAGTGACCATGGCGCACTTTGATTTAAATCTTTTTACAGCTGAAATGAATCTTATTTTCGTGCGGCAGCAACGCGACTGTTGTTGCTGTTGCTATATGCTTGTTATTGTTGTTGCCGCTGTTGCCTCTTTCATCAAGACGCTGCTGTAGGCAATCCGAAGGAAAAACACAACCGGACCACAATAAAAAAACAACGATGGAAGGAAGGAACGAACGAACAGCTGTTTAGGTTATGATGCAGGGCTGGCTGCTCGCTGATCGCTGTTCGTTGCTCGCTCTCGCTGCTGAAGTTTCTTCGGTCAGCTGTGAGTCGAGTTTCACTTTCATTTCGCGCGATACGAGCACAGTGCAGTGCAGTAACAAAAGGGGGCCATGTGGGGGACAGTTAGTCCTCTTCGATTTATGAGTAAATCGGATATACTCGTAGACTATCGTGGTTTATGGCAAGGAAATGATCTCTTCATTGTCTATTATTTAGCCTTGAGAGAAATTCTATAAAGCCACACAGACACGCACAGTTTTTGTTGTGTATTTAAAACTTCCCGTCACCTCCCGTCAGGTCCTGATTATTTCAAATTAGTCACCCGCACCAGACTGCTGGCGCTGCTGGGTCACAGGAGGTCTACCAGACGCGAACTTGGTTTATCTGGCGAATGATAGACTTTACCTTTAGGTTCGAATACAAAGTGTTCGTCAGCAGAGGCGCGGTTCGTGACGTTTTGTCGAGCTGTTCGTTCTCACTATTTGGGTGACGGTCGACCTTGTACAATACAAAGACTGAGCAGAGCTGTTGTGCCGTTTCTGAAAATATGTTGTCCCACATTATTTAAATTCAAAATGATCATCGTCACGGCAAATCATCATCGTCATAATAAAATCGGCAATCATTATCTTCGCCACTAGCATCATTATCGCCTTTCATATTCAACGTGAAGACCGTGATGACCGTGAAGATGAGCTTAGCTTAGCTTCATGTGTACTCATCTTCATTATTATTCTTGTCATATAGAACATTCATTATCATTATCATCATCATCATCATCGGTATCTCTTGCGCTGTCAACTTCATCAGATGCTCTGGTGACAGCGTCGCCAGTCATCCCTGCCAGTATTCCGGTGAGTGCTTTTGGCTCTACAAGAACATAGAGTCAGTTTGGTGAGTTTATGGTCCGTCCCGTCCCGTTCCGTTCCGTCCCGTCCCGTCCCGTTACGCGTTTAACTCATAAATATGTAATGGATTGTGGAGGATTTCATTAAGATTTGATTGACGAATCTAGGTTTGTGCGTCGGGCTCTGCGTCAGTTCATCTTCGTCAGTGACGGATGCGTCGTCGCATGCGTTGTAGCTTTGCCGTTTCGTATGAGACCGTGCTTAAAATGCGCAAATTGTTGAGTCTCGAGGACAAGTTCAATAAAACCTCGTGTACGTGAGTCGATGGGAAAAGGGGAAGTGGAAGGGATAGGGGGAGGGGGGGGGGGGGGGTGCGATATGGTTCGCACTTGATGGAATGCTAAATCATTACAAAATATTATCACACGCAAAGATCATGTCATCATGAAATTAAAAACAAAATCATTTCTTTTCAATTATAATAAAAAAAATAAAGAAATTATACAAATCAAAAACCTCTGCATTCATTTGGCCTTCATTAAAGTTCTTGAACTCTTGGGTAAATTGAGTTGGCCACGCCGACCCTGAAAAATTCCTATAAAACGTTAAGATTTTGGAAAAGGTAAAATAGTTTTTAACTAAAGAAGTCAATTTAAAAATTAAACATGATTATTATGAAACTGGAAAATATTTAATCATAATTAAACAAATTTGCAGCCAGCGATCCTGACCTGGCTCTTCCTTTTACGCCCTGTTTTCTTTCACAACCAAAGTTGTAACAACCTGGTTACCATTCGATGGACCAAAGTTTTGGTGGCGTGGCTTATATTGCAAGGATGTTTAAACACTGCCGACCAGTCAGCTGCTGCTGCTGCTGCTGCTGCTGCTTGCTTGAGGTGTACCACGTTGGCACATACGTCGAAACGACGCTAACGCGACCGGGCGACACTGCAGCCGACCAAAGCTAAGCAAGTTAAACCAATTAAGTGTCACCGTCACCAATCATAAAGTTCCCACAGTTTGACTTCTGACAACAAAAGCAACAACAACAGCGACAACAACAACAGCAACTCCTTTGTCCGATGCCATTGCTGTGAGCCGAGTGCTGTGCTGTGTTGTGTCGTGTTGCTCTGCGCTGTATCTCACTTTAAGCCAACTTTGACTCCATTTGGGGCAGCAGCAGAGCTGAGCTGAGCCAGTCGCCGCATTTGATGATGACTTATTGTAGCCGACTTATGGTCATGCTTGGAGCAGCTCAGTTGGTACTACCGAGAGGGACTACCGAGATTTATGTGACGCTTGTTGTTGTATCGCTAGCGTCGTCACTATTGTCATTGCCTCAGAGCGGCCAACATTGTTGCGGCGTTGTGTAGGTGCAGAGGGCAAGCGCTCTGCGTTGCCGATGCGACGACGCGACGGTTTAGTGTTCAGCGGAATGCGCTGGAACGCGCTTGTCACGTTTATCTTTTCTTCGTTGTTGCACTTTTTCGGATTGTCTCTTAGTGTTGTCATTGTTGTTGTTGTTGTTGTTGTCATCATTTTTGGAGACGGCTTCTTAGGCTTCTCTTTTTTTTTTATTCTGTTTCGCAGATCATGATGATGTTGATGGCGCATGAGAATTTACCAAATTCCTCAGAAGCGTTGCGCTTTCGTTATCGTATTACTGTTGTTGTTGTTGTTGTTGTTGTTGTTGTTGTTGTCTGCTTTTATATAATTTTTGGACTTCGGAATTGCAGCGTGTTGTTGTTGTGTCTGTTGGCGTACTTTTAAGAAGCTCCTCCGAGGTCGCTGCGTGAGAATGCGTTTTAGACGTTGGTGGCTGACTGATTTGCAACGAGATAAGCACCGGAGCTCCATGTACGGCCGGAGTTGCCAAGTGAGCTCTAGGATTCTCTTGTTTCGTCAACGCGCAACGACGTGCAGTGCAGACGTGTCGCCGACTCAAGGCTCCGATTAAGACTCCGAAAAGATGAAGAGTGTGGGAAAAATAGGTCAAAGTTTTGACTCAGAAATCAGGCCGTCCATCCGTCGATCAACTTGTTTATTGCAGTTAATGAACATTAGAGAAATTGTGGAACAAAAATCGGGATATATCGGAATGCAACTAAAGTAGAGTGCCTAATTTAAAATTTCAAAAAGTTAAAAATTATTTTCTCCAAAGGATTTTTCGTTGGTCAAATTGCCAGGCAGATAATTTTAGGGTCTAGCATACATGCTTTGAATCCATTTTTCGCCCTGCTCAAGTCACCGAGACTTATTCACCTTGCCGCAGACCGAACTAGCCAAGAAAGTGAAAGTGAAATGAAAAACCAACACAATTGTGCTTCTCCCATCACTTCTGTTCCGTGCGAAGCAGTCACCGCAGTGAGTGATCCGGTTAAACATGCACCGCCCGCGCCACCGCCATCATCGTGGCTCTACTAAATCCGCTACTTCGTAGTAACGACACGACGTTAATGCTGTAGACAGCTAAACCAAATGCACTCGACCTTCAGAAGTGTGCAGTTCAGTTTCGCCAAACAACTGAATGTCAGCCTCTATAGTAGATACGCCCAGATGTTTGTCTGTCCAACTATCTGACTGTCTGTCTATCTGTCGGTGGTCAATCTGTCTACCTGTTGGTCTGTCTATCTACCTGTTTCTAATTGTAACTAAGTACGAGTATCTCGAATGCATTCATACTCGATACTCGTTTTTTTTTTTTTTGCTTTGCAAAGAAATAATTTACATTTCAGAGGCTTTCAGTTACCGTTGCTAGACGTTACCGAAACTGAAATTAATAATAAGAGTCATAAAAATCGTATATCGATATCGATTTATTGCAAGCAGCTGTAGTATTTTCGGTTGCGGTCAGAACAAGCGCCGAGCCTTCGCGCCAAAGAATTCCAGTTATTTCTTGTTTTGTTAAGCCGTTAATTCGTTTTTCTAGCAGTTTGGTAACTCAACAAACTCAACCCAAGATGAGAACGATACAACGTGCCCGAGAGACGAAATGCTGATTACTTTTTTCAGCTCAAAAGCTTACACTCGTATTAGCTTATTAGCTTATTTTATAGGGTTAATAAATTGTTTAGCTAATAAATTGTTTATCAATGAAGAAAGAGTTTTTATCAGTATAAGCACAATACCAAAATTCGACACTAAACCACGAATAGTGTTGTCAGACAACACAATTTTCAATTTGCAGCATCACTATTTTGGCGCGTTATTTCGGTGTGAAGCGAGTACATGGTTGAAATTGTACTGAGTTAACGTTTCAGAAACTTGTTTACTCAAGTCAAAAGGTTGGAGTTGAAGTCAAAGTTATTCAATGTTTACATGCTGACATAAAAGATGGCGCTTGACCGTTACGTTTCCTCAGGAAATCTCTTGTCCTGAGAATTTAAAAAAAATTAAAAATTAAGGAACAAGTAAGAGAACAGAGAAGAATTCTAAATAAAACGATAGTTACGTTTAGAAAAAATCCTCCCGCTTTTGCTAATCTTTGCTAAACGAAATCAAGAAGGAACTAGTTCCGAAAAAAATACTTACGAGTATTGTGTTGTACTAATTTATCTTAATAAGATAATATATTAGTAACTCCCACATTTCTATATTATCGCATAATTTCTGAAAATCAAATTCTCCGAATTCACAAAACATTCATTACTTTTCCGCACACGGAGAAAAAAAGAAGAATTATCGTAAATTACGATAACGAAAGAAGTAAAATTCTACGAAATTTTTCGCGAAAATAATGAAATAAATTCAAATCATCCTACACAAACGATGAATTTATAATAATAATGAATTTATTCTCTATAAAATGATCAAGAAAAATACTCAAAGACTTGTTAACATTTCAGCAGGAAACGTTTTGAAGAACTTTGAAGCAAAATTTCTAAAATTGCCAGAGACCAGAACAAAGCAACAAACTTCAGTGCTTCGACTTTCGTAACAAACCAACCACGCCTCCGTCGCCACCGACGCCACGGCTTTATGGGAACTGTTTGAACGTTTGAAAAATGATGCCAAGTTGAGGCCGAAATGGACTTTGGCAGTCGTGGACGGTGGGATAAATAGGCGCCGACAGACAAATAGACAGACGGACCTCAAGCACAGACAGCTGGCTGGCTGGCTGGACAGTTTGGACAGCAGCTCATTAGAGTGGCGGCGTACGCACTCAGGCGAATGGTTGAGCCGCACCGTATAAGAAAAAATCCAAGTGAAGGGAAGATGGATTCGCTTTTGTGAAATTCCAAATTTTTTTTGCAAACTTATAAATGTTTGGAAACGCAAAAAGATTTTCCCAAAAACTGGGTGACCCACTCAGCAGCGATCATTTTTAATCGGCGCTGCTCATGAGCACAAACAGTTAATGCACCGGCCGAGACGGCCGAGAAATGTCTTAAAGAAATTATGGAATAAATGTGCATACATTTCTGTAAGAAGATTCGAGCGATATATTCAAGCGGGCTAATGGTAAATATTGTAACAATGAGATACAATTTCGCGGAAATTTGGTCGAGCAGACGGCGTAGGCGGCGTTAGTCAGATACAGATGTGCCGCCGGCTTTTTGGCTTTTGTGTTGTTCATTTTTCATATCAAAACAAATAAAAAAAAAAAGAAGAAAAAATATTATGAATTTAATTTTCAAGCTTTAAAATAAATTAAAAAATTTTTCTGATGCATTCCTCACTAATTCTCATCTCATTAAATTAATTGTTGCATTTTGCTTGAAATTAAAACAATAAAAACGAACAAGAAATGAGGAAAGGAACACACCTACGCCCACGCCCACTACCTGTCATCGTTTCGAGGGCATCCGTTTCCCGCTAAACGGAATTTTCACGTGAACACTTAGCATATTTTTCTTCGCGATCATCTGCCGCGACAGGCCAGACTTGCGCACTCTGCTGATCTGCCGTCAATCTAATTTACGGTAATTAAAAATTGTACGAGTAAAAGCATCACGAATAGCATTAGCATTAACATTAGCATTAACATTCAAAACCACAACAACAAAAACAAAATGAGAAATTAATATTAACATTTAATTACAGACTGAAAGAAATAAAATTTGAATTCATTGTTATTTGCGTTCGTCTCTGCTGCCACTCTCGCGCTGAACCATACTAGTTACCAACACAACCACCGTGGTCTAATCATATTCTGTTCACTACTCAAACATACACACACGCACACTCACACATGCACCACCGTAGAGTGATGGTGTGTATGTATGTAATTTTAGATGGCGTGTCAAAAACTATTTTCGCTCATTTCCGCGAATCGTACGCTGAAAGACGCCGCCGCCGCCGCCGCCGTCGCCGACGCCTCCGCTGCCGCTGGCGATGGTGATGGCGATGGCATCACATCAAAAATATTGAAATCGCAGCATAACTAATGCATTTCAGAAGCCAAAATCTTGTTCACGTCGAAGACGGCCGGCCGGCCAACTTCTATGTAGTAAAAATGTTGGATGGATGGTTGGATGAACTCACGCCGAAAGTGGGAGAGGGTGGGCGGAGGGGCGGCAAGAAGCGTCAGCCGAGTCAGAAGCGACAAAACACTTGCAAAAGCATTCATTATACGATTGCGACAAATACTAAATACTATCTCAGTGTACATATGTCTCTTGTAAATACGTACGTATTAGCCAAAATATGCTCAGTTAATATTTTGGTAGTTTTATGAGATGATTCGTAATTCGAAAGAGGAAAGAAAACACACACAAAAAAGAAAAAAAACGCACAGCAAATTCTTTGAAGTTTGTGGAAATATTTTATACAAAGTCAGCAAAAATGCAAATGCATTGGTTATACTCATACACGTATGTACTTTGTAAATACATCTGAAAATACTCGTATCCGAAAACCTGAGGAATTATTTCTAGTCCTTTCGGACTTTCGACAGACCCACCTTCGCCTTACATTTACCGAAGAAGTCATTGTGAATTAATTAATTTTCTAATGCGAATTTCTTATTCTTTTTTATTCCAAGAATGAAAGAACAATGAAATCAAGTCTTCCTTCAAGTTCTTTCATCGAATGTCTGCGAAGTCATAGTTGGCTTAGAAGACACGTCTCTTTCCTAAATGATGTCAAAAAAAAATTTTTTAAAGAAATGATTTCGTTTGACTGAAAATAGAGAAAACTTATGAATACTCTATACTCTATACTCTTTCACAATAATTAGATTTATTGTGATTAGTCGAAGAATTTGATTTACGAGTATTTTATCAGTTTAAAAGTTAATATTTTATACTAAAAAGATCTAAATTTTCAACCACTAAATTGAATTTTTCAACCTAAACTGATGAAAATATATTTAATCAACTTAAAAGTTAATATTTTATACTAAAAAGATCTAAATTTTCAACCACTGAATTGAATTTTTCAACCTAAACTGATGAAAATATATTTAATCAACTTAAAAGTTAACATTTTATACAAATAAGATTGAAATTTTCAACCACTGAATTGAATTTTTTAATCTAAAGTGATGAAAATATATTTTGTCAGCTTAAAAGTTAACATTTTATACAAAGAAGGCTGAAACTTTCAACCACTGAATTGAATTTTTTAATCTAAAGTGATGAAAATATATTTTGTCAGCTCAAAAGTTAACATTTATACTAAGAAGGCTTAAAACTTTCAAAAACTAAATTGAATTTTTTCATCCTAAATAAAGTTTTTCAGCCTTAAGACGCGAAAATATATTTTGTCAACTCAAAAGGTAACTTCTTATACTAGAAAAGCTTAAATTTTTCCTAAATTACTTAGTTGAATTTTTAAAAAAATTGGAACGTAATGAAAAAAACTCACTTCAATCAAATAATATATGATATAAATTTTACGGTGGTTTTATTTTTGGTTTCTCTGTTGAATTCAAAATCGAATCTTGCTTTAAAAAAACTCAATTGTAGCGCCATAAGGTTAAAACAAATTAACCCTACGTTAACAGCCGGCACATTTTTAACCGTCAGTTAAACTATTCATGATTGTTAAACGAATAAAAAAACTTTTTAAGTTGAAAACTATATACTCAAATTATCCAACGTGTAGATTAAAATAAACTCAACTCAACTCAAATTAAAATAAACTCAATTTTACTGACAGCAATTTCTCTTTGATCTCTTCAATTTTCCTGGTCTTTAGAATAATCATAGAGTTGTTGGGTTCTTTTTTTTTGTAAATTAATATAAGAAATCAATAAATTGCTCGCAGCAATAAAACTTTCTCGCAAACAAGTAAAACTCGAGTATCTCGAGCTGATTGAGTGCGTGCGATCTCTGAAGTAAACTGATAAATTACGAAATACATAGTAATAAAAATGTAGAGAAGTGGGTTCAAGAAAAACAAAGGGCACAAGAGGTGACGACGGTACGGTGTTGGTTTTACGGAAAAACTCCACACAAAATCTACAAAACCTTCAAAACTCTTCAAACAAAGGACAATTGTCTTGGCGTTTTTTGTGGCCAGACTACTTCTGCTTAATCTATGCCGTTTGTCTAATTGTTGTTGTTGTTATTATTGTCTCGCTGCTACTGTTGGCGGTGTTGTTGTGACCATGTTGTTATTGTCGAAGTTGTGATAAAAATAAATTGCACATAAATTACAAAACATGAAAGATTTCATATAAATATTTCGTCATTTTTGTGTTCGTTAACGCCGCGTCGAAATCATCACGGCCGCGCCACTCTACCAACACACACATGAATATGCTCGTGGTCTGAATACAACACGAACACAAACACAAACACACACTAAAAACAAAATCCGAAACAGCAAACTAAAGCCATAGATGATTAAGTAGATGTTTAGAAGGCTTCCGCCCAGGGCGTGCGCGATTTTCCAGATTATAATGACTAGATGGGCTCTACATAGCGGCTGATTATCTAGACTTCTTGGCCTGTTTCTGTGTGATGTCTTTCGACCGAAGGGGCTTTCGTTACCCGCAAATGATGACTCTGTCGATTTGCGAGAGAGTCAACCTCTACCTTTGCATGCGTCGCGACGCGTCGTGTGCTATACGCGACACCATAGAGACGGCAGATAGATGTCGTAGCGTATACAGCGTCGCAAGCAACAAGCGACGTCTGTATGTATGCATGTATACCGCTTGTCAAATTGAAAACTGTCACAAATATATTTCTCTCCCTTCTGTTTCGGTTTCGTCTTCACTCCGCCTCGTGTTCTCTTGTTAGCGTGTTGTTGTTGTTGCAGTGTTGCTATTTTCGTTACAGCTCTTTCCTCGAGTCATATTTTGCTGAATGAAAAGCATTAAATTTTAGTTGGAGAATTTCACAAGAATCTTGCTAACAAAAAAAAAAAACAAACCAAACATTCGAAAAGGGCCAGAATAAAAATACATAAGTTCTTTTTACCTAATTAATGCTATTACGAATTTAGCGAGGAGATACTTGTATGTGCGTGCGAGGAGGAGGACTCTCTGGTGATGAAGTGTAGTTGTCTCTATCTATTAAATATAAATAGACAGAGAATCCTTGCTTTTGTAAATTCGTAAATGTCTAAGAATTATTGGGCTGTAAAAAGTTGTCTAAAAGGAGGACTCACAAAACGCAACGAATGGTATTCTTTAGTTCATGGAAATAGTTCATGAATCAAAAAAAAATTCTTTCGACTGACTGATGGGAAAAATTAGACCCCGTCAGACTTCGACTTTGAAGTTCTGAACTGTGAAATCGAGTTCAATGTATGCTTTCTTACGAAAATCGGCCCATAAGCCACGCGACCATCAAAGTCGCTGTCAAAAGTTGTCGAACTTTTCACTTTTCGACTGCGTCAGTCCATTTGACAGCAGTTTGTTTGCATTTTAGTAGGTACAGTAAATTGAATGAAGTTCAAGTTTTCATTGGGCCATAGCAATATGTTGACGTTGCAGTCGAGGTCAAAGTCGAAGTCTGACGGACTCTATGAGCCGGAGCCATAAGTGTGCGTATAACCATCATTATATCCTTATTATTATTATCTCCTATCGTTTATCGGAGATACGATGTATTTAATTAGCACGAAAAATCGTTTTTAACTGCGGCATGAGACGGGAGGATTGTTTACACTGACGGTACGGTACACAGCCGCTGTTCATTGCTCGAACTGCGTACACCATCATTTGATCTTCATGCGCCTTACCGTGGGCCTTTACGACGGCCAGGCCTCCACGAGCGCACCCAGCTGAGTGCGGTGAAGGAGGAGAAGCACGCCCTGGCAAAGTGTTACCATCGTTCACCTAAAGTTGATCTAAGAACATCTATAGTGAGCACACAAAATCTGCCGCTGCCGACTAGACTGTAGGCGTTTTTATTTTTGTTGCTACAGGCGTTTTTGTTGTTGTTAGTCTATATTGATTTTGATGATTGTGTTCTGGCCGCTGCTGTTGCTGTTGCTGCTGCTCTTTCTGTTGATGTTGTAAATTTTGCTACCGCCGTAATTAATTATTATACTTATTGATGAAAGATTTACAATTTGGGAAGCATTTACAAAAGGGCACCGCCTTCCTTCATCACTCAATACAGTCCGCCTTCTCCGCACTCGCTTATTTTTTCATTTTAGTGCGCTCCGCTGTCAGCGTCTTCGGTTAATGGCACGAAGACGCGACGCGTATGAAAGCAAATCCCAGCAAAAGACAAATTCGTTTAAAGAAATCGTGTTTGATGCTACAGTTTGCAATGTTGATTATGAACAATTATGAACAATTAGAAAAAAAATGAAAATTAACTTGCCATGCTCTCTACCTGCCTCCCTCCCGTATTTATTACTCAAAATATGACCCTGCCAACAATTTGTGCTTTTATTCGTAGCAGAAAAGAAAGTCTAATTGGCGTTTCCCACGCTTGCCAATGATCTCGTTTAAATTACTTCTGAAAAAAAATCCAACAAAAACATAAAAACGAAAACCTAAAGAAATAAAAAAACCTCCGAGCTTGCAGAGGTCGCCCAACGAGCTGTGTGCTAAAAATTTTAATTAAACTTGAAGCTTTTTGGCGGCAAGTGTCTTTCAACAATAGTTTTTCGAGGTTCCCGAAACTACCGACCGACCGACCGAGCGACCACCACAGCAACCAAAATTATAACAACAGCAGCAGCAACAACCACAACCACAGTCGCAGCCACAACAACGGAGACACCAGCAACAACAACAAGAACCGCACAGATATCATAAAACTAGAAAGAAATAATAAAACTGACAGACGGAACGGTACGCAAGGCGCTTGACAGTCGATACAATACATATTTTATCGTAGAAACGTGTAACCAATGTTTTAAGCGAGAAAAAGAGCTGCTGCTGCTGCTGCTGCTGCTGCTGCTGCTGCTGCTGCTGCCAATTTGAACGCGGGCAAATTTTTTCATGACACAGAGAACAAATAAAAACAGTGAATAAAGGCTGAGTTATAAAAAATGTGTAACAAGCGGCGCATAATAATTGAATTTGAAAAAAACTTTTATTATTTGTGTTTCAAACAGACATTTCAGTTTGATTTCTTTTTACATTTCAACACTTGAGGTTAAGAGTTATCGCCGAGATGGTAGACGCGACGCGTCTCTTTAATTTATCTGCATTTACTTACTTTCTTTCTTTAATCATTAGGCTCGTAAATTTTAACCATCATAGATTCTAACTTTTAGTCAATTAATTTCACACGAAATTAGCACGAATTGAATCTCGAGGCGAGAGTCGAAGCGAGAATTAAAAAGGTGAAAGAATTTTTTCAAGAACGAAGTAAACTTTTCAGACGAGAATTTCCTCAAAAATTCTCATTTCCTCATTTTCACTACATGAAAACATTGTTTTCATTTTTTTTTTTTTAATTTTTTTTTTTAATTTTTTTTTTTTAATTACGAGTAGGTATATTCAACACTTCGACATCGATGTTTTTCGACGTTTTTTTAAATTGTACGCTTACAGTTTGAAAGCGTCCAGTCGAGACGAGATCGAGATCTCGAGACGAGGCAGTCTTTTGTAGGGTAGACAAAACCTTCTATAAAGAAACCGCTTAAATCTGTATCAATCTCGCTAATATCTCGCTAAATATTCTTTAATGACAACAGATATTAGCGAGATTTATACAGATTTATTGTTAGCTAATTGGTAGCTTGTAAAAATGTTATTGTTTTGAAAATCTGAGTATTTTTTTTTTCCATAACACTTTCTCGTGCGTTATCATCAATAAAGCAAATGATGTTATATTGTTGTAGTCAGAAGGCTGTTGCTGAAACATTGTTTGTTTTGTTGCGTAGGCATAACCAGCATACATTTTTTCAGCTCGGTTACTTTGATGTTTTCTATTTCATGCTAACAAAATGTTGTTTTTCTTCTATTGTGGGTTTTAGTGCTTTTCATGGTTAGCTTTACGTTCGTGGCTTATGAAATAGCTGTAGCCAGTCGCCGCAGCCGCTCTGCTGTTATTGCAATTATTGCCATTGAAGTTTACTTGATTGCTGCGATTGTTTCGATTCCAGTCAGCCACAACAAGACATTTAAGGAACCGCTAAAAGCCACCAATTAATTTAAATTTTTGACATACCAAACTAGCAATTACTTTATTTCATGAATGTATGTACGAGCAGGTACTTCATTCGCCGGCTGAAGTTGCGGCAACATGTTGCTAAAGTGTATACGAATAAAAAAGCCTTTATGTATTTGCAGTTTTCTTCTTTTTTCAGTCATCATTAAATAGTTTGTGTCTTTATTATTGCTGAGTTAATAACAACAACAACAGATATTGTTGCCACCGTAATCGTTTCGTGTTGTGCCGCTTCGTCTATTCAGTCGCGAGCGGATGACCGCGATTTTATTAACTTGTTGGAGGTATAAAAAAAAGGAAAAAGAAGAAGAAAAACCACAACCAAAGCGCGCTGTTATTGCAGTTATTAAATTAGACTCAGGTTGGGGCTTGGATTTGGGCTGTAGCAACAAGTTCGGGCACTCTTACAGTTAGCCGGTCGCCATACGTTTTTATGGACCTGATTGCGATTTTCTACCAAAGAAGGGTAAAGAGAAAGTAATTTGTTGCGGCCACTTTGAAGTGTATTTCCCTTTTGCACCCTCTGCTGCTTTTTCTTGGTACTCGACTATAGTACGACTGCGTAAACAGTACAAAGTGTAATTTTTCCGAAGGTAAATTTAGTTATGCTTCTTATGTGAATAAAGGTTACTTTCGAAATGCAAAAATCGCGCCATACACGATTAAAAGAGAGCTTAATTAATTCTTAATTTTTGTTGTGAGTTTCTTTATATATTCTCCCCCAAAACTTCATCCGAAAACAATCTCTCATCGAATCTTCAGGCTTGTTGCAACGCAACAAATGTTTCTAAACATAGCCTCAAAGATGGCATTATCGCCTACGCCAGGAGTAGGCAACATGTTGCATGCATCTGGTTATCTCGTTATCATCATTATCCAAGCATCAAATAATAGCCTTTATTGCAATTTGAATTACGCTCGAATTAGCAACAAAAGACGAACAAAAATCGCCAACGACTTCACACGTTTTACTTAAATTTCAAGTATGCAGCAATCTGCAGCGACTTGAGAGATACTGGCAGCAGTGACAACAGCACTAACAGCAACACCAACAACATGAAGAAACCTCACAACAGCAGCCACTGCCGTCGCGACGCGTCGTGCGCTTAACAAGCTTGACCACATGAAGCACTAAAAAATAAAAGCAAGCAATAAAATGCTTAAATGCAACTGTGCGACATTGCTTAAATATCAGCAACAACAGCAGCAGCAGCAACAACAACAGCAACTACAACGATAATAAACGTAGCCAACATCAGCAGCAGCAGCAGCAGCAGCAACAGCAGCAACAGCATAGCCCCACACGGCATCGGTACGTAGTATTCGAGCAACACCACAACTTCGCAATTTTCCCTCGCTGCTTAGTTGTTGTTGTTGTTGTTTTTGTTTTTGTATAGTTTTTCCTTCTTCCAACAAACGTAAAAGCTTTTTTCTCTGCGCTTTTGTGTTTTGAAAAATTTTGACTCACAGTCGGTGCAAACGTTGCAAACGGTTCAATTCCAGTTTTCGGTTCCCATAATGCAAAATGTCCGTAAGCGGACCACATGACGTAATTAGCATAAGAAAGAGCGCTCGCGAGCTGCCTGCATTCGCGGGGCTGCGGACAGGCCGCCAACCCACCGGCAACCGGCAACAACCGGCCGCGCAGGTCTACCAAAGCGTGCGAACCTACCAAAGTCCTCCATGCCGGCGCGGCCATCCGTCGCACCGTCCGTCCCTCCGTCCGTCCGTCCGCCCATCTGTCCACGAATAGAAGGAATTCCATGTTTCGTTTCGCGTTTCATTCGTTCGCGTTTACCAAATTCGCGTAGATCGGCGCACATGCGCGTTCATACTCAAGCAATAATTCATGTCGCCATGCAGCACAAACACACACACACACGAACGCACACATAAAACAGTTGCTGCCGACGACTGTGTTATTGGCTTAAACGAAATAGAAGAAAAATTAACAAACAAAAAAAAGAGAAGCTGCAGAAGAATTAAACACGATCGTTATCATGTGATTATTGATTGCCGCAGCAAGTGACAGAGACAGCAACAGCAACTGCCACAGCTGCAACGCCGGCACAAACAAAACAGCGCCAGTTGGTGAAGAAAAGTGAAAGAGCGAGAGTGAAAGAGCTGAGAGGGCGCGAGAGAGAAGGAGAGAAACACTGGGAACGAGAGAGTTGGAACGGATCGAGCGACCACCGGCCGCTTGCAACGCCGCTGGCATTAAGCAAGTCAAGAGTGGCCAAGAGCACGGTCGTCTAAGACAGCCAGAGCAATGCAATTTGAATGCATGCAACGGCAGGCAGCAACAAGTACAAGTACTCGTACCTACTGCTGCTGCTGCTACAGCAACACCACAACCAACCAACCAACAACAACAACATCCCAATAAACACAATCGGCACTGATTCCTGGCTCGTTTGCATGCGGCAAACAAGCTTTTAGCGCGGCGCTGTTGTTGTAATTTCTGCTTTTATTGCCGCACAAAACAGCATTCGACGCCGCTCGGTGCCGAGCCAACTGTCGCTGCGGCCCGCAGCAGCTGACTGATTTTCCCAGGCGCTTATAAAAAACTCATCAAATCCGTTCAAATTCTACAACTCCGGAGAAATCAAGCGGCAGAAGTCTTCAACTTGATTTGCAACCGCGCCAGCAGCGCGCTTGTCATTAACCGGCGAACATGATGGCAACGCTGGCGGGCAGGAGATCTTTTCCGCTATAAACTCGAAGTTTACGAGTGCCAGACACTGACACTGGCGGTTTTCTCTATATTAACAATGTTCGATCGTGGCATTATTTGGTGGAAAATGTACGTACGAGTATGTTCAAGCGACATGGCACCAAAAAAAAAAAAAAATATGAAAATAATTTCGTTGAAGAAGAAGACCGTGAGACCATAAACGCGCAAACGCAAACGCAAACGCATCAAATGCGATGACTTCTATAAACTTTTCTAATTCTGGCTGATGAGTTAGATAAGTGGGCGTGGCAGATATAAAATATAAGTATTGCGCCTTGGGCTCATAAGTCTATTCAAAGGCGATTTTAAGTTCGTGAATGCTTTTGAAACGATTAACTCTTCCTTTAATAGTATTTAATATCTTTAGTACTTTAGTACTTCCTTTAATATGATTTAATTAACATGAAGTCCTATCGAAATCGAAGACCAATCGAAAAAAGGAAGAAATTTAAGCATGAATAGAAGAAAGTTTGCGAGTTTCTAGATCGCAATTCATTTCGATTGTATTGAAGAACTCGAAACCTTTTCGAAATCGTTTCGAGAAAACCTAAAAACCTCCTTTATAAAGTCTGTTAGCGGCCTGTCACTCTTCCTTAAGAAGAAGAATCGTTAGAAAACAGGCACCTCCTCTTTGAGCCACCAAAAATTAAATTGCGACTAAGTTCAACGATCAACGATCGACTGCTTTAATTTAATCTGCCTTTTCAAGCGATCATTGCCGCGCAATATTTCGCTTAAGTTAGACAACATTTTCATCATGCAACCGACATTCAGTAGCAGGTTCCTCGGATCTCTCGGTGCACTCAATGATCAGCTGCTGAGAATTCCTGAAATTCCGCAGCTCGACACCGCCCAGCACGCCCATCACAGCTGTGTCTACATGCCATGCCGCACATTGTGGCTGGAGGCTGGAGGAAAGCTGCCGCCGCCGCCTCGCGACTGGCAGCAGCCACTTATTACATAATTATTCTTGCTGTCAAGCCGGCCCAACGTATCAACGCTGCCCGCAGCCTGCGCTCAAAATCACTGATCAATCTTCTGGCGGTCGCACTCTCTAGCGCTCGCTCGCTCACTCGCTCAATCAGCAACCAGGAGAGTTTTCTTCCGCGCTCTCCTCTTTTCTCTGGCTTGACCAACAATCTGTCTGTCGCTACGATTCTGAGTTCAGTCCAAAGCTGTCCAGAGTAGATAACGTGCATCATCTGCAGCGCCGCGACTGGAGTCGAGGCGGTTGAATAAAAAACCGATCCACCTGTTTCGATCCACCTTAAGACAAAATAAAGAAGCAAAAAACGGCCGTCTTTATTCCCAGCCAACCAGACTGCCCTGCTTGCAGTTTTTTTTAAATTTTTTGCTGGAATTTTTGTGATGCTGCGCGACCGATGATGCGCCTGTTCAGCCGCAAAGAAAATCATTCAATTTGCTTGCGATGCATACGCCGATATTGATAAACGCAGCAACAGCAGCATAAGCGGAAGCAGCAGCAGCAGCAGCAACACACGGTGCACTGATTAAAGAACGCCAAGTAATGAACGCAATAACAGCAACAAAATGAAAATACTCGTAATGAAAAAGAAACAAAAAAGCTTTAGGTTCGCTTTGATCATGCAAAAAGGCATGCAGCGTCCGTCCGTCCGTCCGTACAAAGGACCCACCGACTGAACGTCTGACAGACCAACAACCAGAGTAGCGCTGGACCAACACGCAGTTAGAACAAGAGACCGATTCGGTGAAGCAATTTAATACTCGTTGCTGGTGCACTTTAGCTGCCGGCTGAAAATTATTCTGCAAGCTTCTTCAGTTGCCGGAGAGGCGGCATTTGAAGCCACTGTCGCGGCCGCTGCCGGTTGCCGGTTGCCTGTTGCTGCTCGTACTGCCCTTCAGCAGTCCAAAGATGGACGGACCATCATGAACGCAGGATGGAGATGGCTGGCAGGCAGCACTCCGGGTAGAGAGGAAGAGGCGCGTATTTAAAATTCCTCAAATGCTCGAATGATTTATTGAACCAAATCATATACTCTTTCGAGTTTGCTGAAATTTTCTGGTGAGGTTATCAGTGAGGACCACCCACCCGGATTAAGGAGACATGTTTGCCGAGGAGCAGGCACTTGTAATTGTTGCACGGAGTCGCTTCTGAAAGAATTTGACATAATTTGTTAATGACAGAAATCTTCATTGGCCGCGGAATAACATTGAAGACATTCGGTCGTTTTTAGAGCTGAAAACTTGCAACATGACAGCCGGTACTTTTAGCAATATTTTGGTATGCGCCAGAAGAACTCAATTCAACCTGATTGTTACCATTTTTTACCATGGAGCTTACGTTAAGAACTTCATGAGAAACCTTGACGCCGCTTTAATGTCTCTTTGGTGGCTGTCGAAAGCGGCTTTTCGTCGCGCTTACGCAGTCGCCAAGCTGCCTGAATTGGCAGGCTGAGAGGCTGCATGAATTGCACGCGACTATTTGCAGTATGCACTCCTTGAAGGAGAAAAAAAGTATGCAAACAAAGCTTAGAAAAAAATCGAACCGAACCGTTCACCCAGCTTCGGCGACCGATGGTCAGGCGCTCGACAGATACGACTAAAATACGTGCTTAGGAATCTTGAGCAACAACTTCAACAACAACAAAAACAACATGCACAGAAAATCAAAGAGATATCGCTTCGATTCGATCGCGCGCGCCTCGGATCTGCATAATGCTTATGCCGCTGCATGCGAGCACTTTGATGCAGCCAGCGGCAATCTGCCGCCATCTTTAGGCTCCAATGTCAACAGCTTAGAGCCGAAGACACACTAACAATTTACTGCGAGAAATAAAGTGTCGTCGTCGCCGCAATCAAATGACGCATTTATGTAAATGCGTTTGTAGAGCACTCGAAGATTTATTGTACGATATTTGTTTCTTCTCCTCTCTTGCTGCATTTATGATGTCTTTTTAATGTCTTTTTTCTCGCAATTCACGGGCATCTAATTAACCGTCATGCCTTTGTTTTCAACGCTTTTTGTCCAAAGCGTCTAACGGCGACACCGTTTCGTAGCTGCGTCGCATGCGACCGATGATGTCAGCAGATCAGCGTGAGCGCACCACGAAGTCGCGTATCGTTGTTGCAAAAATCAAAATAAACTAACAAAATTGCCCGAATTGCGGTAAGTTTTAAGCTCCATCAACATCGTGACGTTGCTCTGTCAACATCATAACGTCAGTTAGTTGCTAAAGATGCTCCCGGTGCTCATTTTTTGCACACTTTTGTTGAACAACGAAGAGATATTCTTACAATTTTTGAATGTCGGACAAAAATCATATTAATATGAGTTAAGAGAATTTGTCCTGAAGGTCGCATCGATGCATCTTGTCGTCACCTTTGAATAGTCATAAAGTCTTCAAAATCTCTGTGTCTTCATCATAAAAACTTGACCATTTGGAATTTCCGCGCCGCTACATTCGGAATTTCCGCGCGCTACATGTTTCCCACATGTGTCGCGTTCCCGACGGTGCGTTCACCGCGTTCACGGTGATTCCCGTCGCTTAATGCATTGGTCGAGGATCAGCAGGATTCAGACTTCATTTGCACCTGAACCGATAGAAATGAAGAATTGTGGCAAAACTTAAGAATTTCCCACGGCTTGGATGGCCGGAAGCCACCCCGGCCAACAGCGGGCAGCAGCGGGCCACATCGGGCTACCTGGAATCAAACATCTTTGCATGCTGCATGCGGGGAAAAACGTGTCAGACGTGTTATGCATGTCGAAAGGCATGCAAGTGCAATAAATTTTCGTACGACAAGCACTGAAAAACATGTGCCAACTGCACTAGAATTTATTTGTTGTTGTTGTTGACGCCTCCTGTTAACTATTGGCTAGTTCGCTACTGCTGCTGTTGTTATCTTTTCTGTTGTTGTTGTTGTTCTCGCTGTCGCTTAATTCCCTTTTAACTTTATTGCGCGACGCGGCGCAGCTTGGCGCGACTCGGCAGCGACAAATTGTCTGCAGTTTGCAGCTCGCAAGACCGGATCAACGCTCAGCAGGTATGGAAGGAAGGTACTGTATTGAGGTATGGAAAGGATGAATGCTTTTGGAATTAATACAGGTTGCACATTTAGCCAAGAATTCTCTAAATCGTTAACGAAAGTGTCTTTTCCGTCGTGTAGGCTGGAATCGACAACAACAACAACAGCGGCCACAACGGCTAAAACAACAATAGCAACACTCAAGAAACCAGTCAGCAACAGCAGCAGGAACTAGTTGGATGCTATGCGAAAAATTGCAAAAAAGTATGAGAATTGCAAAAAAATTAAGAAAAAAGCAACACTAAAAAAAAACTATTTACCATAGGAAAGGCAGAAGAAGAATAAGACTGCGGTAAGGAGGGAGGGGGGATGGACATCAAATAAAACGAATGGGGTGCAAATTGCAGTGCGATCAGGCTATTGCTGTTGTTGTTGTTTTTATTCTTGGTCACAAAGAATCCAAGAAGTCTAATAAAAAGAGCAGCGATGGCGGCGCTACTCGCCAACAGCTGCTGCCGTGGCTGTTTTAACTATTGTTGGATGAATACGAGTATTAAAAAAGACTTGTTAAAGAGCGAGTCTCTCCGTCCGTCCGTTCTTCTCTGTCCGCCTAATAACGATATAATGTTTGATGTAATTAATGCATAATTAAGATAGAAAGATAGAAGAGTAAGAAGAGTGTTGGGGAAAGGGTAGAGGGGGGGAGGGGAGGGGAGGGGAGGAGTAGGGTGGTTTTACTCCAAGGAGCAAGCAACATTTTCGCTGCGAAAATCAAAAGCGACACTAAAGAGCAATAAAAAGAAATTACGAACGCATCTTTATGAACAAGAAGAAAAAGTAGAAGAAGACGACGAAGAAGAAGAAGAAGAACAGAGAGGTGGGGAAAAAATTAAAACAGATTTAAGCATAGTTTAAGCATTAGTTGACGTTATTGAAACGACAGACAAGGAGAGTCTTGTATCGAAAGGCGAGCGAGGCGACGAGCAAGACCTCGATCAAGACAACGATCAAGACACAACAACAAAAGAAAGCCACAGAATGCAGTGTAAAAGAAGATGATGCTTCGGCAGAGTGAGCCACACGTACCGAAATTAACTAATGATAAAGATAAAAAGTAATGATATTGAAAATGTCGAAGATAATCTCGCTAAAGAATTTATTGAAGACTGCGTATTGCAACAGAACACAGTCATCGCAATCAGAGATCGGACACAGTCTGATAATGTTGCAGGGTTTATGATAACAATCTTGTTCATGATGACAATGATGATGTACTACAATATGATCATTCTGAATTTTCATACAAAGCATCATTGTAAATTAGATTAGTCTGAACGCTTAACACTGAAATTCTGTCAGTAAGTCTGAAATCATTTGTGTTAATATAATCATAACTTCTAAACGAAACGAAAACATTGAGCGAAAATATTATTTTCTGGTATAAAAATATACATAAAGACTTTGTGAAGTAACTACTGCTGCATGCCTTTTAAATATCGAGCATCATCGCAATAATCGCCGGCAATCATAGATCATTCGACATGCGATACATAAATCATTCCACTCGAGTTCACTTGAAGTTCACTCGATGTATGTGGCTTGATGAAGTCGGTTGTTCGTTTGCTTGTCGTCTCAATGAAGGCTAACAATGAGATAATATACAGATGTTAAGGCTACTTTTAGATGTTAAGCACATTAACACTCGGCAATAAATAAAGCTTTTCAATTTGTTAAGATAAATTGTATTAATAGATCACTAACAATAGTGAAATATACTATACAAATTATGTCATCGACGTTTGGTTTGTTTGTTTATTTATTTGCCTGCTGCTCAATGATACAATCGTAAAGGTATGCGCAATCATGAAGGTTTATCTAATGTTAGTTAGGTTATCCATAAGTAGCTTTAGCAAGTTGAATGAGAATATCTGTCTAACGCCTTGCTAGTTTCGTGTAACTTTTACATATTTCTAACCTACAGTGATAGACAATTTTTTGTCATTTTATCAATTTTAAGATAATTTTAATAAAGTGTACTATAGCAGACTGCGTGTTAAAGTTCTTAAAATTTCTTGTGAAAATCAGTGTTCAATTAAACGTGATTTCTGAGGCATAATCAGCCATCGAAGCAAATAATTCGAAATGTCGCTAAAATATTTGATAAAACTGGAAGCGTTCATAATAAACCAAAGTCTGGCAGACCCAAAAAAAAACCAGCTCGTTCGAATAAAAACATTGCAGCTTTTTTCAACGAAGCGTCGTTCTCAAGACGCAAATGAAGAATTGCAAATTGTGATTTTCCAATTGATGAGTGTAAACGTGGTCAAGGTGGTTATTTAGCAGATATCGTCCTTCGCTCATAACTGTCATAGATAGTATAATGATAATTAAATAAAAAAACTTATAAAATAGACGAAAATATGCTTTTAATTTTTTTTAAATTTCCTGTAGTCTATTTTGGATAACGCTCCACTCTTCAACACTCTAAAGCGAGAGTGGATATTTCTTATTTTAAAGAAGACTCTCCATTATCTCGTGCCAAAGTCGTCTAAATGCACCATTTGTGCTTGTGACAAACTTTCTGTTATTCCATGACATCGTGGCAACATCAAAAATCCAAAGAGAGCGAGCGACAACATTACATCGTCGTTCCTTTGTTGATGTTGTTAGTTTGCGTTAATGGATGGATGACGGCCATGGCGCGAATAACCATAATAAGGCTCAAAATGAAAAAGAAATCAATGAAAACGTTTGTCTTCTCCAATGTTTTTTTATGAAATGGAAAATTTTTCTTTTAAGCAAAACAATATCAAAGAGTCTCAAAGGAAAACAAAAAACACTGACGTCAGTAAAAAAGTAAGTTGATTGACTGACTGTACTCTATCTGTCTGTCTGTCTGTCTGTCCGTCTGTCTGTCCACTCGCATGTCATCCCTAAGTCATCCCTATAAATCTAACCGTCCAACCGTCCATTCATCCGTCCACTCGGCCACTCGTCCATTTATTGAAATTCTCAGAGCCAGCCAGAGGCAATGAATGATACTTTATAAAATCCAATTTTCCAATATATATTTGCAAACAAATTTTTCCATTTGCATACACACACACACACACACACACACACACACACTCACAAACTCTATTACGTGTTTGATGTTACGTGCGTCATGTCTCTAAGTACACATAAACGACTCACGCAAGACATTTCAGCATCGTGCATGAATCATGTCGTCGATGATAATTTCAAGCAAATGGTCAGATGGTATTTGGTGAGACATTGATTGATAAATCAATGCGTGAATTTTCGTCGATGATGTAAAGACGTATCGCGGCGAGAATTGTCCGGCATTGAATTGATTTCGATTAGAGAATTTGGCTAAAAGAAAGGAAACTAAGGAAAGGACCACTGCATAATTAAAATAACTTAAAATGATAAATTTATTGAAGACCATGTTTATGATGTTTCTAGTAACAATCTTATTCGTGATGGCAATCATCATTTAATCAGCATTGACCAATGACAAATGTTTTCTTGTGAGCACGAATAAACGTAAAAAGTGGAAAAAAATACGAAACGATTGTGTAAAAGTCATAATCTTTCGAAAATTTTCCCAATTAACGAATGTGTCTTCGTCACTGATTCATAAACGATTTGTCATGAATGAATTTCGAGATTGTTGGGCCATTTTGCAAATTGATATATCAGCGCGTTTCCATCAATGTCCGATGGCGAGTGTGTGCCTGCGGTGTATTTGTTGGTGTGTTAGTGTGTGTACGGGCGTGTGTGTGTGTGTGTGTGCGCCATCGCATGTGCCAGTTCCACTTTGCATGCATACGTTTGTCATTCAAGTGCCATGAAGTCATCACTTGCCCGAGGCAGGCGCCTGCAGCTCATAAACTTCAGCTCACTTCAGTGCGTAAAAGTGTGGTAAAGTGTTTTTTGTTGTTTTTTGTTGTCGGTGTAGTTGTTATAGTTGTTGTAGCCGACAAGTGCTGCTGCTGCTGCTGCTGGATACATATAGCTCGATATAGCGATCGCTGTGTCGATATAATCGCTGCTATTGTTGTGGTTCTGGTGCTCCTGCTGTTGCCGCTACTGTTGTTGTATTCATCAACGAAAATGTGCCTAAGCAATTTGATTGCATTATTAATAGATTTTGCGCTGTCAATCGATTGACTGACAAGCTGCTTGCTGCCCTGCTGCCCTGCGTCTTGCGTCTTATGAGTGTAATAAAAGTCAGAAAGCATTTTTATTGAATGATTAAATGAATTGGGTTAAGTTATCCATTGAATTCTTCCGAAACAAAGCGTTGCAGTGATTGAAAATCTATCCACGAGAATGAATGACAAGTTTGCGAAGCGATTTTTAGAAGCGGGTTTATTGTTAATGTAATAAATCATAGCAAAATTATCCACAAACATCGCCGCCGACCCTTTGCCAGCACTTGCCAGCTTTCAGCGTAGCCCACCCTCTCTCCACCAGCCCCCTTCACAACCCCTCTCAAGCCCCGTTCGCTCAACTGCCTTCAAACGAACCATTCGGTAGACCAAAATGTCATGAGCCCTGACGGCAAAAGATTCTCATGGAGTAAATGCTGTCCATTTTAAAGCGATGAAACGATGCGGCTATTTGTTGTAGTTGTTGTTGTTGTTGTTGTTTAGAACAAGTCCGAGCCGGGAAATGTTTGTGATGAAGACTGAAGATTCTGCTGTTGATGAATGTTGAGGATTCTGTGGAGTCTGCGGGGGAGTGCCCGACTGTGGGTGGGCGGGCGCGCTTGCTGTTGACCCAAATAAACACAGGTTTTATAATTGAAACGAGGAGAAAGGAGTAGAGGGGGAGAAAGAGAGAGATAAAAGCGAAAAACAAAATTTTATGATTTGCTGCAAATAAAACTAAGTGAATTATAAAAAGAGGGGAAACCCAGGGGCGGGTGGGGGTAGGAGGGTGGATGTTGATGAAAAGCCAAAGCGCGTAAAAGAGATCACAGATAAATCTCAAATCTTTAATTACTCACGAATATATGTACTTCTTCAGGAAGAAGTTTTTGTGTTAGAAAAATAACGATTGTTTTCTTGTTCCAACCGATTTTCTTAAGCGAAAGAAGAAGAAGAAGGCGAAGAAGAAGAGGAAGAAGCTGAAGACTTTCGCAGTAGCTTTCTTAAGCTTAATTTTCTGAAAAGTCTCCTTTTTCAAATTGAATGCATAAGTTTTTTCGATGCTTGTGATTGCAAAGAAAATTTAGGAACTCACAAAAAGTCAAAAATAAAAAAAATTCATTTAAAAGCATAATAATAAACACAAAACGAAATACAAAAGTGCTTAGAAACAGTATTGAAAATGTATTTGAAAAAAATTAATTAATAGAATTTAAGAGGAACCAAAAAATACGAAAAAAATTAACAAAAGTCATTAAAAGTGACCGATGCAAACAAGAAGAGAGGGCGAGAGGTGACAAAAGGAGGAAGGGGGAGGAGGGTGGTGGTTGCTAACGACATAACGCGAACATTTTGTGAGCCAATTTGATTGTAATAGGCCGCGCCCGATCGATGATGCTCGCCAAAAAGGCGGCGAAAATCAAGGCAAATTTGATGGCCTTTTTGTCATTGATTTTTTCATATTTTTTTCATACGTACTACAACAACAACCACCATTTTGTTTGACAACTGCTTAACTGCTACAGTGACAGTAACAGCACTGTAACAGATCAATCTGTTTTTATACGATAATTATTTCTTGCAAGCATTTTTTTTTTCATATGCTGCAATTTTTTCTTTAGTTTTTTTTTCAACTTGAGAAAATTAAAGAAACAGTCAAAAGCTTTGTTATTATCAGTTATTTTTTAAAATAAAAAAATTATGTGAAAAATGATATAAACGAAATCTACAAAAGACGCTTGCCGTCGAAATCATTAGCTGTCGTTGTTGTTGTTGCTATTCGGAGGGTGTTACATGACTTCAAAGTTAAACGTTATACCTTGCTTCCTTTCGTTCTTCCTTCATTCAACGAGATAGAGACACAGATACTGTCGCAGACACAAACAATATCATATTTTTCATTATGCAATAGACGCCGCCGCCGCCGCTGCTCTATTCAGAAAAATCTCGATGAACGAGTATATTCATCGTTGCAGAAAAACATACGCGAATTGTTATATACGTACACGAATTGGTTGTTAACGTAAACTTGCGTAGAGAAATAGTAACCGCTACCAGTCACCAGAAACAAGCCCCAATTTTCGTTGTTCACTTTTTGTGGTTCTTTCTGGGGTTTTGGTAAATGAAAACCTGCACTCAAGGTCATCAGTTATCGGTGCCGGTTGAAAGCTATTTCTCCCACGTAGTGGTAAAAGAGACCAGTGGTAAAGAGAGGTTAACATTTATATTGAAATATAACTATTTAGGCTTTTTATATACGATCAAGAACTTTATCGCAACAGCAATCACGGCTTACGCTTAAAGGGCTCCCTGAGCTTCCGCCAGATTTTCTTAAGCTTTTTCAAAAAAAATTTTTTAAACGTTCTAAAACTTATCCTAATCGAAATTTATACTTTTAATATGAGAAAACAACTAAAAGAAGCTGAGTTTTTTATAAAACCTTTAGTAATATGTAGAGAAAACGACGACCTTAAAAGCGTTGAGGTGGAGGAAAATCTTTCAATCTCTCCAAAGAGTCACATTAAAGCCTCTAAGAGAGCAACCAGTCTCTCTCAATAATGGGAACTTTCATGACACTCTAAAGTCTTAGAAAGTAGAACAAATGATGGAGGAAGGTTATTTTATCTAGTGCGAACTTTCATGACATTCTAAACCTTCTGATATTGAAGCTATAAACAAATGATAAAACACAACAAAAAGTCTAGAATTTTTGCTAGTATTATTCCTTCAGTTACGGCTGGATAATTGCTTCTCGCATCTTTTTTATAAAATATTTATGTATGTACCTCCTTGGATGAGACTAACCAGAAAACATTTTCTGAGGCTTTTAAATCATTGTTTCGCCGCGACGTTAAATATTTCAAAATGCATAAAAAGCAAGTAAAACTTTTGCTCAGCAAATTTTTGTCGATTTTTAGCCAAGCGAGGTGGATCGGCAATCCATCCTTCTTGTGCGCTCAAAGCAGAAACTCTGTTATATCATCACCATCATCATTTTTTTGTAAGACGTACACTCACTTTAATTGAAATTTAGTTAGAAAAATAAATAAGAGAGAAGAACAATGAAACGAAATACTCGTACTTAATAATAAAATTCAAATAAACCAAACGCCGCCCAACATCTAAATTTATTCAGCAGTCTCGTAGGTACATCCAGCCATGTCGGACTGAGTCCAAGACCGATCAGTAACACGCAACCATGCAATAAAGTTACAGAATACCAAGAAACAGGGACTAACTTAAGAAAGAGAGAGCAAGGACCGATGTTAAGCAGAGGTAGAGGAGGAAGAACTAAAGTTTCATGGTTGCAAATAATAAAAGAATAATCTACATAGAATGGAATGAAGATGACGATGACGATGATAATGATGACGATGAAACGAGGTGGAAGATGTTGAGAGAAGATAAGCCGCAGACACACAAACAGATAAAGAAACTGGCCTGCTGGAAAGAAGGAAGGAAGAAAGGAAGGAGGGAAGGAAGGAAGCAAGGAAGGAAGAAAGGAAGGAAGGAAGGAAGCGAGTGAGGAAGGAAGGAAGGAAGTTCACACAGTAAATCTTGGCAGCGGCGGCGGCGGATACGGATGTGAAGGTTTTTGCAAATGTGGGTGTGTGAGTGTGTTAATGGGTGTGGGAATAGTTGGATGAGTGCATGTGTGTGTATAAGTGTGTGTGAAAATCAGTCGTATACGTGCGGAATTAATACTAAATAAATTAAATGGAAAATGGCAAAATATGATAAAATCATGCTGACGACATAATCAAAAAGTGGGAGAAGAAGAAGAGAAAGACGAAGAAGAAGTGGAAGAAAAAGAAGAAGAAGAAGAGGGAAGTTCAATTCTGAAGAAAGGCAACGTCTATAGTTCCGGAAAAATGTGCACAGACTGAAGTAATAGATAGACGGACGCACGGACAGTTTGTTAAAGTCGCGTTGCAGTCGCGACGCAGAGCTATCAACGCCATCAGAAAACATTGCTTCCAGTCGTTTGTTGTTGTGGTTGTTGTTGTTGTTGTATTGTTGTTGAACGACTTCTCGCAACTTCGAGTTGCATTTAATTTCTTTTGCTTACTTTTTGCCAACTTCACGCTCTGCTTATACTCACCAGACCGAAATAATTTATTCAACACACCCGCCTGCACCCACACACACACACACACACACACACACACACACACACACATACACATTCGTAAATGATTGAAATGTTTGAATTAGTTCGTGATTAATTTTGAAATTTTATTGAAAGCAGCGAAGGAAAGAAAGTAAGAAAAGCCTGAAAATTGTTTTAAAAAATCGTCTAAAAAAATGTCGTATTTCATAACTTCCTGCCGCAATCAGATGAGTCACCTGAGAGACCGGATCAGAGCGGACGAAATCGGACCGGCTCGAACTGACCTGGCTGCCTCGACTGACCCAACTGACTGGCCGACCGCAGCGGCACAGCAGCAGCAATTAAAACTATTCCAAACATTCTCGCAACAACGCCCCAAAACTCTTTACAATAAAGACTTCACAGCAAAAATTACATCCTCAAAATTAAAATTAAAATTAAAATTAAAAAAAAAAAAAAAAACAAAACAGAAAAACATGTACCGTCAAAGTCAGAAGCTTGACGACTGTGCGTTGCACGGTTACGGTTCAGCAAGCAAGACAAACATTGGGCGACAACAACAACAACAACAACAACGTAAATAACAGACCCGCTTTACATTGCACTTTTCTTTGTATTCTTTTTATGCTTCTTTAATTCAGAAGATGCAGCGCTTTTCATTGTTCTCGTCGCATTTTAATTTTATTCAATTCTTTATTTCATTTTGTTCTTGATTGCAACAAAGTAACTGAGAAGTTCCTGCCAGAGGCCTGCCTGCCGGCAAAGTAATTGTTCGTATCGTTCGGTCTATCTGGCCTTGTCTGGTGGGCTTATCGCTCCTTCTCTATCTTTTTCCCTCGCCGAGAAGAATGGTTTTTGATTCATTGTTTTTTTATGTACTCGACTCGCATCAGCTGTTTCTCAATGAACTCGTTGTTAATAGAAATTTAAGCAAAGTGTTGCCACCCAAGACACTTTTTTGAGACCGAAACTAGACCTACTAAAACTACTTTGATAGAATTCTTTCTAACAAATCATGCCAAAGAAATGTTCTCAATCAAAAGTTCTACGCCATTAAGAAATTAGATTTTAGTGCAAAAAGTAATAAGTCTCTGAAGAGGTTTGGGGCGTTTTTCCGTTATTCTTTGGCGAAAAGTTTGTTTTAGAGACAAATCGTAACGGCCTTCCTTCGAACGTTTACCGCTGAAGGTCTTCTCGTTTAAAAGGTTTCGGCTAATTTCGTTTTATTTCATTTAGTTTCAATTTTGTAATTTCTCTTTCAAGTTTTGGTTATTTCCGATAATTCTTCTTGACTTCTTTCCAATTGATATGAAAAAATTGTTTGGGCGATAGTTTTTGCCCCAATCGTTTCGCGCACCGATTTAACGATTTTCAATTATGCCTATCTCTTTCTAAAAATCGTAGGCAATTCTGCATTCAAATCACAATCGTTTCTACAAAAACGATCGACAAGTTTTTTTGATTGATGTGAATCGACGCGACGGTTGGTTGGTTGGCGTTGTCATTTCATCATGTGGCAACATTTGCGGCAAAGTTGGCCATAATTCGGCTTCAAACGGTCGATAATATCTTATTAATATCTTGACATATAAAAATGTGTCACGAAAGAGTTTTAATGTTCCTTTTCTCTTTTTTCATTATACAGGATGCGCCATGTTATATGTCGATATCTTAACATTGAATAACTTTAACATTTATTAAACGATTGACTTGAGTAAACATGTTTTTTTGAAACGTCAATTGAGTACAATTTTAAACATGCACCGCTTCAAAATAGTGATGCTCGCAAAAGTGATAGAAAACGTAGCAAAAAGGGCATATTTTGCTTTGGAAAATAGAGGCGACCACACTTGATTGATGTATTAAAATTGTATTGATTGCATTAAAAAAACTAGTCCAAATAAATTGTCAAGGACCAATTTAAATAAAAGTACCTGATATATGGAAATCGGTATTTTTCTATTTAAGGTTATTTCACATTCACATACCGACATATAATATGGCGCAACCTGTACACTTTTCCTTCACTCAATTCTTAAATTCTTTGATTCTTTATCGATTTTTTTTATTGTCTTTGTTTTTTATTACAATTTTGAGAGATCATCTTTACTCCATTGTTAATCGATTGTAAATAAAACTCACCATAGTTTTCGCTCACAGCGTTCTTAACCGCCTCAATGACGCGCCGCGTCTTTCGTATCGGCTGGCCGAGTATTGTGAAGTTGCCCAAATCCATTTGCTGCACGAAGAGCAGGTAGATGCGGCCCTGTTCCAGCTCGTCACCGCGCACCAGGCCGCGCGGCCGCAACTGCTCGCGGTAGATGTCGCACTCGCCGCTCGTGTTGCGGTACGCGAACTGCAGCCGCAGGTACTTCTGCAGCCGGAAGCCAATCTGCTGCTTGAAGATCTCCTTCACCTCGACGGTGGCCGAGAAATTGGCACGCCGATCGGGCGTCATGGAGATAATCTTGCCCTCGAAGACGGTGGGCGCTTCGAAGGCCAGCTGCGCCGGATCGCGCGCCGAACAGTAGCGGCGGCGACGACCTCTTTGCTGACTTTGATGCTGGTGTTGTTGTTGATGGAGATGATGGACATGCTGGTGATGGTGATTTGGTGGTGAGTGATGTTGGTGTAAGTGTTGATGCTGATGTAGGAAAGGTTGTGATTGTTGTTGTTGGTTTTGATAGCTGTTGCTGGAGAAGCTCTGATGAAGTTGTAGCTGCTGCTGCGGTTGCTGCTGCTGCTGCTGTTGTTGCAAACGTTGGTATGGTTGAAATTGTTGATGTTGCTGGACATTATAGAACTGCTGAAGCTGTTGCTGATGACTATTGCTGTTACTGTTGCCCATAGCAACATTCAAACCGAAGGGCCGCGAATCACGGCGATTGCGTGCCGCTTGCTGTCGTTGCTCCTCTAATTGCAACCGTCGCAGCTGCTCTTGGTGGAACAGCATAAGCCGCTGCTGTTGCGTCAGTTCGCCGGCAAACGATAACGTTGCTGGTATTTCGAAGGACTCGATGATGTAGCGAAAGGGCGGCGCAGAGCCCTGGCGGGCCACCAGCGGGCCATGAGTTGCAGCCAGCGCTCGCAGTTTGTTGCTAACAGTCGCAGTTTCCCGCACTGGACTATGATAGCTGACTGCTGACGACAATTGCTGCTGATGCTGAATCGGCCGCTGCTGCTGATACCGCTGTTGCTGGCCTGCATCCTCTTCTTGTTGGGCATGCCTTCGTGCTTTGGTGTTGTGCACATTGACGGTCGCTGCCGATGAAACGAAACTGTTTGCAACTTTCTGCTGCTGTTGCTGTTGCTGCGCTTTGGTCCTGTATAAATTAAGGATTGGACTATCTGGAAAACTTGGAACTCGTTTGGGATTATTAGAGGGTTTATTACGGTTGACTGAGGCGCCCTCGTTTGCCAGCAGCTCTTCGGGCAGCGTCAACATGGGCTCAGCTGCAACATCGTCTTCTTCTTCATCGGCATCATCACCTTCAATTTCATCTTCAGCTTCATCATCATGGTCTGCCTCTTCTGCCTCCACTGCATCTTCGCCCTCTTCCTCGTCATCAGCATCTTCCTGCTCATCATCTTCGTTGTGGATTAATTTCTCGTCTGCAGCATTTATTAGTTCATGTCGTTGCAGCTGCGGAGGCTGCTGTTGTTCTTTTACTGCTGCTGGCGGGTTTCTCGGACTGGCGTTTACTGCGGCCAACTGCCGCGCGGCGGGTTTTCTATAGTAATGAGCGTACATCATGCGGTCAGCATGCAGCTGCTGCTGCTGCTGATAGAGCTGTTGCTCTGTCAGCTGCTGCTGATGGTCATTAGTGCTAGTGGGTCTACTACTGCTAAATATCTTACTGCTGCTACTACGACTACGACTATTGCTACTGGGGTAATTCATGGGTGTTTGCGGCGAAAGGCTGGACAACCTCGTGTTCCTGCTGCTGCTGCTGCTGCTGCTACTCCTAATCCTTTCGTCTTGACTTGTAGCAACAGGTATGAAAATGGCGTCTGCGGTGTCGCTGAGCTCTTTGACTGCTGGAATCACTGCTGGCGCCCTCAGCGCCCCCGCCGCCGCCGCTCTTTTTCCCGACTGCGCATAAAATTTTCTCCAAAAATTGCTCGAACTGTCTGTGTCGCTTGTGGCTTCCACTATTTCTGTTGTTGCTGCTTTCTGTCTGATCGCTCTTATTCTTGCCATGACAAATGTTGGTGTTGCTGTTGTTATTGCTGTTGGTGTTGTTGCTGTTGTGCTTGCTGTCGATGTCGTTGTCGTTGTCGTTGGAAAGCATGTAATGAGTAGCAACAGAGTGACCAACGCCAGCCACAGAAAAGACATTCGTTTCGTTTTGAGACACCATCTGCGCCACATCCGCGCAAACATGGCGTCCCGGAAGCTTGTGACAAACCCGCTGAGACAAAAATACCCCGCGCCGCCGGCTACGAAAGTTTGGGCACGGGCAGCTCTGTGAGAATACGCCTTAAAGAGTGCTTTTATTTCACTCTAACACTCGAGAACACTAGAGATCGCGATGTCTCGACGTCTCACTAATAAGCGCACTAGTTGTAAAAACTATCAAAACGCACTTCGCTTCAGTTCCTCTCCTTGGAGGTCGCTGCAAGCAACGACTTAAGCAACTGTTGCTGTACAGTGCAGCAACTTTTCGTTTCGTAATCGCAAATTAAATTCAAATTTTGATGGGCTGAGGAGCTTCTTTTGTTGTGGTAGTTGTTTCCAGTGGACGGCCAATTGTCGCTGCGGCGTTTAGTCGCGAGCTTCATTGTTACCAGCGTTCTTTTAGCGGTATTGTTGCTGCTGCTATTGCTGTTGTTGTTGTTGTTATACTTTGCATAAAGTCCGTTTTAATTTGAGTTTAAGTCTCAATCGGAATTTTTTTCTTTTTCTTTTAATTTTTTGTATTAATTTATCGTATACAGTTTAAAAACGACCTGGACTAATTTTAGCCTACACAAAAATATGATCGGCGTTGCAGTTGTTGTTGTTGCTGTTCTTTTTGCCGTTGGCTGCGTTGCGTTGTGCGGGACATTTCACGTGTTGCCGCAGCATGTTTCGTCTGAGTCATTTCAAGTGATTTCGTACAGAATTCAAATGAGTTGTCTTCGTCTTTAGCACACGAAGATGTTTTAAGTGCAAAATGCGATACACCTTCGGGGTTGTTGTTGTTGTAATCGGTGATCGCGACCAATCAACTAAACAACAGAGTGTGAATCATTGGGTCACTATATTTAATTTTTTTTTTTAAGTAGCCTTCAATCACCAAAAAAAAAGAAAAAGTTGGCACCGCCGTCTGTCGTTTTGTGGGCGAACGTTTTGTGGTTACGTGCAGCGAACGTAAAGTTTTATCGAATTTTCTTTAGATGGTGGATCGATTTCTTTATTGTTGTTGTTGTTGTTGTTGTAGTTTTGCTACCTTTGGTGACGGTATTTTCACAACACTTTGTTTTAAACTTTTTCTGTATAATTCTTCGCTAATAATTTTTTTTTTAAATTTTAAAAAATTCAATTAATTTCAATAATTCATTCAACGCTTTTCTCAATTTATTTTAAAATTCAATTCAATTATTTTAGATTTTAATTAATTCCGACAAATTAATTTGCATTACTTAATTTCCAATTAAATAAGAATTAATTCTTTCGACAAAAACTTTTCGTCAATTTTTGACAAATCTTCAAAATCAGTGAAATATATTTTTATTAAATATTATTTCCTGATTTTATTTAATTTTTTTACACAATATTAATTAATCTTATATTGTTTTTTTTTAAGTTTTCTTTGAAATTGATTTAAATAATTTTTTTGTTACAATTTTTTAACGCCTTTTTTAACATCAGCGTTAATCAATCAGTCAGTTGATTTTTATAAGTTTTAGAATTATTTTTATTTTATGGTTCTTAAAAAAAAATTATTTAACTGATTGTTTTAACTCGCGATTTCCACGCTTTTTTAATTTTAAATTTTCTATTTTCTCTAGTTTTTCGTTTCTTTAATCTTTCTCGGCAATTCTTTTTTTATCCGGACCAGCTGTTTCATAAAGAGACTGGTGTTACTGTTGTTGCTGTTGTTGTTTTTGTTTTTGGTGTTTTTGTGGTCATTTCGGTATGGAGCAGCCGATCTTCGCCACTTCTTCGGATTTACGCGTTACGTATACGCCGCCGCGTGCAAACAACGCCATGCGGCGTTCCTCTAAAATTCTTCTTCCTTTTCGGTTGTTTCTTTTTTAAATTGTTTGTTGCGTTGAGTTACTTTTGTGGTGTTCTTGTTGTTGTTGTGGTTGTTGTAGCTGCTGTTGGTGTCCGTTGTTTGGTTGTTTGTCGTTAAAGCACCCGCGTTTGCGTTCGCGTTGACGCTGACGATGTTTTGTGTGAGCGCGTTGCGTTTAATTTTCCTCTTATTTTTACTTAATTCGCGTTTGTTTCTTTGTTTGTTTTCTTTGCAATTTCGTCACTCTTGAGTGATTTGAGTGCACATCAGATACAAATCTGCAGATACCAGATACTAGATACAATTCAAACAACTGGCGTTCACTACGTGAGGGCGCCGCGACGTACGTGTACGTACATACTATGTACGTCACTCGCGACGAAAGAGTTCTTGGCACGGTTTGCGCGAGCGGCGAAGATCCGCGGCTGCGGCCGTGTAGTGGAGAGTATCGCACGGATAGACGGATAGATGGGTCTGAGATACACCGTGGCGATCTTCTATCTCATTGATGCACTGAACGAAAGGAAAACTGCAGTTTTCCGGCGGCAGCGGCAGCGGCAGCGATGGCTCCTCCACGCCCGCCCCACGCGCTCCAAATTTTCCGCGGCGGCTCGTTACTCGGCCAGATCGGACAGATACAGTATTATGGTCCACCCGGCGGTCGGCGCAATGTGCAAAGAATCGTATCTGTAGCTGCTGCGTTAGTATCTCGGGCGCGTCTATTAACGTGTAAGGGTGTGCACCCGGGTGTGTGTGTGTGCGTATGTGCGTGCGTGTTCGTGAGCAGAGAGCAGCGATTGATGCCGACGTTTGATTCACGTTGCGGCTTTCTGGCACAGACCAGTTGGGCGTTGGGCGCGAGCTCGCGGAAGTCGGTGTCGGTGCAGCAGCAGCAATCAGTCTAGCGGTGGCTGTGTTGGCCAGATACGCCAGACACACACGTCTTCTAAATTTAGCCCAAGTAATTATAAAATTCGACGAGTCCGTCCGGCGTTGCGAAGTTGTTCGAATTCTGATTTTCAGCGAGCACTTTTTACACTTATTGCAAATGTCTGGAGATTGAACGGATGGATCCCGAGACTCGTAGAAGACTCTTCTGCACAGAAAACTCTTCGACTGAATAGACTTGAGAACCGTGAACCGACGTTAACGCAATGCGTTTCGTGCAGTTAGTTTGAAAATCTTTCGTTAAATTCGCGCATGGACGACACTATTTTTTGACACTATTTTTCGCACTAGTTTTCGAATGTCGAGTTTTCGCGGAGCTGCTTCGGACGCGTTTACACGATTACCGCGGAGCAGCGTATCGCGCGAGAATGAATGAGTTCGTGAGTGGTTTTGAAAATAGACCCGACCTCGTCGGAAAAACTTTGGGAAAATCGTGGTCGTCGCTGTCGTCGTTGTCGTCGTTGCCGTTGGCGTTGACGTTGACGTCGCGCGTTTCTTTGTTCTTTCGATTTCGAATAGTGAGAATTTCGCGCAGCAGCCAATTCGAAAGAGTTTTTTTAATGAGTGTGAGTTTGAGCACTATTAATTTTTCGCCCATAGAAAGTTGTATTTTTTTTCAGTGTAAGTTTTGTAAACAACTATCTGAGCATCTCTTCCAAGCTCAACAAAATTATTTATTCTCTGCTAATAATGTTCAATTAGTTTTTGTTGCTGTTGTTATTTTAAATTTCTTATTGGAAATTTGTTGGGAAGACGACTCTTTCTTTCCTTCTTTCTTCGTTTTACTGTTAAAGTATTGCAATGATTTCAAAGATTCGATTTGCCATTGCCGGATGGTAATTCAATCGGGCTGCACTGCATCCGTCTAGGTTCGTCCGTTGCGAATCGAAAACGACATGCAAACTCCACGGCTGACGTTTATAAACTAAGCGAACCACGGCTGTTCGTGTTTTCAATTTCATTCGGCTGCGACGACTTCTTCGCCTCTGATTCACTTGCTGTACGTTGTGTATCCGTATATCTTCGGGCAGCCGATACCGGCGCAGCGAACCGCAACGAGGCACACACAGACGCACACACAGCGAACATGTTGCGAACGCAGTGCCGCAGAGCCACACTGCCGCCTGCAACATGTACGCGTTTGTTGATCAATGTTGATCAACAGAGATGTTACTTGTGTTATTAACAGAGAGATTTGATGTAAAGGGCTGCTGAAGAGCTGTAATTAACAGAGCGACTTGAAGTTAAGGGCTGTTGAGCTGTAGGGACGCTGTTTTATGGCAGGGATGGAAGTACTCGTAGTACGTGGCGAGCAATATCCAAATTTCTAGCAGAGTTCAGGAATGTCTCTTTTACTACTCGTAGGTATGTGCATGCATCTTTCTATACATACACCTTTTTTCTACCTTTCAATTGTGGCTCTTCTCGGATCTGGTATTTTTGAACAGATTGCTGAAACTTCCTTTTTCCTCAAGTATTTTAAATTTCGCATATTCTTCACACCTTCTCCCGCTGGCTATTATGTTTTCTTCAGTTTTTTTAATACTCATGAAAGAGAAAATCGCTGAGAGTATTTTCTTTGCATTTCTTTTTTTCGCAGAATTTTAAAGAGTTTGTTGCTGTTGTTGTTGGTGTTAATAAACTGCCTATTTTTGTATCAAACATCTTAAACGATGGAGATCGGTCATTATATGTATATTTAATCTGCTATTGCACAAAACACTAAAAGAGCTGCTCTGTTAACAGTTTCGTGTCAGTTATGTTAGTCTCACACCGCCCAACTCATACCGCTGATGCTGTCACTGCTCACTTTGTTTGTTCCTCATCCATCCATCCTTCCTTCCATCCATCCATCCATCGATGCAGCCCACCATCCTGGCAATGAGAATGGAAATATCGTACATAAAATAATAGCATTAACATTTGTTTATTTGCAAACATCAAACTTCAAACATGTTGTGTTTATAGTTTGCTTCGAACCGATAAAAATAAATCCAATTCAAGCTAAACGAGCGCCACTCACGTACATAGATTACATGGATGTGTGTGCGTGTTATGTGTAGATATGTGAAAATAAAACAAATGCAACAACAACAACAACACAACAATAACAAGCTAATGCAAATAGAGTAGTAATAATTGGTAATAAAATAAATACATACAAACATATATATTTCAAAATGTTGCTATGACTATTTGTATTAAGTGTTGATGAGCAACTTTGTTGCACATCCGAAAATGTTGCACAACCAAATAAAGCGCATGGAATAAGACAGACTCAGAGATTATTATAACTGATTATTAAACCTGATATACATATATGTATACTGGTATGTATATACTATATTATGTTATCTTATAAAAAATGTCAACCGAACCAAATTTTTCCTTTCGTATACTAGAAATGGCTTTAGCATACTACGAGTATTCGTATGTATCGTATGTACATACCTACAAGTACTACGAGTCACTTCAAGGCAGTTCAGCTTGACCTCAGCCAAGTGACGCTCCATTAAGTGACGAAAGTAAGGAATAATTTCGTTAAAGGCAAGAAGAGACAAAAGGGCCGCAAACACTTGCTGACAACAGCTGCCAACAGCAAAGTCATCGCTCTTCTTCACTTTTTTACAATTTTTCAAAAGATCAAGCATGTACGAGCACAAACGTCTGACGAAAAACCAAAAATAAAAAAAAAATATAACAAGAAAACAACACAACAACAACAACCGCCGCCACAACAACTATGTATAGCAATAATAATAACACGGACATCAATACAACAGCATGACGACTTGAAAACAGACCAAAAAAAACAAAAAAAAAAATTCAAATATACGACAAATGAACAAACACACACACACAAACACACGCGCGCTTTGAAATAAAATAGCGTTGTTATATCACTATAAACAGTTCTATTTTTTCGACTCAAGAAAACGAAAAAAAGCAAAAAAAAAGGGGAAAAAACTAAAAATGTCAAATTAAAGAAGCCACCAACCAACGCAACCAACCTTCATTAAATTTTTATACAACATCGTTATACAACCGCGGAAGGAAGTACGAGTACGTAGCAACAACAACGGCTGTTCGTCACTTGACACAACACACCAACAACAACAACAACAACAACAAAAGCAATATGAACAAAATACACTGACTGCACTCTGCATTTTTTTAATTTTAATTATCTACGATTGATGTGCATCTTTTATGTATGTTTACCTTTTTTTTTGTTTTTCTTTTTGTTTTTGTTGTTTCGTGTTGTTCACAAATTTTTTCCGTTTTGTTGTGGTTTCGGGGTTGTCACAAAAGACCCAAGCGCAGAAGTCCGGAAGACTTCTTGAAGGTAGTTAGGAAAATCATTTGAAAATTTTTTAAATTTTCCAAATTTCTCACGGCTCTTTGTTATCTCTTTTTATATACAAATAATTCACGTAATGACTCTTTCGTAGTTGAAATGTATTATAAGCATGTATGGAGTTATTTTCACATTATTATTCGGGCAACTAAAGGGCAACTATCCATTTTCGGAAAGTGAAGTTACAAAAAAGCACACTAAATATTCAAATATCGATTGAATTTTCATTTCAATATGATGAGCTTGGAATTTGCCATTATGCGTGAAAAACAATATCGTCCAAATGTAAAAGGTCCACGGGACCTTTTGTAGGCCTTAATCCTTTTGAGGTACCTAATTTTCGATGACTTTTTGACACAAGTCAGGCAATAATTCGGCCATAGCTTGACGTACACGTACATATGTATGTCATTTTTTAAATATTCAATACATTCATTCATTCATTTTATAAATACATACATGAAAATATACAAAGCAAAATGCGAATACCAAAATAATAAAATAAAACTGAATACGAAAAAGAAAATTGATTGAAATTAGTTGAAATGAAATTCAAATTTTTCTCATAATCAAATGCATACAAACAGATGCATATAATACCTTTGGAAGGCGATATACCGGTAGGTATAGCAGAAAGTTACTACAAAAACAACAACAACAAATGTCACATTAACCATTTATGCCGTTGTTGCAGCCGATGATCGTTAACAAAGCGTACACTTGTTCGTTCGCTCCTCAACAATGACGAAAAAGCACAAATAAAACATACCAAAACATGTTTACATACATATTAACAAAAAGACAACAACAAATAATAAATCACAATGACAATAATAATAATACAAAATAATAGTAATAATAATAATAATAGTAATAATAATAATAATAGTAACAATAATGCATAATAACAACAACATGTAATAACGACATGTAGTAACGACAACAATACAAAAATAACAATAACAGTAACTACATCCGAGTACGTTAAGAAAAAAATAGCAATAACAAACTACAACAACAATAACAATAGCTATAAAAGCAACTAGTATTGGATGTAAGGCGCCCAACTCTCTAAGGCAGTATTTCTCAAACGGCATTCCTGCGGGAGCTTTTGGTGTTGGTGCATTCAAAAAGATTTTTTTTTGGTGTAAAAAAAAATCTGTATTTGTGTTCGCATAAACTTCAGTAAGATACAGATGGTTGCTGAACTAAGAATACCAGATGATAAACTTTCTGTGAAAGATGTTCTTCTACAGCCGAAGAATTAAAGATGGATATATGTACTTTCATATAAGGATGTACACATATCCTCCGATTTACCCGGCACATGTCTTTAGAAAACCGTGTAAATAGCAATAATCGTGAACTTTCATACGTAAAACTGTGTAAATCGAAAAAAAACTAAAATGTGAATAATGCAATCGTTTGTAAAGCTTTAAATTAATTACCAGCACCAGAATTGCTTTAAACAAAAAACCGGTTAAAACGAATTTTGAATGGGTTTACAATAGAAAATAGCTTAATAAGAAATACTCGTTCCTCTGCTACTAAAAAAAATGATTATAATAAATGGAAATATTGAATGTTTTACAGAAGTTCTAGATTTTCGAAATCCTTTCAAAACCGAAATTCATTATGTTCTTTGGTTTGTACGCATAAAATAAGGCTTTTGCATAGCTACAATTTCGCTTAAACGTATAAATTAAACGATTTAAACCTGTTCGTCCGTCCGCTTAGTCTGTCTGTTTTCTATAGTTAAAATCACGATTGCAGAAAAATGTGTAGAGTTATTGTTATAGAATTTGACGTAAATATTTCGTAGTCATGTCGCTCTTTAGGATTGAAAGTGGGTAAAAAAAGATCAGTAAGTCCTCTTTATAATAAATATAAATGTATTCGCTTTAAAGATTAATTTTTATTGCTTTCTATTGCGCAAACAAAAATTGCTGACGACAGAAAAATGCTGGGAACCGCTGCTCTAAGTAATAAAACGAAACAACTTTAGTGTAAACTCTCTTTTGCCATTAGTGCTCTCACCAACAAAACTCAGACTTCATAACGAGTACTCTCTCAATTTCGGTGTGTGTGGCGATTTTCTTTTCATTGTTGTTGGTTGACACTCAAAATTTGAACACGATTCTGTCAAAGGGAACGAACTATGTAGTAGTAATCGCTGAAAGAGAGATATCGACATGCGAGACGAGAAAAATAATTTCGCTGCCTCTAAAACTACTAGAAAACAATTTTGATTCGTTTAAGAATTATTTCTCAATTTCTCATCACTAAAAGAAATTAAAAGTTTTTAAAAAGCTGACACCAAATTCGAGTCGTTTGAAGCGCGATGAGTACAAGATTTATTAAGACAAAAGAGAAATTTTTAAAGACAAATTTATTAAGACGAAACTGATAGACGTAATATAGAATTTTAGTTTAAAATTACACACAATAACTCGTGATCAATAACTTGAGATGCCGAAAGAATTTCATTGCAAATCCCTCAATTATGCAGCAGCAACCCTCAGGCCGTTATCTCGAATAAATCTTCATTCGTCGAAAGCGATGATGAATGGTTCTCCCGGAGGAAGCTCCGGCTCGTGGTTATATCGACGAAACATACATTCTGTGGTGAACTGCTGTCGCGGCGCATTCGTCTCGCGCACTGCACCAGACCTCATTCTCAATAAGCGCCTAAGCGACTGACTGTCGTGCTGGAAGGTGTCCGTCTTACAGGCGTAATCAAATAGTTTGAAGTGCAAAAATAGAAACACGTCTCGCCGAGTTATAAATAATCCAACTAAACGCCCGGACATACGCAACGCTCAAGTCGCAAGACGCAAAACAAAGACGCAAGGCGCAAGACGAAGGCGAAGTCGTCATGAATCATCTGCAGCTGTAGAAAGACCAAGCGAATGACGTTCCAGTTTTACTACCTCATTGTCTGCACCTAACCCAAAGCCCGCGGAATGGTTCTCGGAGTCTGGAGAGACAGAGAAAGAGACTCTGTCAAACCACAAAAAGGAAAAAGAGATAGTCAGCAGGGAGGAAGGGAGGAAGGGAGGTAGCGAAGGAAGGTGCTGAAGAGTTTGAGTTTTGGTAGTAGTTGCGAGAAACTTTCCATGGGATTACCGGCGCAAAATATTGGCGACGAACAAAAAATAAACCATTGACAAAATGATTCAATTAGTGACAGTGACCCTCTGGCGGTAGCTGCGGTGCCAGCCAACATTCTACAAACCTTAGGTGGTCCCCGTTTTTAACGCTTCCGTACGTACGTTAGCAAGCAACGCGCCAGTCTTTCACAGGCTTTGAGCCGAAGAAGCGGCAGCGGCGGCGGCGGCGGCGGCGGCGGCAGCGTCCGTGATTAACCGACTCTCTTATCAATTTCTGTGGAATTCAATCGATGGCAAAATTAATACCGAAGGAAACAAGACACACCACGTGGGAAGAATGTCTTGCGAGAGAGAAAGAGCACGCAAGGAAGAACGCGACTGCCTGACTGACTGAATGCCAACGCGCCGTGCCATTAATGGCGCGTTGCTATCCCATCAAGCGTGTGAAGCGCCACGAATACCCCGCTCCAGACCCCGCCAAAACTTATTAACCGCAAAAATATTGCAATTCGGAAAATAAATTAAGGAAGCATGCGAGCGCCGCCAAGTGAGAACATAAAATTAAATAAATTTTCAACGCATAACGAGGAGCAAGCGCACAATAAAAAAGAACATCATCAGCGCAGCCCAACATTGTTATCGTCAGCATCATCGTCATCGTCATCGTCATCATCATCAGCGGCGCATCGATTTTGCTTCAAAGCAAAGAAATGCCGAAAACCGGCGAATGAGGCATGAAAATGGGGCACCACAAGATGAGCACAAAAATGATTGTGGAGCGCACAGCAACGCACCAGAAACGAACCACAAAAAATAGTATTTTTTTTTTGAAAATCTTTCTTTATTCATTTCATTAACTTTGCTTAACAAAATCGCACAAAGGGCGCTTCGCACCTAACAGCAGCAACAGCAGCAGCAGCGGAGACAGCAGAGGCAGCGGTGGGAAAGGCAACAACAACAACTGAATCTTCGCCAAAAAGCTGAATATAAAAATAAATTAACAAGGCGACATCATAAAAGCTGACTGCAACGCATTCGGCCAACGACGGCCAGGCACAACAGCGCAGCTCCTCAGGACGCATTTTGGCCAAATCAGACCCAACGAGCCCCAACGAGGCCCAACAAAACAAACCGAAACAAGAACATAAAAATTGAAAAAACCGACAAACAAAAGTAAAAATAAAAATTGTTCAATTTTAAGAGCGTTCCCAACGTTCCCGCAAACGCACAACAAGCAAGGCACCACTTGTGAGGTGTTTCGGAGCCACATACGGTGCAGGATGCTGCAGTCAACCAACTGCTTGCATTCCAAGCGGCAGTGCGGCACGACGTCGAAGATGACGGCAATGACGACGATGACGGCGACGACAATGACGTCGTATGAGTACGAGAAGTTACACCGAAAGACCCACTAAAAACTCGAAGCGGTCAGTTCGGAAAGCACAAACAACAACAACAACAACAACAAAAGAAGACAGTTTTTAAATAAAATTCCAATCATATTGAAAACTGGCGTCTACCATTTTATCATTTCTTTATCAGATTTCGTGATCTTTTAATAAGATCTTTGTCACATCTTTAAGGAACGGTGGGTTGTTGTTGTTGCTGTTGGTAGTTGGCGGGTTGTTGGTCCAATATATCAATGCGGTGGGAGCCAGTGAAGCAACCACGAAAAGGGAACCAACCAATCGACCTGGTTCACAGCATTAACGCGCCGACAGTTACTCGTACATGCAGTAGCTCCTCTCCGCACTCCTTTGCACTGCGGCTTCGTCTCGTCTGGGCTGGCAATTTTTGGCCAACAACTTTTAGGTGTTCGACTGAACAGCAACAACGGTTTGTTGATCCGTCTGTTGGTCAACCTGTTCGTCTGACTGCCGCGCTCCAAACGACACTCGCAGGCTTTGTCTTGCGCCTGCGTCAGCACCATTGACGGCGACGCCAACGCCAACGTCTGCCCCCCGAACCAAAAACCTTCAATTTAATAAATTAATTGGCTCCGCGCCGGATTGCAGGCGGCTTCTTGGCCTCTTTGGCAGCTTTTTTTAATTTCTACCCTCGACGACCCGTTCTTATTGTTGCTGCTGCTGCTGCTGCTGTTGCTGCTGTCGTTGTCGTTGTTGTTGCTGGCGTTCTTGACTTTGAAATGGGCAAACCTCCCATGAAAAGATAGAAATCTTTACTTCAGAGGCGGCAAAACTTACAGGGATCCTCTTACAAGCTTAAAAGTGGCTATAGCAAATTTTTCCCGTCTCCTCGTCAGAGTAGTTCGGAAGACCTTTATTGCTTCGGGTCGGGTTGTTTTCGGTTGTGTGTTGCTTTGGTTTTCGCTCTGGCAACTTATTAGGCTTGGGTCGGTTCGGTTCGGCTGTGCTTACCTGAATCCTGCCCTTTCGAAATTCCTGACGCTCAATCGCGCATACGAAATGCCGAGAATGTGTATATAAGGTGTTAATGAATTCATTGCTGGAACCAGCTTTGCGACCGCATCGGGCCACCCAATACCGCCGACCGAATGGCAAATCGAACGATAAGAAATGCCCGAGTAAAATGCAACCAACTCGAGCCAACTGAACCTGATGACCTTCGACGATTTATAGGTAAAACGAAGTATAACAAAATCATTATAAAAGTCGAGGCCTTACCGTTGGAGAAAGGTCGTTGGAGAAAATAAAGGCCAAAATTCTAAGCTGAATGGTATTAAGTGGCCGAAGGACCAGAGAGCCAGAAGTTTCAAGAACATATGTATCAACTTTAAGCATTTTATTATGGCCAGAGTTAGTCCTTGGCGCGACCCAACAACGCGCTAATATCATTGTAATGTCTTCTTTTCATTTTCCAAAGATTATTTACTTTATAAAATATTTTCATTTCATACATAATTTTACTCTTTTCCTTCCATCTTCACGACATTGCAGCCGCCCAGAGGCTTTCATTTGACTCGATTTAGCCTGTAGATTCTGATTCTGGGAGCAATCTTCTGCTCTAAAAGCGGTCCCAGTGGTAGCCTGTCCGACTCTGCTGCATTGTTTTGTCTCTATTCCGTGGCCCATCACTTTCGGCTGCTTGCCGGCGCCTTTTTTAATACCAAATATGATGTCAACTAAAGGTTATCACTTGCTTTTTGTCACAGCGCCGAAAGTGTATGGTCGCGAAGGCACAATGCTATCGCCGCGCGGCGCTTCCGTTCCTCGGCCCTCGTGACTGCGGCGTGGTGGCAAAAAAGGATTTTTATTGCTTGATTTTCTTATTTAGCATTTTCGCTATGCAGTAGTCGTGCAGTGGCAGTGGCAGTGGCCGGCCGGAGAATCGCTTGCAAGTGCCTCCGCCTGCATCTACTAAAAACCGAATGCTGAATTCCATTGTGTCACTCTGGCCAGAAGTTATGCGCGCCACCGCCAGCCCAAGCGCCTCCAACTGCAGCGGTGGCGGCTGCATATTTTGTGGGCCACAAACGACTTGTTACCTACCGAAAAGGTGTTGCTGATTGTCTTCCCGGACGGCGCTTTAACTGTGCTGCGGCTGGACCCTTTGTCGCCGCCGGCGAAGCGTCTGGAATGTGATCTGCGGCAGTGCATTCAATCGAAATCAATTGTTTGCGAGCGGCGCTGAGCGCGCCAGCAGCAGCACTGTTGATCCTCACAGACTACTTGAAAAAAAATGGGGTCTCCTAAGTGCCGCAATGCCACTGAACTTAAGTATGTGCATAAAAATCAGTTCTCTGCGATTTTGTTTCTTTCATTTTTTTTCAACTTTTTTAACTTTTCTGCTTTTCTGCGAGTGAGCAAAAAACAACAACGATGCAGTAAAAGAGTGAAGACAACGCGTATACCGCATAATCAGACACCTTCGCAACAAACCATCAGCTGACGGCGACCGGCGAACGGCGGACGGCGGAGAAGCTGAAGGCGATGAAAAGGGGAGCCCTTTAAAGTGCGCCTCCTATTTTGATGGGACGACGAACATTATCACGAATCGGTACCGCCCAACGATGGAATCACGAACAGTACGCGCGTGCGAGGCGATCAAGAGATTAACCCATCGGTCGCTACTGAAGCCATAATCATGCCATAAAGAGAAGAGAGCTTTAAATAAGGTTTCAGCTGAGACTCTGCAGCGAAGAGGCGCAACGAATGGCAGGCGAAAAATAGAGCGTAAGCATCATGCACTGAACTCGGAGCGAGGGATGCCAAGTGATTTTTTGGAGCTTCCAATCGCTACATTTAAAAATTTTCCATTGTTTTAAATTTTAAATTGTTTCAATAATCAAATTATTTTGTAATATTTATTTGCCAAATATAAAAAATTATAAAAAATAAAGAAAAAAACCACAGCAAAAACAACGAAGAGAAATAATAAATTCAGCAACTTTGCATAAATAAATAATGTTTATAACAGAAATTATATTAGACTTTTAATATCTTAATAAATAGAAAAAATTAAGTATTGTGCTTTTTTTGCGTTTTTATGGCAAAAGAATTTTTTAAAAATATATAAAAATAACAGCTGTCAAAAAGAACAGTGTTGTACAGTGTTGAAGACTGAGCACCTTTTTGAAAGGATAGTGTTGGAAAGTGCGCAAAATTTACCAATCCCGAAAACACTTTGAAAGGAGAAGCAGAAAAATGAAAAGAGAAAGGGAGAGAAGCCTACAGAGCTTTAATTCGAAAATAGCAATAGTATTGAAGCAGTCAAAATACCTATTTTCTTTATACTAAATCTAACAACGCTTAAAAAACATTTAATGTTAAAATTTTCCAACATTTCTAACTCGTGTAATAAAATATTTTTACTTCATACTTTTATTAATAGATTTTTTTGTATAAACTGTAGTGTTCCTTCCTTGCAAGTAAATCTTATTGTCGATTATTGAAATTATAATTAAATTCTCAAAACTTCACACCACAATATTCCCATAAACAGCAACAAAAACCACTCTCATTTCTACACTAAAAAAAAAAGAAGAAAATGAAATTTGTAAATTCTTAACAAAACCCGAAGAAAAAATGTTACTAGCACCAACATGCATAAAATACTAATACAAATTGCAATAAATTATTCAATTAAATAAAAATATTAAATATAAATAGTAAATATTAAATATTAAATACTAATTGGCAATAAAACTTATATTCCATCATGATAACGCACAAGTTTCGTGTCTCGAAATAAACCGTTGAAGCTTGGCTTTGAAATGTTTTACCGGAGTTTCTAGCACACTCGCAAAACACACTCCGTGACCTTGCGCCATAAGAGTCCTTCGATTTATTTTGGGTTTCGCAAAACTGCTTGCGTTTGGCGGCGGTTCATACAAACGAGCGTGTACTCATAAATCGGTGCCAAGTACAGTTTTTTGTTAAAAGGTTGTCGTACAAAATGAGCAAATAAAGGTTGGGCAAATTTGAGGTTAGGAAGTAAATTGGGTGTCAAATGATGAAATGTCAAGAATTTAGCTGTCATCCTTTGACATTTATTTAGTAAAGCTTGGTAAATTTGCCCACCCGATATATCGTTGATTAATATTTCTTCATTAAATGAACACTTTTCCGATCATAATGACTCTGACGGCCCAATACTATTAACCTATTAGAAAACCTTCTACATCCTTTGGTTAAATATTTTTTATTTTGTTTTTTTTTTGTTTGTTTTTTTTGTTTGTTTTTTTTGTTTGTTTTGATCAAATTATTTAAGTTTTTTAAAATAAAAAATATTATTTTAAATATTTTTTACTAAAAATTTCTCAGAAATAGAATTAACCTTAAAATACGAGTATGATCAATTTCCATTTTTCGCTATATATATAGAACGTTTTATTTGAAGAAACAATTTTTTTACAGTGTAAAGCTCTTCCCACAAAAATGGACAAAACAACCAACAAAAAAAAAACCGCAAAATACTCACAGACATATTCATTAATTTCAGCCTCAAACACCAGCTGTCGAAATTGTGACTGGCGCTGATTAGCGACGGCGGCAACTCAACTCAGCTCAGCTCGGCTCGGCTCGGCTCGGCTCTGATCAGGTCGTCTGCACAGACCCCGCACAGTTGATCGCACACAGCTTCTGAATAATAGCAGCAACACGGCAACGCCAGCACCAGAACGCCAGCACCGCCAACAACTAACAAACAACAATCGAGCAGTTTTCGTTGGTGGTGCCCACGGCTGGAGATTGAAAAAAAAGCGGCGCTTAGCACACAGAATTAAGCTAAGCTCATTTTTAATAGCTTTAATCTAGCTTTCACGATCGCTGAACGCTGTTGATCGTCGTTGATCGCTGCTGATCATTGCCGAACGATGAACAACATCGTGGAACGCAACATCATTGCTGAGGCTTGACAGTGCAGGCCCGATAGTGCTTCTGTTTATTCAGCGGAATGACTCAATGACTGGATGACAAAACGGTGGACGGACGGTGCACGGACTGAGTGGCGGCCTGACTTGACTGCTGACTGACTGACCCAAGGCCCATTTGACTATACGTTTGATTTTCTGGATAGCTGCTTTGATTATGCCTTAGCTGTATTGCCCTCGCCGTCGGCCTGCCATTCGTTTGAATTTTCGTTACTCGTATTGGTCTATGCTCTTGTGGTTGTTGGGGGTCTTGTTGTTGTTGTGCTGCTGGTGATGCTGTTGCTTTGTGCACCAGCCGCATATTGTTGCCTTGTTGACCACACCGATGCGCTTCGTTGGTATTATTTTCGCGTTTGCCGTCGCCGACTCTCTAAAGACCTTGAGCTTAGAACTTCGTTACGGCGCCTAGACTTAAATACGAGGAATATGCTGCCATCGCCGCCACCGCTGCCAACGCCGTCACTGGCTGCTTGATTGCTGGCCTGCTACCTTCTCTGGTCATTAAGTCGTGATCGCAACGGCGTGTGATGATTTAGCGCACCGATTGCTAATTTTATTAATTGCCAATATTCGTCGGTTTTGGCGGTGGTCGTTCCGTCGAACTGGGTCGCATCATCGAGTTGATGTTTTCGTTCTGGTTGTTGTCGTTGTTGTTGTTGTTGTTGTTGCTGTTATGGCTATTTCGTATTTTTATTGTCAGTTTAGGTAGTTCAGTGTGTCAATTTGTATTTAAGTGATGACTTAATAGCTTCCAAATGTTTCTCCAGCGGCACATTTTATCATTCGAAATACGATATGAAGCCCTCTGGCGCGAAACCTTTGGAGAAAATCTTAGAATTTCAATAAATTATAAAGCATTCTATCGATCAGATTCTGGAAAAGGGGAGGAGTAGGGTGAAAAATCGGCAAACGGTTGCGAAATGAGTACTAATATTCTTCTAAGAATGACGAGTTCTGCGCATTTCTTAAGAATAGCAACAAAACAATCGTTTTGAATACTTTTGTCTTTCCTTTTTTCTTTCCTTCTTGAAGAATTTCTTGAAAAGATATTCTTATTTTGGTCTGATCCTTACCTTTCACACCACCCTCGATCAGTAAACTGCTGTGAAATGATGCCCTGAAACCGGTTTGTCTCCAAAACAAATTTGATTAGTAACATTTGTTCTTAAAGAGCATAAAAGCCAGAGAGGGATAATCTGGGTGAAGGGGACCCTCTCTTTTCCTCAACTTTCCTCTTCAAAATTGTAAGCTGGTTTCTTAAAATTCGTAACAAACTGACAGAAGCAAAACTTCACTTAGTATTTTAAGATCAGTAAAATATCTGTATCTCTAATCGAAGTCATGCAGAGCAGTAGCGTTGGGAAGGGGGGATGAAGAAACTGGACCCCTCCGTCTTCCTGCAGGAAGAAATAAAAAGGAAAAATTTAGGATTTCCTAAAAAATTTGTCACTTACGTGCGTTTTACTATATTTTCTTTATATGTTTATGCATTAATGACTTTGGACCCCCACGCCCCCCTTCGACCCTACGAATTTAGGCCCCCACTAGAAGCACCACTGTATACATACCGGTACATCAATAATTTCAAAAAAATGTGAGCTAAACTTCTACCTTTTAAGACCGATCGACAGACAAACGAATAACCGAATTCCAAGCTCATTTTCCGTCTGCTCGACGGAACGTTTATTAACATATAATAAACAACGTATAATAAGGAGAAAATTTGGGCCGGACGGCGTTTTGATCATAAGTAACGATGCGCAGCAATTAAGTGCGATTAAGCGGATAAAAGGAGGGGGCGCAGTTGTCAGATTCGAGCATGATATCTAAAAACAAGGCGATAAAACGAGCTAAGACTAAAGCAAAACCAATTAACACTTGAGAACGTTGAGGCAGCGATGCTTACTCCTTCGCTGTTGCAGTTATAGAGACCGAAGTCCGTGGAACAAGTTGGCCTCCAGAAAAAGATAAAAATGCAGAATGGAAGAAGTAGAAGTTGAATTCAATTCCAGAGAGCAACACTGCAGAGACTACCCCGCCAAAGTTCGTCGGTTTAAGTCTGAGTGAGAGAAAGAGAGAGGGAGTAACTGTCGACCACCATCTTGGCGATGGTCTTCAAGCAAAACCAATTAATTATCAGATTTTTTTCGGCTTCAATGATGTGCTGATTACGCGAATTAGAGGAAGAAAAAAAGATAATAACTGATTATGTGGGACTTCTTCTTCTCGCTTCTAGTCAGACATCGTTTGACTCCCTTAAAAAAAAACCCTGAATAATCAACTTTATTTTTTAACTAAACTACCACCAACCAACTGTCCCCAAACGTGATCATGTCCGCTCTCGCGATTTCAGGTCTTCTCCAGAATTGATAAAAGATTCAATTACGATTGCTTCGATCCGATCAGAGAAGTTGATCTAATTGTTTTATCTAAAGCCGCACAAATTATTTCCGATAGCTTGGCTTCCAGTTATTTACTGCCAGCTTTATTTACTGCCAACGTCTCGCGTGTACCCTTCTCTTATACGTATAAAATATACGGTTATGCAAAGAAGCATTTAGCCAAAGACTAACTTAACGATATGAATCATCATCAATATTGTTTATAGAAGTTAGCACGACAAACACACGGCAACCCTTTTGCACCAACGTCTGCGTCGTCTGCGTCGTCTATCCGACTCGGAGTGCCTCATACCTGCGTCATTTATTATCTAAGGCGCACGTCATCTGCACGCTTTTGTGCGCAAACCCTTCCCGCTCGTCTGCGCCAATTGTTTAGCTTCAGTTGGGCGATAATGTTCGCAGGCGCCTGGGTACCATGGGCACCGTGGCAAACCCAACGACTGAGGCTGCCTCATCCTTCATCCTCCATTCGGCGAAATGACTTGCAATTTCAATTGCGCAAACAAGGTTCGTCGCGTCGGTGCTAGCTTTGGTCTGATCTGGACTGTGCCGGTGCCGGTGCCGGTGCCGGTACCGCATGGCGCATGATGTGCAGAAAGTGTTAATCTTCAATTTGGTGGTTGACGGGTGATGCTTGGTAGCTTGGAATGGCAGGAGCCGGCTGCCGTTGTTTGATGCTGCCACTTGGCATGATGCTCAGAAACAGCCCGACAGACGACAAACAGACAGGCTGCAACTCCTTGGGCCTCGCAGCATGCTGTGCTGAGTCGTGGTGTGGGAATGATACCCATGCGAAAGTTGTTGATCATGATGATTCTGTAGGTACCTACGTTGATGGTAGCCACGAGGATGGCGATAATGAAGATGTGAACGAACCAACAAGTTCGCTGCGCCAAACGGCCTAATTGCTATGCTTGAGTTTTGCGTTCCTTTTGGACGTTGTTAGTACAGAAGTGGCAGGCACCATCTGTCTGTCTGTGCGGCACGCTATTTGTATTTGGCAGAGAGCAAAAGACGCTCGCTTTGCTCCCTTTAAAAATGCCCCGTGCCTCACCGTAACGCCATAAGTCTGACTACAACCACAAGCACTTTTTGTGATCATCATCATCTAGGCCTCATCTGCTGAGTATATTTACGACGCGTGCGCAAATATTTAACGTAATAAGATGCAAGTCTTACAATTTTCACACAACATGCACTCGGTACGCGACGGCTCTTGAGAGGCTCCAACAATGTGCAAATAAAGCCGTCTTCGAGGGTAGAGCTAACAAGAACTCCGGAGCTAACCGGATGCTTAGTTACATGGTAATTGAGAAACACTTTCAAGACTGTTTCGCACCTTAACACACATCCGGATCGGAAGCCTCGTCACAGAGGTAAATATTTGATACTTTGAGAAAAAAAGTGTTGCAGCAAGACAGGTGACTTCTGGTATTTTGAGATGACTCTGCGGTAGGAGTGAAAGACCCAGGCCATCATTATTTCGAAACAAACCGATGAGTCTAGAGTTTGAACCTTAAACTTCGTTAGAACACGTTAAAGTAACCGAACAAAGAAGGTCTCATTAACCTCTGTTCTTTTGTAAGAACAATTTTTGAGAGAGGGAGCTTTCGGAAAACCCCCACAAAAGCTTTATTTTCGCAGAATTTCATTCCGGAAATTTTCCAGTTCCAGCAAAAATTATTTGTCTGATGCGGAGACAATAACGAACTTTTGAGAAAAGACCTCAGACAAAGAAGCAAATATTGTCCTGCAAATGCCTCCCGCAAACTCCTAGACCACCATGAAACCAGAAACCTGGCTGGGTTTTTCATTCTTGCGTTTTCTTGATCCTGACTTCTTTTATGCGGTACACTGTATGGGAATATGAATCAATACAAAGGACTAAGCAACAGCGGGCGGCCTCACAGACAGCCTCTAGCCAGCCAGCCATGTCTTCACGACTTAACTCAATCATCACGCAGATTGCAAGAGGGGCGGCGGCGGAGTACGTAGAGAAAAGAGCGAAGCAAAAGCTAGGCCAACGAATTCAATTGTTACAAACGAAAGAGAACAGAAAATAAAGGCTGACCAAACGGCCAAACGAGCCTGCTGCGGAAAACGTTGAATAGACGGATGGATGGATGGATGGATGGGATTCTCAGCAAAATCCTAGCCGAAAGGAAACCGTATACCGATTCGAAGCAATTGAGCGGCATACACACACATAATTAAGACTAATAGGATTTTAAGTACGCACGCAAACAAATTGCTCGCCTGCTGAGCGCGAGCGATAACAAGCCGAATATTCCGGCATTCGAGTGAACGATCTCATGACAGAGAAATGAAAAGAATGACGATGCAATAGCAAAAGGCACCGCAACGAAGCCATCCGTTTCGGTCATTAAATGGCCAGGTTTCAACGCGCACACGGAACGCCCCAAAGAACGAGATGAGTCATAGTAGTTGGTTCATGTGAAAGCGGGGAAGGCGCAGCCGGGGAAGGCAACTAGATCATCAGAGCGAGGCTCATGGGCAAAAAGGTGACAGTTGTTGGATCTTTGTTGACGAATTGTGCGTGAGATTGCGATGAAAACAAGACGGCACGTTCCGGCGTACCTAAACAAACAGGAAGAATTGCCTGCTGGGCAAGTTACCGGCCAGACGGCTGCCAGGAGCACCATCAGCAGCGGCCGACAGACCTAGACAAATTTGAACTGACTCGATTGATAAGCAACGATTGAAGATTTTCCGGTGTGTGGCAGAAAAAAAAATGGGGTACCGGCAGAAATGAATGAGTCGGAAGAATAAACACATTCATTCAGGGTGGGATGAAGGTAGAAAGTAGTTGAAGGCAGAAGTAGTATAGGAGAATTCCGCAATCAGAGGGAGAACGTTGAGAACGTTCACGTACGAACGGTGTGTAGGTCAGTGCAGCTGCAATTTCGTAAGAAAATCATAGACTGAAGATTTGTTGAAGAAATCCAAAAGTCCCTTTAGGAAGGGCGACCAAACTAGTGGCCTCAGAGGGGACGAGTATTTTCGAAAGAAAATTCATAATTCTATAAATTCTAAATTAAAAAATTGTTGAAAAGTTCAAGTTTTAAGGATAGGTTTATATTTGTATAAAAAACCATTCCTTGCAATAAATAAGATATTTGTTATGCTATATTTTTCGATTTCGGTTCGTAAAAATAACCCAGTAAAGGTTACGAAGCCGCTCGAGGTACGAATAATTTCAACTGTACGCTTAAACTGGCGTCCACCATTTTGCTAATGTCTGGAGAATTCATATCTCGTGGCCCTAAACAGGCTCAGTCAGTGTGGTTGTTAGCAATAAGAGGAACCCTGCTGACGGACAACCGTCCAAATCAGAAGCAGACAGCTCCAATCTTCTCAACCTCAATTTTATTTGGACATAAAAGTTATGCGCGGTAAATTATGCCGAAGCGTGGTCCGCGCGCTCTTCTGACGCCCGGCGATTATCGATTGCGCTGCCAACCGGCCGGGTGGGAATACGACCGAACCGAACCAAACCGAATCGAACAGAGCAACCGCAAGAGTAAATGTATGCGAACAGCAAAAAAGCCGCCACCGCCATCACTAACACCTACAATCCATCCATCCATCCAACCAACCATCCATCCACCCAGACCTCGAGTCCAGCCATCGAGTATTGATTGTTTTTAGCCTCTTGACCAGCATTCGCGGCTACTCTGTATGATGAAACGGAACAAAAGCATTCTTGAGGCGTCTGCAAATTTACGCAGATGATTTATTTGTATGAGAACTCGCTGGCGACTATTTTGAGGCGAGTATTTGGCCCCGAGGCTCTCCCACTGATGCTGCGGCTGCTGTTATTTATGCTGATGCCGTCGCGCTGATCACTGGCGAACCACCCCGCCAGAGACGTGCGCGATCAGGCCGCGACGAGTGCTCCGAATTGCTCACGGCAACCAACCATTAACTCGGGTCATTTTAAAACAACGTGTTGAGGTGCTGATGAGGATGCGGCACTAAAATCGGCCCATCGGTACGCAGCCCAGAGCAAGTGAGGAATGCAATATTTTTGCAATTTAAATAAACGAGAAGCTTGTTAGCTGCCGCCAACATTTCGCCAACCGACTGACGACTGCCGAAGGCCGTCGCAGGTAGCTTGCTTTCTACCTGGGCCGCCGCTACCAGCGAAAGACCAGAGAAGCCAGAGACAAAAGTTAATTTAAAATGTCTGCAAATTTGATCTCTTCTCGATCGGTCAATTTGCAAATTATGCACCCTGTCGGGACGGGAACGAGAGGAAACAAACGCGAGACAGATCCCGAGAGAGTGCCCCTTGTTACGGTGCGGTATCAATAGCTGATGCCAGCCGCCAGTATGTGTCGTACAGCGACCCGGTCTGTCGGTCGGTCACTGTTGTGACTGATAATTAAGACGGCTTAAATTGGTTAGTTCTGTAAAAGTTAGCGGTAAGCTGCGGAGGCGTTTGACGAGCGGCCAAGCAGCGGCACCTGTCGCTAGGGTGCCGATGGCAGCTTTCGTGGTCGCTGCATGTGCAAGCGAAGGCGAGTAAGCGCTTGTGTGTATGCGTGCATGCATATTTTTTGGGGAATTATACGGCGGCACCGGATCAAAGGGTTAATTGCAAACGTATTTCTCGGAAATTTTAAGCGCGTACTAATTTATTTTTCTTTGGCGTAACCAGGTTTGCTTTCAGAAACAGCAGGTGCTTAGCTTGGTGGTTGATTCTGTGGGGAGAGGGATGGCTGTGGGCTGGATTAAATGTGCCGCGAGCTATCTGGCACACCGAGAACCATGACATGAAATACCGGTAATCATATGAATTAAGGATTGTCTGTTAAATTTGGCCACGAGTCGTGAAAAAAGAGACCCGAAATTTCGAAATAGCAGCAGTAGAGACAAATTTCCGAAGTCTCTAAAGATGTCGATGCCCTCAAACACTCCGGAAATTTCTCTACCATGTCCTCTCAGAAACAAAATTATATCCTTACTCCTTAAAACCAACAAAGACCTTTCTCAGTCCTTTTCGCAGTTAGCCTTTAAAAGTAACATCTTTACAATTGTGCCACGTTTATTCGTATGTTGGCTCACTTTTTCACATTTTCAGCTGCATTTTTTATCACATCTTTGACTTTACTTTTCTATTATACAAATGTTAACCCATTGACAAGTTTTACAGCCTTCTTAGAGCGATGATTCATCACTCGGTGCACGATTATTTAGACATTTAGACCTGCCAAATAGCCAATAGCCCGTCAGCCACACACAGCAAAGCAGCCTCGAAAGACACTGCTCGTTGGGGCGCGCAATTATAATAAAGCATCCCCTTCTCCTCTTCCATTTCAGCAGCTTGTAGCCTAACGTTTTCATTATACTGCGATGCTGCGCTCCAACGGCTGTGCTGTGTCCCTCGCCCGGACGCAGAAATACGAGTATAAATGAGTTCTCAAAACGCCATTAACTGACTTCAAAGGATAACGACAAACGAGACAAGGCGATAAAAAAGAGCCTTCATTAATTAAGTAGGTGATCAGTGTGCGGCACGGCACTGCGTCGGCCTCGGCCTCGGTCCAGGCTGGATCGAGTCGGCTAGAAACGGGCTAGCGGGGAGGACCGGGCCGATTCAACGACAAAACAATAAAAGAAGCAACAAACGTGGAGGACAAAGGAATGGACCTCACAACGTTGAGGCTGTTAAGAAATGCTGGCGAGATAAACATCTCTGTCGGACATTCATGTGAACAATTTTAGATATTTCGAGATCAGTCCGGAGTGTAGAAGTTCGCTCGTACCGAGTGCAAGATGTGGAGCAGCCGCGCAGGCGTACCGGCGGGCAGATGACACTGTGGTGTCAGACGGACGCGCTATAATGACTGCGAGGGTCATGATGTTGATCATGCAGTTTATTAGTGACAACATTTCAAGTGATTTCGGTGGAGCTTAATTGAATCCGGGGCTAATTAAATTAATCTCAATTGAAGAGGGGCGCAGTTTGGTTGCAGTTTGAGCCAAAAGGGAACGAACGCAAACCTCGCGAGTGACTTTCCATACTTTGCAGCCGTTCCCAGAGCTGTAGCTTTTGGACTCCGGCCCATTTGGATGTGTTGCTGATAAGTTGGTGCCGGTGAATTATCAGTGAGTACTTAACTTCTACAATAAAGGAGAAAATCTGCATTGGAAATGAGACGTCGCGGTCACGCAACGCGACGGTCATTGGTACTCGTATCATTTGCGCGCTGGAGAGTGTTGCCTTTTGCCCAAAGTGTCGGAATCACGCATGCGCAACGCGTTGCATTTGGTGCAACTTTTACAAGTTTAATAAAGTTTTATTATTTATTTTTGTGGCGAATTAATTTGAGGGCGGCCAGATTCGCTTCCGAACAGGCCCTGGCGACTTACCGCGAGCGAATGAGTTGATGAAAACGTCAGAGTCGTCAGAGTAGGAAGAACGCGGGAGCGATAGTCCGTCCGCAAGAGTAGGATTCGACTATGCGCTAAAAACGACAGGGCAAGTTCAAGGGTATGCACGCTTCGCTGAACATTTCCGTTGGTAAAAAAAAGATCATTTTTCATTTTGACGTCCATGTAATTTGCCACACATCCATTGCTTTCACACAGTTCGAATGCGTTCAAATTAGCCGCTCGAGGTCCCCAACATTTGCTCAAGCTCACACAAAACTGCATAGAGCTTCATTTAGCGAGACCACGACCACAGCTAGACCAGGACCAACCGGCCACGATTATGGCTCGTGATTACAGTTCAAAGACAGCGAAACTCTTAGAAACGTTACTAACTTCATTCTCCGTAGCCTAAGGCTACAAATTGCAAATGTTTGGGACCAATTAAGTTCAGTGCCTTTTCTAACGAAGGGTCCCTAAAGTTCCTTTCATAATCTTTACCACCAAAGTGGTATATGAGTATGAGTATGAGTATGAGTATGAGTGGCATGCATACATTATGCAATAGTATCTGAGAACCTTTGGCAGCTCCATCCAATTTCGAAAGCCATCAAAAGCATTTAAATCACCTCAAAAACTGAACATTAAAAATCCTGCGAAAATTCCCAGAAACCAACAACCAAAAACCAAGAACGTGCGGGCACAGAGAAAAACATAAGAAAACATTTCCAAAAAGGCAAAGAAACCGCGCAGGTTGCCTTCATCAAGTGTTGAAATTTATAAAGACTGCTTGTAAATGAAACGCTTCGAGAGTGCATCAATTCAGGCTCCCAGGTACGTTTCTGTTCCATCTATAGCTACAGCTCCAGCGCCGATTTCGCTGGCGGCAGTGTTGGATATGGCTTTGGAGTCACGGGACGGGACGGACCACTTCGACCGCGCTGACTACGCGGCGACTGCGGCGTCTCCAATTGCAATTCCGTTTGCGAGCGATTTTAGTGAGCATTGAAGCGACACACCAGTGTGATCTTATCGCCATAATCTTGACGCCATATATCCTGCAACACTTTGCGCGGTGCGGTGCGCTGCAGCAGCATCAGCATCAACGGATTGATAAGCATGTAAATTTGCGAACGTCTCTGCGGCTCCTCCTGGAAACGGTCTCATCAGGGCAGTAGTAGATCGATCGGAGAACGGGGACGGACAAGCCGACCGGCCGACCGATCGTTCAAGCGACCGATAGGATCCATCGATCGGTTAAAGTTGCGATTGTACGCCACGGTTGTACGTGGATGTAAGCAAAAAGCGATGCAAAACGCATGGTTTCTCATACACTCACGCGTGCTTTTTGAAGAGATGGTGTGTCGGGGGGTGGGGGGTCACCGGGAGTGTCTTTATGAGAAAGAATCTAGATTCCTCGGAGTCGTACGTTTCAACATTTGAACTTGTTGTCCGTTCTTGTGGCGTGTGGTGTTTGTGGCCCGCTGCTTAATCTCGGCAACAAGCAGTCAGCATGTATTGTTGCTGTTCTCTTTCATGCTGTTGTTGGTTGTTGTTGTTGTTTTGTTTGTAATTTCATTATTTATAGGTGTCAATAAATTCTCTACCGACGACGTATTCTGCGCCCTTCTGTACGGTTGCCCTCCGCTGCTCTCGCTCACAAAGCAATCTGCACTTCACGCCCAACCCCTCCCACCACCACCACCCCTCCTTCCGCCTCTATCAACCGAGGCCTCTGTGAGAAACGAGAAGAAAGAATCACTGCAGAGTGATCCAAATTGTGCCTCCGCATTCGAGGGCCTCCGAACAATTTTCACATTTAGCGAAACCTTTGGTGTTTCGACCACAATAACCAGATCTTTTTTTGTATTTTTTTTTTTCTTTTGTGGTACAGTTTTTTTTTCTTTTGTGTATTTTTTAAGCTCGAGAAATTCCATCCAGAGAATGCAATATAAATTGTTGTTCCTTTTGAAGGTTGCTTAATGCTGGCTTTGGAATCCTTTCTTAGCGCTTGCCGAAATGCTTTGCATGGATTACGTTATTTTAGGGTTTTACCTTTTTTTACGGGCTCATCTCCCATCTCCCAGCCGTTCATTTGTGGCCGCCTTGCCAATCCTCGTCGCAGGGGTGCTGTTGGCGAGCTTGTTGGCTGCATGATTGATGTTCCGATGCTCGCGCTATGTTGTTTCTAATGGATATCATTAATTTTGGGCTGCTGCCGAAGACGAGTCTTCTTGTGTTTTGTGACCTGCAATGCCTCTTTTATTGCATTCAAGGATCTCGTTTGATCGTTCCGCTTGAAAATGAAATGCAAATTAATGCGTCCTCACCAACTTCTTGTTCAACTTCGTTGTTACTTTTTTCATTCGGCGTTGGGTAAACTTTAATTTATGTGATCAAAATATTTAACTTCCATGCAGGACTTGTTGAAAATACAAAAGAAAATAACAACTTTTGACACCTTCTTGTTAAACAATAAGCAAGCACGTTTTCCAAAAAACACTATAGGAAGTTTTTCAAATAAAAAGTACACTATTTTTAATTTTATGGATTTCGTTTTATTCAATTATCTGTTATTATCTGTGACAATTATGTGTTGACCACCACCACGACCACATTTGCAGACATCAATTCGAAAATCAAAATTTGCAATTCCTCCATTCTTGTGAATGACGTGAAATTGACGTTGATGGATGGGTCGCCCATTAGCAACACTTTCACGATTAGCTGGAATATTTTCATTCGAACGTGCTGTTTTTGGTCTGCCAGACTTTGGTTTATCATGAAGAAATACTGTTTTACCAAATATTTCCAACAAATTTAAAATTGTTTGACTCCGAAAAATGATTACGCCGAAGAAATCACGTTTTATTGAACACCGATTTTCAAAAGAAATTTTAGTAGCTTTAACACGCTCTGCAATTGTATACGACACCATAGTTAAAATTGTCTATCATTGTAGGTTCGACAATAGAAGAAAGTAACCAAAAACAGATAAAGTGTTTGACAGATATTCTCATTCAACAAGGTAAAGGTACTTCTGGATAAAACACGGTAAACTTTCGCCTTCTTACAATACAATATTGTTGTTTTTATGGCTTATGAAAGCGAAAAGAAGAGAAGGAAGGAAGGAAGCAAGGAAGGAAGGAAGGAAGACAGGGAGGGAAGGAAAAAAGAATAGAAGCCAAAAGGGAAGGCTTACGTTACTTTACGACAGCCCAAACGCAAACGCCATAAGATCAATACTACATAAAAAACAACAAACAATAAAAGAAATCACACTTCATCATGGCTTCAACTTGCAATGCAGAGATCCCTGAAAACTATAACAACAACAACAACACAAACAAACAATACCCAAAAGCAAGACGAAACCGAGCGAGCTCAGCAAAAACTACGGAGAACCAACATTACTCGCATGTCAAGCGTCTCAATTTAAGCTGCTATAAGGATACCTAATTCCTTTCTTCTTCCTCAATGGCATTAAGGACTTTACGTATTAAATTTACGTCAGTCGACGACGTTCAGCAACCGTCTGCTGTCGTCGCTGATGGCGGCAAAAAAGGATTTTTAATAAAAATAAAGAACGAACACGATCAATAAGCAACAAACCCAAACGGAATTTAAAAACATTGAGAAAAACAAAAAACCGAATTAACAACAATAACAGGATCTGCGAAGAAGAGCGTAATAAAGGATAATCGGGATAATGAAGAGCGTGTGTTATAGGAAACAACAACAGCAACAACAGCAGCAGCAGCAGCAGCAAATAAACAAGAAATTATAAGGCCAAGCTGAAGGTCTTGGCTTCTTTTAAATAGGATTAAAACGCATAAGAACAGCAACAAACATTAAATAAACACTTGGTGATGATGTTGTTTTTGTGGTGTTTTTTTTTTATTACTTCAACGAGTATTATTGTGCACAAAAATAGGGTACCTGGTCATTACTTCCGTGGCCTGTGCCAGGAAGTAAGAAGCAAAAAAAAAAAAAAAAGAATTACTGGAAGGATGGAAGTAGCAGCATCGAGAAGAAAGAGGAAGAAATTCACAACAACAGCAGCTGTTTTGAAAAACATATTGTGTGCTTATTTTTTTTTAAATGTTCCTCTGAGAGGTCCCCGCCTGCGGTTGGTGACCGTTAAACACGAGAGGACTGATTTTAGTTAATTTTTGAATTCGTTTAAATTTGAATTCTTGTTAGATAATAACTTTATTGCCGTCTCGTCATAGAAAAAAGGCACAATTTAACACTTATAGTACATACTTTTTTCTGTGAAGCTAAGGACGGGCCCATTATTGCTCGCTTCGTAAATGATTTGAAAGCTTCCAAACAGTTTATAATAATTTATTGTTTTATACAAACTGTTTGTAACTCTTTGGAGATATCGCTACGCTTTTTATCTTCGCACAAATTTTATCATAGATTCCATACAAGCGCTTCAATATAGCCCTACCTACCATCCTTATAGTAGTCCATAAACCACCGCCGCCGGCCGGCCAGTCGATCGTTTCAAATCGTCTCAAGACGTTTTCCCTTCCCTTTCCCCTAAAATTACCTTCTCTGCGACCAACCGCCAAAGTGAAAGCATTTCACTTGACTTTTATTTCTCTTTTTCTGTGCTTCATTATTGATTATTTGCTTTCTCAAAGGAGTTGATCTTTGCGGCGTGCTTTTTTCTCTCCACTTTTTTCTCTCTGCTTCGGTAGCTGTTGTCGTTCCGCCTTCTTGTGTGCGTGTGCGTGTGTGCGCGCTTCTTTTAATGAAGTCGAAATTTCCTTCAGCATCAGCGAAATCGATGAATGCAGTCGATGACGAACTCATCGCTCGATACAGTTAACGCAATTGCCCCTCAGATTCCGGTTGACTCAGCGACCATTTCAGCGTTTAATATATTCGGACAGTTTTTGGCTCTGACTCTGAAGCGGGCCATTCGTTCGTTACGGCTACTCCTGTGAGGTCCTCCAGCAGCAAGACGATAGCAACTGCATCGTTCAGCTGTGTCGGCGCACTGAGCTGAGCAGAGACACAAGAGAAGTCCTGTTTGGAAAGAGATGCCTCGCTCTTGCTGCACAAGATTAAGCAAAAAGTTGTGGCTAATAAGAAAACAACAAACAACTACTTTTTTGTTTAATTTTTTTTCAAAATTTACTCTTTTTTTCCACTCGCAGACAACCCTGGTGGTCAAATGAATCCTCAGTATGTGCGGCGGCGGCGATGGCGACGGCAACGGCGTCCGAAATGGAAAGTTCCTTTTTCAGCGGGCGCGCCTACTTCTTTCTTGGCCAAGTGGAAGCTTGAGCGTATGTATTTGTAAACTTGAGTTTATTTTCTGTATGTGTGTGTGTGTGTGTGTTTGTGTGGTTGCGAGTGGCAATCATATTATGCGAATTTATGCAAAGGCCATGATGTTGATATTGTTGACGTTGTTGTTGTTGTCTCTGCTGTCGCATCTTACTACTTTGTTTCAGTTTTCGTCGCACCGTTTCTTAACTAACGGCAGTTGCGACATGAAGCCTGGGAAAATGTACGAATTCCTCAAAATTGCAATAACTTTTAAATGCAAGAGAGAAATTCTTTTCATCACCGAAGCGCGATAGTGACGGAAAGTGACGGGGCGAGGAGGGGGAAAGGGGGAGAGGGTTGTAGATATGAAATGTAGATAACAATCCAGCAATCCATGAATTCATGAATGATAAATTGTGTACGAATCAGTGACGAAAACTCGTGCATGAGGCTTTAGTTGGTTTTTGCATTAAACAATAGCTCTCTTTTCGCACTTTCGAAGCTCAAGCTTCAAACTGGAAGAGAAGCTGGAACTTTAATGTCAAAATTGTAGAAAAGAGAGAAAGAAATGCACAGAAAAGTACAGAAACGCTTTCTGGGCGTTTGTCATTTTCTTTTCTTGGCTGTCAAAAGTTAGCTCGAAGAAAAAGTTCCAGCTGTTTTTTGACAGATTTCAGACTTATTCTTCTTCCTCTCTCTTCCTCTCTCTTTCGACTTGAAAAGTGGTTTCTTTACTTTCAAGCAGTTTGAAGCACCTTGAAGCAGGTACCTTTAATCTGCGTTAAGAAACAGACCTAATAATTTTCATATAAGTTCATATTTATTCATAGATAATCAAGTGTCAAAGTGTTTGTTACAATGCCAATTTCCTCTTTTTAAAACCTTTGAGCCTTTAATCGTGGATGGCAATACCTTTGGATGAATTGAAGACAATTCACGCATTGTTTTGTCATCGGATCCGTGTTAGCAAAGACCAGAACCAGTTCAAGGTACGACACTTTTCTCATTGGATTCATTGTGAAATCCAATACACAAACGTAAAACAATTTGACATTTGTTAGCAATTTTCAGCAACGATTTGGCGATATCCGTCATGCCTGATTCGTTTATGCATTTTTGAAGACACGTATGTACGTCACGTCAATGAAGCAGCGCTGTCAATATTTTATCGATAGTCTCTAAAAAAGATATAACTCTGGTAACTTCTTACCGTAACCGGACGGACAGGTAGGTGTTGCTTTCTTGCGACCTAACTGGATTATTTTCTCGTAAGATTTTGACGAGTAGCGGCGTGTGGCTACTGTCAAACCTTTTTTACACTTTCAAGCGAAATCGGTGTTGTCGTTAACCACGTTCACCACGATCAACCATGATGATACCCACCGGGGTTATCTACCGGGGTTATGACACAGTAACAGCACATGCCACAGCAGCTGACAGCATCTGTTTTTTGGATAGTTTTTAGGATAAAAACGGACACACCAACAAGGATTATGTGTGCGGTTAGTCGCCGTCCCTTCGTCCCTTCTTCAGTTTTTTCTTAGCAAATAGCATGAAGCATTTTTATAAAAAGCCTTTGAAGCCTTCGAAAGTTCACGTTAATAAAAAAATTAATGGAACTTTTTGGCTTTTTTTGCACAATGGCGGCACGTGTCATTGTCGGATGTTTCGACGATATCGTATGAAGTAGTTCCCTTCAATTTTTCAGCAACTTTGTGGCAATTTTTTTTTGCGGCCTTATCTTAACCCACTCTCGACTGTCACAGTCTTGAGGGTGTTAAGACTTTTGAAAGAAGAAGTTTCGGGGACGAAACTGAAACTCGCACACACCCTCAGGCCGACCCATCACTTTTACGCGCCCAGAGAGACAATACTGTAGGAAATAATCATTGGAAAATATTTCAAAAGGAATGGACGGGCGGATGGCCGTTCTTCCGTTCAAACATCACATCAATCCTCACACACACACACACGCACACACTCAATCTGTCTCTCAGTCTTGAGACAGAGTGACCAGCGCAATTGGCCTGGTTAAAAGCTTGGACGCTTGGCTGGTTGATGGCGAAATCAATAGACAGACGGACGCGGCAATCTCGCTCTAGGGCATGTTGACGAAACAAGTTCTCGACAACGAGTAAGTAGTCGAGGCAACTGTCTATTGTTGTGGCATTATCAACTACAACAACAACAACAACAAGCACAGCAGCATTCTTTGCCATAACCAACTCGAGCTCACCACCATAAACTATTAACGAGAACATGAAAAGCACAGACACTGTGGCAGCAACACTTGCTGTCACTAACAGCAAGACAACAGCAACAACAGCCGGTTTTGTAGTACAACAACAACAACTTGGCAGAGGCATGTTGTTTGTGGCTGTTGGTCGAGGCAGCCGCTAACTGGTCCAACGGACCAACGATCGCAGCCATTAGTGATGTTTGTAAATAAGTGGTTAAATGCTTGATCTTCCTGATCTTGTCATTAAATGACCCTCCAGCCAAGCAAATGACGATCATCGTCAACATCATCAGCATCATCATCATTCTCATCATCATCATTTTCTTCATCTAAGTCAATCGTTCAACGTAAATTCCAAGAGTTTCAAACGACTCTGTGTGAAATCAATTTTCACGATGGGTAGTAGCGGTAGCCAGTAAGTAGCCGGTAGCCGGTAGGTAGTGATGATGGTGATGGCGGTGATGGTGGTGATGATGGCGGTAGTGGTTATGTGTGTGGTAGTGGAGGCTGCTGCTGCTGTTGGTGCTAGTGGTGGTGGTGCTAGTCTCCATAGCAGACTCTCGTTAGTAGTTACTACAAAATAGCTGACAATAGCGTTGACAACCTTTAGCTACTCTAGAACCGACTATGTCTGCTTCTTCCTTGAAGGCTTCGCAAGCGATTAATCGTAAGCAACCAGCAGACGTTCATACAATCAGTAAAACATCGCTACGTTTTTGAAAAACGGTAATTCCTTTATTGTTACATTGGTGCACTCTCGCGCACTCTCTCTCTCTCTCTCGCTCTCTCTCTTTCTTTGTCTGTCAGTACCTCACTTGACTTCGTTTTTCGACTTTCGCTGCCGGCAAAATGCTTGCAGCCACCAACTGTTCTCGGACAGCGGCAGTTACATAGTTCTTGCTGCAAGCTTCTTGCTGCCCGCTGCCTACGCTCAGGCAGCACCGTCCTTGACTTAACAGACTGCCAGACCGGCAGACCGCTGACACCACTCTTCAGCCTTCAGCTGTGTGAAATCCATAGTGCTGTGTCTGATCAGAGGCCGTCAGTCTACGTCAGAGCTGGCCGTTGGCAGTTTAAGGTTACTATACTGAAAATATTTACGAACTAAAACAACAGCGGCAGCCATCAGCCTCAACAACAACAACAACAACAACAACAGCAAAACCATACAAAACAAAGCTGCAACAGGCATCAAGAAAAACCTATAAAAATACTTGGCGTGGTATAAAAATAAATCTTCGTAGTAGATCGTAGTAAACGTGGCTCAATTTGGCATGTGATAATCATGCGCAATCTTGTCACAGTTGCAGCTATTTAGGCCTATTTAAGTGCGCCGGAGATGGACAGACGCGAACGGACGCAGATGGAGTTGGAGGTGCCTACGTTGGCATATGCTGCTTTGACGGTGTTGTTGTTGTTGTAGTGGTGGTTGTGGTGGTGGTGGTTGTGGTGGTTGTGGTTGTGGTGGTGGCGGTTCTGTTGTCATTGGTTTGATACGCGATCGTCAGCTTATTATCGATTGTGGCGGCTGTTGCGGCTCTCTCTTCGCAGTTACGCTGTCGCCGTCGTCGTCGTCGGTTGCCACTATTACCGGCCACAATCGAGGCGGAGACTGCAGACAGCGCGTCGTCACAAGCTGGTTTCTGTTAGCCAAGTTTGAACGCGTGCGCAGCAGAATCTGGCTAGAACTAGTTTACTTGCGCGCCGCTGCTGCTAATAGAAAAGAACAGAAAGATGATGATGATGATGATGATGGTGATGGTGATGATGAAGGTATTTAAGGAATTTATGATGCGCGGTGGGACAAAATGCTGCTTTATTTTCTGGTGATTTTATTCTCCTTCTTCTTGGTTGGTCACTGTTACCAAAACCGAGAGTGAGAGAGAGAGAGAGGCTGGCTGACGGATGCTGTTTGTTTCAAGGTTCATCAATACCTCCTTTTTTTGCGCTAATATTTTGAAATTTTTATTATTTCAATTCCTTCAGGGAACTGTTATCAGTCCGTTTTTGTTGCTATTTTCGCGGCACTGAGTAAGTTCTTTAGTGGAATAAGTACCGAAGAATGGAAGGATTGCTAAATTTCGAGTCTCCATCTGAGTCTGAGTTGGACATGGTGGACTCGTACCTTCGCGAATGATGGCACGAAGGAGCGGACAGATTCCTTGGTAGCTTTGTCGACAGTTTTGCTAAAGCTTTTTAGCGCTTACCAAACTCTTTAATGCCCTTTCGTGTAATCGAAATATATGTATGAGCCTCTCTCCCGACACGCTCGTCCAGTTACGCTTGCTCTATTATGGTGCCTGCCGTTGACCAAAGTTGTCTGGCTGGAGGCCGCTCGGTCGCTTGGCCGCCAACACTGCGCACACGCATTCAATCCATCGAACCCTTTCGGGCATCGTTGCAAGCGTTGCATTTTAGGCTTTATTGCGCAGCGTGCCCGCGCATATTTATAAGATACGGCCGCTTGCTGTTGCCGGTTGCTGCTGATGATGATGCTGCTGATGTTGGTGCCGCTTCTGACCATTACATACAGTCTTTGATTGAAACTACTATAAAACACTTGCTCAGACTTGTCCACGGTACGTTGCCAATGCAATGCGTGTGTGCACTGCTGCTGCAGCGATGCAGCGCCCCTCTTCCATCATCAACAACCTCAAAAGTCACATCTCCATAATCATCATGATCGTTCACATCGTGCCCGCAGCAGCAGCTCCTCCAGCGAGCGTTGGTTGTTGCTGCGAATTAACTTGTTTTGGCCTAAAAGCGGCTATTTCTTGAGATGATAAAGGATGCAATTTCCAATTTTGGTTTTCGGTACTGGGCACGCTCGCTTTATTCCCATTCCTTCTTCTTCTTCTTCTTCTTCGTCTTCTTATTGTTGTCATTTTATCGTAGCCTCCTCTTGTTCTTGTTCTTGTAAGTCGCGCCAGTTTGACTAAATTTGGTCATGTCAACGCGTTGCTGGCGGCTGCGCGCAACGCGTAGAAAGAGGCTAGAGCCGTGAGGCCGTCGACAACCTTGAGCGAGGTTGAGATGGCATAATAAATTCTGATGCGGCAAGACCTTGAGGTCAACAAAAGCATTGACCAACGAAGAATTTTTTAGTTAGAAAAAGAGAGAGTAAGAGAGAGAGAGAAATCTCGATGTGCGAGAACAACAGAAGATAATCATGATGATGATGATGATGCTACGAAATGGTATTGATATTGATTGAATCGTATTGAAATAACTCGTAAAACAACAGAGAAAGCCTTGACAGCAACAATAAATAAATACGGAAAGACAGCAAATCACAACAACTACAACAACAACAACAACTGGCAGCCTCAACATTATGCAGAAACAACAATAGAAAACGAAAGCGTCTATTTCGAAATGCTACGAGTATAATCATCAGGATCACGGCCGACGCCTACAACGCCGTGTCGAAAGCATCAACGTCACCGCCACCGCCACCGCCACCATCACCATCCCAACAACGCATCCATCAAAAGACTTAAGCAGATTCCCGAAAATCAGCAGCACCAGAAACGGCAACAGCAGCAGCATTGGCATCAACAATCGAGTTTAAACAAAACTCGGCGGCCGCGAGCAACGACGTAAATCATAAATAATCAGCCAGAAACGAACGTTTTTGCAAACAGGAAAACAAAAAACAACTACAAAAACAACGCTAACAATAACATCAACAAAACGAAGAAGAAGAAAGAAGAAGAAGACATGTGTGAGCGCCGCTTTTGATGCTGTTGGCGTTTGCTTGCTGGCTTTCGCAACGTTACGCTTGAGAAGCTGCACAATTTACACGGAAAAAAGAAGGAGAAGAGGAGGAGAAAAAAAAGGAAATACGAACAAGCTGCAACAGCAGTTGCGTCTGTAAGACCAACAACAAAGACATCCTTTTTTTTACGTAGCGCCATCAGGTGCCAACATTTCGTCGGTTTGTAGGCCAATTTCATATTTAAGAAGCCAAAAACAACAACAACAACTCGCAGATTACTTTTCAGCACCTCGGCGGTGCTCGGTGCTCGGTTCATCACCAGCATCATCATTATTTTCACCATCATCATCCGGAGGATGAACATTTTGCTGGCAAACAATGTAAGCATTGAAGGATCTGCCGGCCGTTTTGCGAAGCGTAACAACAGCGTTGGCGTTTGTGTGAGCCACGCGGTCAGAACACCGAGCGAGGGTAATTGGTGCCACCGCCACCGTCGCCACCGTCGCCGCTGTCACTGACGATAACTGGTCTCGTTGCGGCTGCAGCTGCCTGAACCGAACCAGGCCTGAAGCATTCAGATCATAAAGAACAAAAGCAATAAGCGGCGCGACGGCTACACTTGCCGATAGTGACGCTGCGCGCGCTGCACCATCCTTCAACCGAACGCAGAGCGCCGCCGAATCTGCCTTAGAGCGCCGCAGCAAGGCAGAACGGAATGCAGAAGCGCGTGAATTCCGTTGCGAGCAACGCGATAAAAACGTCAAGCACGTGCTTAACCTCTGACTTCGCGCGCTGAGCCAACTTCGACTGATTGTTGAGGCAACGGCCAGGGGCGAATGAGTGGCGTGAGAATCGTTTTGCGTGGCCGATAAGTGGCGAGGTTGTAAATATTAGTGAGAAATTCGCGAGCGCAAATTTGTAAAGAGCAAAATCATTGTGTTTGTTTGTTTGTATGTTGGTGTTGTTCTTGAGAAAACGAGAAGACGAAGAAGAGAGCGAGTGGTGCGGTGCAAAGATTGTGGGGCAGGAAGGCCGATAAGGGCGCTCCTCGAAAAAGCGATGAAAAAGAGAAAGTGAGCAGAAATTGTTTTGCCATCACCATCACCATCATCATCATCATCACCGTAGCAGAAAACGTACCCATCTTCTGTTGTTTATAATTTTTCAGTGGCATTCGCCCATTTTCCAATTTTGTCCTTTAACTGTCCCTACGATCGTCGTGAAAACAAGTCGTCAAATCCAAGCCAGACACTTTTACTCACATACCATTTTCATCGGACGTCGATTAAGTTCTCGACAGTCCAACAGAATCCAACTGTCGATCTATATGTTCATTATGACGAACCATTTTCGAAGTGAATAACTCGAAATAACAAACCAGACCAGTACAAAAATCAAACAGATATCAGAAAAGGGACCATGACATTGTCCCTTCGTTGACCATAAACAAAGCGAAGCGAAGCGTCCACTCAAATCATATCATTCCATATTCGCCCTCGAGCGTTAACTTTGATCTTGCGGAATTTCGCGAATACTTAAGTAACCCAATTAAAAATGCCTCGACGTTTTTGTTCAGCGGCATTGCCTGCACTTCTCTTCTCCTTTTCTTCTTCTTTTTGGCCCTCATTTTTCTGCCCGTCTTCAGTAGCGTCCTGGCCTCGTCCTGAACCCGTTCACTTAATTTCGCTGGAATCTTGAAGGAGGTCTTTCTTAACCGTTTTTGTGGACTGATCATCCATAATTGCGCATTGTCTCTGCAATGTCGCGTGCATAAACGTTCCCTCACTTGGGCGGACCCCCCCCCCCCCCCACCCCCCTCTGTACCCCACCTCTTTGGGGGGGATAAAATTCCATTTTTATTCAAAGGTAAACATTTAAAATGCTTGCGAATTTGGTAGACGAGAGTTGGTAGACGAAAACGACGACTCACTTAGACTGTTGGTCGCTGGAGCGCGGCGATTGTCGCGGCTCTTCTTACCTTAACAAACGATCGGCTCAGCGTTCCATCGACCAATCGACCGACCGCACACGGCGACTCTCGACTGGAATTCATTAAGAATTCACCTGCATGCATGTTCGTGCGCTACTGAGCGGCAAAGAGCAAGAGAGAGGCCGGCGAAAAATGTCTGAAATTAGTTCAAGTAAGCAACTGTCACGCGACTGCGACGGCGAAGCCGACAGCAACAACGACCACCATTACAATGCAATTCGGACGAGTGAAAATTTAGTCATCAGCGAAGCGGTCTCGATATTCGCGAATGCGATTGGAATGACATGAAGAGAGAGCGAGAGAGGGACCTTGCTGGTTGACCGACCAGTCGTTTGTTCATTTACAACGTTCTTGAGAAATATTCCTGCGAAAGGCTGAGGTGAGATGATTAGTTTTTTTTTTGTTGTTGCAAAGAGCTGGCTGACATGTTGCTCTCCATGCTTGTGGAATGTCATGCCTTTAATACTCGCAGTGGATTTAAGGGCGATAGTTAGTAAGACATCCACCAAAAAAAAAAAAAACAAAAAAAAATGTGGTTTTTACGATGCGAGAGAATTTCGAAACTGAAAATTGATCGATCAAAAGTTATGGAGAATGGACTTCTAGCGTTTCCACGTAGTGGACATATGTACGTTTGGATGAGCTAACTTTCTGGGGCAATTAAATGTCAGATGATAGGCTCTCTTTCACAGACGGCTTCTTCAAGCACCTAAAACGATTCTAAAGAATGACTATATTTATTAAAAACAAGGCAAATTTTACCCTCAGACGATAATAAAAAATACAAATTAAGTCATTCAGACACTAACTTCGTAAAGAGTTAACGAAATCCATAAACACAGACAGCTATATCGTATTTAATTATGGGCTCCTGAGATTCACCTTCACAAATTAATGAGAATTAAAAACGCCATCAGTAACAAAGTGTAAAATTTTATATAATCTTTTTATGAGGCCACGCATTGCTAAAAACCCTCTCTCTCTCTCTCTCGGTCTCTCTCTTCTTTTGCCATGAAACGCTACTCATTATCTAAATTTGCCGTGTTCACACGCGGTTTAACGCCGCCAGTGTTGAAAACTTGGCTAAAAATTGAAGAAATCACTGCTAGAATTCGCCCCAAAGCGGCGACGCATGAAGAGTGCGGCGGTGTGTTTCGGCTGATTTCTGCTGCAAACGATTCGCATCATTCCCGAAATGAACAAACAAAAGGAGAAATGAATAATTTTATGACTTTGAATGCGCGCATCACGCTTCACAAAATCCGATTGCGATAATAAAAGCTTGAGCTGGCGCATCGCAAAAAGAGTGCGAAGGTTGGTGGCGCAACGAAGGGGCCAAATCAAACAAACCGAATATCGGCGGATATCATCTGAAGTCCGTCCGTCCGTCCGTCCGTTTGTCCATTTATCTGTCAGTCTGTCTATCAGTTCATAAAACTGTTTATCTGTCGCTCTGGGTGTGTTTTCGTCCGTGTATGTCCGTCTGCGTGCCCGTCCGTCTGTGCGCCTCTTCTGATTGTTTGCGCGCCCTCAAATTAGTTGCGGTCTGAGAAAAATTGGCAGCTCCGATTGCCGTCGTTCCATCTTCCCATCGTTTAAGAAAAAGATGAAGATGTTGTTTGTGTTCGTTGGTGTTGGTGTTGGTTTCCTATCAGCACCACTTACCGCTGTAAAACCAACAAGGACGGCTTTGAGGGGTGCCTGATTGGACCGCCCTGCTGCGTTCATCATCAAAAGGGACGCACCAAATTATGCTCGAAGTTTAGCCCCGCTTCCTTGGCGGCGGTTAGCTTTTAAGGCTTAATTGGATACGAAATTGTGGCCGTTGTTCATTTTATTGCTGTTATGGCTTTCTTTTGGATCTATTCCAGACACTTCGCATTGACCCTAGAAGTGTCAAACCGCAGCTCAGCGCATTCTGATTTCAGCAATCAAAAAATACCGCCTTCCTCGCCTACCGGAGAGCTTTTAAGTTAAGCGATCAAGGTGATCGGGACAGATATGGATGTTTAGCACTAAATGGTCCTTCCAATTAGTCGCGGATTGAAATAAATGCCACAAAAAAATGCCAAAGAAAGGATCTTTAAAGGATGACCATAATAAATGTAGGAAGACCGACCACACCGCACAAAAGGTTCTTGGAAACTTCGGTCAGTTATTCGCTCCGTTTCAGGCCTTGTTATAAACTTACCGACTTCTTTAAACAATATTGATGTTATTTCTACTACTATCATCCCCCTTCCGTCGTCCCCCTTTAATTACACACTTCGTGTTTAAATTGTCTGACTTAAAGTCGCTGTTACCAATTTCGCTGTACCCCAATCTGACTCCACTGACCGCCCGCGCCAACCTCGCTTAATTGAAGCCTAAAAGCAGTGACAAATTGTATTCGCAATTCTGCAATTTCTGCATCCGCAGGATACTTATTCCGCTTGGTTGCTATTCGGAATTTCGAATAATTCATTAAAGCCACCATCACGACGACCAGAGACCATTTTTTGCGCAATAGTAATTACTTTTTGTGGTCGGTCATGTTTTCAAATCGGTTTGTGCTGCTTTTGCGGTCTCTGTGAGGCCAATACGATTGTTAGCGTAAATCGTACAAAGTCACTGAACCGAATCGTACAATTTCATGCAATTCCGAATGCATCCATCAGTCAATAACTAACTTCTGGCTTTACTAAAAGCGCAAGTCATTGATTTATCCAATTACTAATGGCAGCGGTGGACTCGTAAGACTGACCTTTTGACCCTCAGTGTTGGCAGTAAAATCAATTTAATTCGAAAAATTAAGTTGGTAGGCAAGTTTTTTGACCTTCTTTAACGTTCTATATTAGTATTCTTTGTGATAATGATGATCTTCTTCAAGGATTTTTATTTATAAAGTACGAGTAAGTATCTCCAGTCAACAAGAAGTTAACGTTTATGTATGTAAAGTATGAGATTTCCTTAAACCTCTTTAGCCTGCTGCTGCAAGGCGCCTAAAAGTTGTGGAAATCTTTTTATTCCACGGTCACAAACTCAACATCACCAACCACCTCCAACCACCAACCACCATCACTAACATCCGTCACCAACCATCGCCAACTGGCGAATTTTGGAAGCTGTTGGCGGCGCCACGAGTCTTTGCAATAGTTGCCATTTTTCAGCTCTTCCGTTCTTTTATTTATTATTTTCCTTCCGCGAGGATGAAGAAGGATAGCTCTGGGTTTGGCAGGATGCGCGCAAAACACCAAGAGAAAAATGAAAGAAAAAAATTTCAAAAATAAAAAGAACTAATCACCGACGACTTTAAGACTCCGGATAAACAGTATTGAAAAGTATATGAATTTTATTTTTTATCTTACTCTTGCCGATTTTTCTAGCGTGTTTGTGTCTTTGTTTTTGTGTTTTTCATATATTTTTTTTTTTTATTTTAAGTAGGAGGCTAGCACCTCCTTTAAGCGATAAAAAGAGACTTCCTTTTAGAACTTTATAGTAACAAGTAATAATAACTCCATCACATTGACCATAAAAATGCGAATTACGAGTTAGTTTATGCTTTCCTTTCGACCAAATAAAGAAGAAAAAAATGGAAATGAAAGGACATTTATTCGAAAGGACTTTGAACCATGTTCCAACAAGAGGCCAAGTTAAAAAAAAAAATCCACTCAACTACGGCTGCAACTATAAACGACCACTTCGGATAATTAAAATGCACAACAACAAGCAACAACAACAACTGACCTTATCCATTTCAAATGGATCCTTGTTGTCGTCTACCCGACAATGTCAAGTTATAATTAATTGAGACAAAGCAGGGCATAATCTTGTCTTATTTCGCAGAAAATTTTTTGACTTTAATTCTTTTGGTTTTTTTATGTTCTACAAGATATTATGAAAAAACTATTTTTAGCAATATTATATAAAAACAAAGTGAATATATCCTCATCCCTTCGGGTGTAGGGTATAATCAAATAAATGCCTAAAAATTTTTTGTCGTTTCCTGACTACTTTTTTGGAATATTTTAAAATATTTTTCCAATAAAATTAAAAAAAAAAACGCCGTATAATAATCTCATATTTAGTTTTTCTCTTTTTAATTCGATAGATTTACTAACAATTTATTAATCCTATAATTTAAAAAAATATTCCCAATAGTTTGACAATCGCACTTCGCTTTTTGAAAACCCCGAAGTGTGTAACGCCCTTTAATATGGTCGTCGTTTTTGCGTGGGGATGAAAAATATCCAGTGCTTTTCAAACTAGTAAGCATTAAAATGCACAATGTACATCTACTTTAGCAAAGCATCAAACCATGAAGACATACGGTGATGTTTAAAGTAAAGGTAAAAAACAACACTATGAGTTCTAAACACAGGGTGAGTCAACGATTTGACTCACCCTGTGTATATGTTTTTTGTATTTAACGTTAATTTTTTGTGGTCGGTTTTCGATTCTGCTTGTGCTTTTGCGGTCGGTCTACTGAGTAAATACGTAAATTTTAGAACAATTAGTGAAGGCATCATCCCTGCCACATGATTACAATCAGTGCCATTAAAGAATCTTAAAAAAATTCGAAATTTGTCAGACTTTGTCGACTAAACTAATTAATTCATTATTTATTAATTATTAATTATTAATTATTAATTATTAATTATTAATTATTAATTATTAATTATTATTTATTAATTATTAATTATTAATTATTAATTATTAATTATTAATTATTAATTATTAATTATTAATTATTAATTATTAATTATTAATTATTAATTATTAATTATTAATTATTAATTATTAATTATTAATTATTAATTATTAATTATTAATTATTAATTATTAATTATTAATTATTATTTATTAATTATTAATTATTAATTATTAATTATTAATTATTAATTATTAATTATTAATTATTAATTATTAATTATTAATTATTAATTATTAATTATTAATTATTAATTATTAATTATTAATTATTAATTATTAATTATTAATTATTAATTATTAATTATTAATTATTAATTATTAATTATTAATTATTAATTATTAATTATTAATTATTAATTATTAATTATTAATTATTAATTATTAATTATTAATTATTAATTATTAATTATTAATTATTAATTATTAATTATTAATTATTAATTATTAATTATTAATTATTAATTATTAATTATTAATTATTAATTATTAATTATTAATTATTAATTATTAATTATTAATTATTAATTATTAATTATTAATTATTAATTATTAATTATTAATTATTAGGAGCCAATAGCGAATTGGCTCTTGGCTCCTATTGGCTATTGGCTCCCATTGGCTATTGGCTCCTATTGGCTCTTGGCTCCTATTGGCTATTCGCTCTTGGCTCCTATTGGCTATTCGCTCTTGGCTCCTATTGGCTATTGGCTATTGACTCTTGGCTCCTATTGGCTATTGGCTCTCGGCTCCTATTGGCTATTGGCTCCCATTGGCTACTGGCTCCTATTGGCTCTTGGCTCCTATTGGCTATTCGCTCTTGGTTCCTATTGGCTATTGACTCTTGGCTCCTATTGGCTCTTGGCTCCTATTGGCTATTGGCTCTTGGCTCCTATTGGCTATTGGCTTTCGGCTCCTATTGGCTCTTGGCTCCTATTGGCTATTGGCTCTTGGCTCCTATTGGCTCTTGGCTCCTATTGACTATTGGCTCTTGGCTCCTATTGGCTCTTGGCTCCTATTGGCTCTTGGCTCCTATTGGCTATTGGCTCTTGGCTCCTATTGGCTATTTGCTCTCGGCTCCTATTGGCTATTGGCTCCCATTGGCTACTGGCTCCTATTGGCTCTTGGCTCCTATTGGCTATTCGCTCTTGGCTCCTATTGGCTATTGACTCCTGGCTCCTATTGGCTCTTGGCTCCTATTGGCTATTGGCTCTTGGCTCCTATTGGCTCTTGGCTCCTATTGGCTCTTGGCTCCTATTGGCTATTGGCTCTTGGCTCCTATTGGCTCTTGGCTCCTATTGACTATTGGCTCTTGGCTCCTATTGGCTCTTGGCTCCTATTGGCTCTTGGCTCCTATTGGCTATTGGCTCTTGGCTCCTATTGGCTATTTGCTCTCGGCTCCTATTGGCTATTGGCTCCCATTGGCTACTGGCTCCTATTGGCTCTTGGCTCCTATTGGCTATTCGCTCTTGGCTCCTATTGGCTATTGACTCCTGGCTCCTATTGGCTCTTGGCTCCTATTGGCTATTGGCTCTTGGCTCCTATTGGCTATTGGCTTTCGGCTCCTATTGGCTCTTGGCTCCTATTGGCTCTTGGCTCCTATTGGCTATTGGCTCTTGGCTCCTATTGGCTCTTGGCTCCTATTGGCTATTGGCTCTTGGCTCCTATTGGCTCTTGGCTCCTATTGGCTCTTGGCTCCTATTGGCTCTTGGCTCCTATTGGCTATTGGCTCTTGGCTCCTATTGGCTATTTGCTCTTGGCTCCTATTGGCTCTTGGCTCCTATTGGCTCTTGGCTCCTATTGGCTATTCGCTCTTGGCTCCTATTGGCTATTGGCTATTGACTCTTGGCTCCTATTGGCTATTGGCTATTGGCTCCCATTGTCTATTGGCTCCTATTGGCTATTGGCTCCTATTGGCTATTGGCTCTTGGCTCCTATTGGCTCTTGGCTCCTATTGGCTATTGGCTCTTGGCTCCTATTGGCTCTTGGCTCCTATTGGCTCTTGGCTCCTATTGGCTATTGGCTCTTGGCTCCTATTGGCTATTTGCTCTTGGCTCCTATTGGCTCTTGGCTCCTATTGGCTATTGGCTCCCATTGGCTCTTGGCTCCTATTGGCTATTGGCTCTTGGCTCCTATTGGCTATTTGCTCTTGGCTCCTATTGGCTCTTGGCTCCTATTGGCTATTGGCTCCCATTGGCTATTGGCTCCTATTGGCTATTGGCTCCTATTGGCTATTCGCTCTTGGCTCCTATTGGCTCTTGGCACCTGTTGGCTATTGGCTCTTGGCTCCTATTGGCTATTGGCCTCTATTGGCTATTGGCTCCTATTGGCTATTGGCTATTGGCTCTTGGCTCCTATTGGCTATTGGCTCTTGGCTCCTATTGGCTATTGGCTCTTGGCTCCTATTGGCTATTGGCTCTTGGCTCCTATTGGCTACTGACTCTTGGCTCCTATTGGCTCTTGGCTCTTGGCTCCTTTTGGCTATTGACTCTTGGCTCCTATTGGCTATTGACTCTTGGCTCCTATTGGCTCTTGGCTCCTATTGGCTATTGGCTCTTGGCTCCTATTGGCTCTTGGCTCCTATTGGCTCTTGGCTCCTATTGGCTATTGGCTCTTGGCTCCTATTGTCTATTGGCTCTTGGCTCCTATTGGCTCTTGGCTCCTATTGGCTCTTGGCTCCTATTGGCTATTGGCTCTTGGCTCCCATTGGCTATTGGCTCCTATTAGCTCTTGGCTCCTATTGGCTATTGGCTCCTATTGGTTATTGGCTCTTGGCTCCTATTGGCTCTTGGCTCCTATTGGCTATTGGCTCCTATTGGCTCTTGGCTCCTATTGGCTCTTGGCTCCTATTGGCTATTGGCTCTTGGCTCCTATTGGCTATTGGCTTCTATTGGCCATTAGCTACTATTGGCTATTGGCTCTTGGCTCCTATTGCCAATTGGCTCTTGGCTCCTATTGGCTATTGGCTTCTATTGGCTATTGGCTACTATTGGCTATTGGCTCTTGGCTCCTATTGGCTCTTGGCTCCTATTGGCTATTGGCTCTTGGCTCCTATTGGCTCTTGGCTCCCATTGGCTCTTGGCTCCTATTGGCTATTGGCTCTTGGCTCCTATTGGCTATTGGCTCTTAGCTCCTATTGGCTATTGGCTCCCATTGGCTATTGGCTCCTATTGGCTCTTGGCTCCTATTAGCTATTCGCTCTTGGCTCCTATTGGCTATTGGCTATTGACTCTTGGCTCCTATTGGCTATTGGCTCCCATTGGCTATTGGCTCCTATTGGCTCTTGGCTCCTATTGGCTATTCGCTCTTGGCTCCTATTGGCTATTGACTCTTGGCTCCTATTGGCTCTTGGCTCCTATTGGCTATTGGCTCTTGGCTCCTATTGGCTATTGGCTTTCGGCTCCTATTGGCTCTTGGCTCCTATTGGCTCTTGGCTCCTATTGGCTATTGGCTCTTGGCTCCTATTGGCTCTTGGCTCCTATTGGCTATTGGCTCTTGGCTCCTATTGGCTCTTGGCTCCTATTGGCTAATATTGGCTCTTGGCTCCTATTGGCTATTGGCTCTTGGCTCCTATTGGCTCTTGGCTCCTATTGGCTATTGGCTATTGGCTCTTGGCTCCTATTGGCTATTGGCTCTTGGCTCCTATTGGCTATTGGCTCCCATTGGCTATTGGCCTATTGGCTCTTGGCTCCTATTGGCTATTCGCTCTTGGCTCCTATTGGCTCCTATTGCCAATTGGCTCTTGGCTCCTATTGGCTATTGGCTCTTGGCTCCTATTGGCTATTGGCTCTTGGCTCCTATTGGCTATTGGCTCCTATTGGCTCTTGGCTCCTATTGGCTATTGGCTCTTGGCTCCTATTGGCTATTCGCTCTTGGCTCCTATTGGCTCTTGGCTCCTATTGGCTATTGGCTCTTGGCTCCTATTGGCTATTGGCTCCTATTGGCTATTGGCTCCTATTGGCTATTCGCTCTTGGCTCCTATTGGCTCTTGGCTCCTATTGGCTATTGGCTCTTGGCTATTGGCTATTGGCTCTTGGCTCCTATTGGCTATTCGCTCTTGGCTCCTATTGGCTCTTGGCTCCTATTGGCTATTGGCTCTTGGCTCCTATTGGCTCTTGGCTCCTATTGGCTCCCATTGGCTATTGGCTCCTATTGGCTCTTGGCTCCTATTGGCTATTGGCTCTTGGCTCCTATTGGCTCTTGGCTCCTATTGGCTCTTGGCTCCTATTGGCCATTGGCTCCCATTGGCTATTGGCTCCTATTGGCTATTGGCTATTGGCTCCTATTGGCTATTCGCTCTTGGCTCCTATTGGCTCTTGGCTCCTATTGGCTATTGGCTCTTGGCTCCTATTGGCTATTCGCTCTTGGCTCCTATTGGCTCTTGGCTCCTATTGGCTATTGGCTCCTATTGGCTATTGGCTCTTGGCTCCTATTGGCTCTTGGCTCCTATTGGCTATTGGCTCCTATTGGCTATTGGCTCTTGGCTCCTATTGGCTATTGGCTCTTGGATCCTATTGGCTATTGGCTATTGACTCTTGGCTCCTATTGGCTCTTGGCTCCTATTGGCTCTTGGCTCCTATTGGCTCTTGGCTCCTATTGGCTCTTGGCTCCTATTGGCTATTGGCTCTTGGCTCCTATTGGCTCTTGGCTCCTATTGGCTCTTGGCTCCTATTGGCTATTGACTCTGGGCTCCTATTGGCTATTGGCTCTTGGCTCCTATTGGCTATTGGCTCCCATTGGCTATTGGCTCCTATTGGCTATTGGCTCCTATTGGCTCTTGGCTCCTATTGGCTCTTGGCTCCTATTGGCTATTGGCTCCTATTGGCTATTGGCTCTTGGCTCCTATTGGCTATTGGCTCTTGGCTCCTATTGGCTATTGGCTATTGACTCTTGGCTCCTATTGGCTCTTGGCTCCTATTGGCTCTTGGCTCCTATTGGCTCTTGGCTCCTATTGGCTATTGACTCTGGGCTCCTATTGGCTATTGGCTCCTATTGGCTATTGGCACCCATTGGCTATTGGCTCCTATTGGATATTGGCTCCTATTGGCTATTCGCTCTTGGCTCCTATTGGCTCTTGGCTCCTATTGGCTCTTGGCTCCTATTGGCTATTGACTCTGGGCTCCTATTGGCTATTGGCTCCTATTGGCTATTGGCACCCATTGGCTATTGGCTCCTATTGGATATTGGCTCCTATTGGCTATTCGCTCTTGGCTCCTATTGGCTCTTGGCTCCTATTGGCTATTGGCTCTTGGCTCCTATTGGCTATTGGATATTGGCTTTTGGCTATTGGCTCCCATTGGCTATTGGCTCCTATTGACTCTTGGCTCCTATTGGCTATTGGCTCTTGGCTCCTATTGGCTATTGGCTCCCATTGGCTATTGGCTCCTATTGGCTCTTGGCTCCTATTGGCTATTCGCTCTTGGCTCCTATTGGCTATTGGCTCTTGGCTCCTATTGCCAATTGGCTCTTGGCTCCTATTGGCTATTGGCTTCTATTGGCTACTATTGGCTATTGGCTATTGGCTCTTGGCTCCTATTGGCTCTTGGCTCCTATTGGCTATTGGCTCTTGGCTCCTATTGGCTCTTGGCTCCCATTGGCTCTTGGCTCCTATTGGCTATTGGCTCTTGGCTCCTATTGGCTATTGGCTATTGGCTCTTGGCTCCTATTGGCTATTGGCTCTTGGCTCCTATTGGCTATTGGCTCTTGGCTCCTATTGGCTATTGGCTCTTGGCTCCTATTGGCTATTGGCTCCCATTGGCTATTGGCTCCTATTGGCTCTTGGCTCCTATTGGCTATTCGCTCTTGGCTCCTATTGGCTATTGGCTATTGACTCTTGGCTCCTATTGGCTATTGGCTCTCGGCTCCTATTGGCTATTGGCTCCCATTGGCTACTGGCTCCTATTGGCTCTTGGCTCCTATTGGCTATTCGCTCTTGGCTCCTATTGGCTATTGACTCTTGGCTCCTATTGGCTCTTGGCTCCTATTGGCTATTGACTCTTGGCTCCTATTGGCTCTTGGCTCCTATTGGCTCTTGGCTCCTATTGGCTATTGGCTCTTGGCTCCTATTGGCTATTGGCTCCTATTGGCTCTTGGCTCCTATTGGCTCTTGGCTCCTATTGGCTATTGGCTCTTGGCTCCTATTAGCTCTTGGCTCCCATTGGCTCTTGGCTCCTATTGGCTATTGGCTCTTGGCTCCTATTGGCTCTTGGCTCCTATTGGCTATTCGCTCTTGGCTCCTATTGGCTATTGGCTATTGACTCTTGGCTCCTATTGGCTATTGGCTGTCGGCTCCTATTGGCTCTTGGCTCTTATTGGCTCTTGGCTCCTATTGGCTCTTGGCTCCTATTGGCTATTGGCTCTTGGCTCCTATTGGCTATTGGCTCCCATTGGCTATTGGCTCCTATTGGCTATTGGCTATTGGCTCCCATTGTCTATTGGCTCCTATTGGCTATTGGCTCCTATTGGCTATTGGCTCTTGGCTCCTATTGGCTCTTGGCTCCTGGCTCTTGGCTCTTGGCTCCTATTGGCTATTGGCTCTTGGCTAATATTGGCTCTTGGCTCCTATTGGCTATTGGCTCTTGGCTCCTATTGGCTCTTGGCTCCTATTGGCTATTGGCTATTGGCTCTTGGCTCCTATTGGCTATTGGCTCTTGGCTCCTATTGGCTATTGCCTCCTATTGGCTCTCGGCTCCTATTGGCTATTGGCTCCCATTGGCTATTGGCCTATTGGCTCTTGGCTCCTATTGGCTATTCGCTCTTGGCTCCTATTGGCTCCTATTGCCAATTGGCTCTTGGCTCCTATTGGCTCTTGGCTCCCATTGGCTCCTATTGGCTATTGGCTCCTATTGGTTATTGGCTCTTGGCTCCTATTGGGCTCTTGGCTCCTATTGGCTCTTGGCTCTTGGCTCCTAATGGCTATTGCCTCCTATTGGCTATTGGCTATTGGCTCCTATTGGCTATTCGCTCTTGGCTCCTATTGGCTCTTGGCTCCTATTGGCTATTGGCTCTTGGCTCCTATTGGCTATTCGCTCTTGGCTCCTATTGGCTCTTGGCTCCTATTGGCTATTGGCTCTTGGCTCCTATTGGCTATTGGCTCCTATTGGCTCTTGGCTCCTATTGGCTATTGGCTCCTATTGGCTATTGGCTCTTGGCTCCTATTGGCTATTGGCTCCCATTGGCTATTGGCTCCTATTGGCTCTTGGCTCCTATTGGCTATTGGCTATTGACTCTTGGCTCCTATTGGCTCTTGGCTCCTATTGGCTCTTGGCTCCTATTGGCTATTGGCTCTTGGCTCCTATTGGCTATTGGCTATTGGCTATTGACTCTGGGCTCCTATTGGCTATTGGCTCTTGGCTCCTATTGGCTATTGGCTCCCATTGGCTATTGGCTCCTATTGGCTATTGGCTCCTATTGGCTATTGGCTCTTGGCTCCTATTGGCTCTTGGCTCCTATTGGCTATTGGCTCCTATTGGCTATTGGCTCTTGGCTCCTATTGGCTATTGGCTCTTGGCTCCTATTGGCTATTGGCTATTGACTCTTGGCTCCTATTGGCTCTTGGCTCCTATTGGCTCTTGGCTCCTATTGGCTATTGGCTCTTGGCTCCTATTGGCTCTTGGCTCCTATTGGCTCTTGGCTCCTATTGGCTATTGACTCTGGGCTCCTATTGGCTATTGGCTCCTATTGGCTATTGGCTCCCATTGGCTATTGGCTCCTATTGGCTATTGGCTCCTATTGGCTATTCGCTCTTGGCTCCTATTGGCTCTTGGCTCCTATTGGCTATTGGCTCTTGGCTCCTATTGGCTATTGGCTTCTATTGGCCATTGGCTACTATTGGCTATTGGCTCTTGGCTCCTATTGGCTATTGGCTCTTGGCTCCTATTGGCTATTGGCTATTGGCTTTTGGCTATTGGCTCCCATTGGCTATTGGCTCCTATTGACTCTTGGCTCCTATTGGCTATTGGCTCTTGGCTCCTATTGGCTATTGGCTCCCATTGGCTATTGGCTCCTATTGGCTCTTGGCTCCTATTGGCTATTGGCTTCTATTGGCCATTGGCTACTATTGGCTATTGGCTATTGGCTCTTGGCTCCTATTGGCTATTGGCTCTTGGCTCCTATTGGCTATTGGCTATTGGCTATTGGCTTTTGGCTATTGGCTCCCATTGGCTATTGGCTCCTATTGACTCTTGGCTCCTATTGGCTATTGACTCTTGGCTCCTATTGGCTATTGGCTGTCGGCTCCTATTGGCTCTTGGCTCTTATTGGCTCTTGGCTCCTATTGGCTCTTGGCTCCTATTGGCTATTGGCTCTTGGCTCCTATTGGCTATTGGCTCCCATTGGCTATTGGCTCCTATTGGCTATTGGCTATTGGCTCCCATTGTCTATTGGCTCCTATTGGCTATTGGCTCCTATTGGCTATTGGCTCTTGGCTCCTATTGGCTCTTGGCTCCTGAGCCAATAGGCCAATAGCCAATGGGAGCCAATAGCCAATAGGATCCGAGAGCCAATTGGCTCCTATTGGCTATTCGCTCTTGGCTCCTATTGGCTCCTATTGCCAATTGGCTCTTGGCTCCTATTGGCTCTTGGCTCCCATTGGCTCCTATTGGCTATTGGCTCCTATTGGTTATTGGCTATTGGCTTTTGGCTATTGGCTCCCATTGGCTATTGGCTCCTATTGACTCTTGGCTCCTATTGGCTATTGGCTCTTGGCTCCTATTGGCTATTGGCTCCCATTGGCTATTGGCTCCTATTGGCTCTTGGCTCCTATTGGCTATTGGCTTCTATTGGCCATTGGCTACTATTGGCTATTGGCTATTGGCTCTTGGCTCCTATTGGCTATTGGCTCTTGGCTCCTATTGGCTATTGGCTATTGGCTATTGGCTCCTATTGGCTATTGGCTCCTATTGGCTATTGGCTCTTGGCTATTGGCTCTTGGCTCCTATTGGCTATTGGATATTGGCTTTTGGCTATTGGCTCCCATTGGCTATTGGCTCCTATTGACTCTTGGCTCCTATTGGCTATTGGCTCTTGGCTCCTATTGGCTATTGGCTCCCATTGGCTATTGGCTCCTATTGGCTCTTGGCTCCTATTGGCTATTCGCTCTTGGCTCCTATTGGCTATTGGCTCTTGGCTCCTATTGGCTATTGGCTCCCATTGGCTATTGGCTCCTATTGGCTCTTGGCTCCTATTGGCTATTCGCTCTTGGCTCCTATTGGCTATTGGCTATTGACTCTTGGCTCCTATTGGCTATTGGCTCTCGGCTCCTATTGGCTATTGGCTCTTGGCTCCTATTGGCTATTGGCTATTGGCTCTTGGCTCCTATTGGCTATTGGCTCTTGGCTCCTATTGGCTATTGGCTCTTGGCTCCTATTGGCTATTGGCTTCTATTGGCTATTGGCTACTATTGGCTATTGGCTATTGGCTCTTGGCTCCTATTGGCTCTTGGCTCCTATTGGCTATTGGCTCTTGGCTCCTATTGGCTCTTGGCTCCCATTGGCTCTTGGCTCCTATTGGCTATTGGCTCTTGGCTCCTATTGGCTATTGGCTCTTGGCTCCTATTGGCTATTGGCTCCCATTGGCTATTGGCTCCTATTGGCTCTTGGCTCCTATTGGCTATTCGCTCTTGGCTCCTATTGGCTATTGGCTATTGACTCTTGGCTCCTATTGGCTATTGGCTCTCGGCTCCTATTGGCTCCCATTGGCTACTGGCTCCTATTGGCTCTTGGCTCCTATTGGCTATTCGCTCTTGGCTCCTATTGGCTATTGACTCTTGGCTCCTATTGGCTCTTGGCTCCTATTGGCTATTGACTCTTGGCTCCTATTGGCTCTTGGCTCCTATTGGCTCTTGGCTCCTATTGGCTATTGGCTCTTGGCTCCTATTGGCTATTGGCTCCTATTGGCTCTTGGCTTCTATTGGCTCTTGGCTCCTATTGGCTATTGGCTCCCATTGGCTATTGGCTCCTATTGGCTATTGGCTCCTATTGGCTATTGGCTCTTGGCTCCTATTGGCTATTGGCTCCCATTGGCTATTGGCTCCTATTGGCTATTGGCTATTGGCTCTTGGCTCCTATTGGCTCTTGGCTCCTATTGGCTATTGGCTCCTATTGGCTATTGGCTCTTGGCTCCTATTGGCTATTGGCTCTTGGCTCTTGGCTCCTATTGGCTATTGGCTATTGACTCTTGGCTCCTATTGGCTCTTGGCTCCTATTGGCTCTTGGCTCCTATTGGCTATTGGCTCTTGGCTCCTATTGGCTCTTGGCTCCTATTGGCTCTTGACTCCTATTGGCTATTGACTCTGGGCTCCTATTGGCTATTGGCTCCCATTGGCTATTGGCTCCTATTGGCTATTGGCTCCTATTGGCTATTGGCTCTTGGCTCCTATTGGCTCTTGGCTCCTATTGGCTCTTGGCTCCTATTGGTTATTGGCTCTTGGCTCCTATTGGCTCTTGGCTCCTATTGGCTCTTGGCTCCTATTGGCTCTTGGCTCCTATTGGCTATTGGCTCTTGGCTCCCATTGGCTACTGGCTCCTATTGGCTCTTGGCTCCTATTGGCTATTGACTCTGGGCTCCTATTGGCTATTGGCTCTTGGCTTCTATTGGCTATTGGCTCCCATTGGCTATTGGCTCCTATTGGCTATTGGCTCCTATTGGCTATTGGCTCTTGGCTCCTATTGGCTCTTGGCTCCTATTGGCTATTGGCTCCTATTGGCTATTGGCTCTTGGCTCCTATTGGCTATTGGCTCTTGGCTCTTGGCTCCTATTGGCTATTGGCTATTGACTCTTGGCTCCTATTGGCTCTTGGCTCCTATTGGCTCTTGGCTCCTATTGGCTATTGGCTCTTGGCTCCTATTGGCTCTTGGCTCCTATTGGCTCTTGGCTCCTATTGGCTATTGACTCTGGGCTCCTATTGGCTATTGGCTCCTATTGGCTATTGGCTCCCATTGGCTATTGGCTCCTATTGGCTATTGGCTCCTATTGGCTATTCGCTCTTGGCTCCTATTGGCTCTTGGCTCCTATTGGCTATTGGCTCTTGGCTCCTATTGGCTATTGGCTTCTATTGGCCATTGGCTACTATTGGCTATTGGCTCTTGGCTCCTATTGGCTATTGGCTCTTGGCTCCTATTGGCTATTGGCTCTTGGCTCCTATTGGCTATTGGCTATTGGCTTTTGGCTATTGGCTCCCATTGGCTATTGGCTCCTATTGACTCTTGGCTCCTATTGGCTATTGGCTCTTGGCTCCTATTGGCTATTGGCTCCCATTGGCTATTGGCTCCTATTGGCTCTTGGCTCCTATTGGCTATTGGCTATTGACTCTTGGCTCCTATTGGCTCTTGGCTCCTATTGGCTCTTGGCTCCTATTGGCTATTGGCTCTTGGCTCCTATTGGCTATTGGCTATTGGCTATTGACTCTGGGCTCCTATTGGCTATTGGCTCTTGGCTCCTATTGGCTATTGGCTCCCATTGGCTATTGGCTCCTATTGGCTATTGGCTCCTATTGGCTATTGGCTCTTGGCTCCTATTGGCTCTTGGCTCCTATTGGCTATTGGCTCCTATTGGCTATTGGCTCTTGGCTCCTATTGGCTATTGGCTCTTGGCTCCTATTGGCTATTGGCTATTGACTCTTGGCTCCTATTGGCTCTTGGCTCCTATTGGCTCTTGGCTCCTATTGGCTATTGGCTCTTGGCTCCTATTGGCTCTTGGCTCCTATTGGCTCTTGGCTCCTATTGGCTATTGACTCTGGGCTCCTATTGGCTATTGGCTCCTATTGGCTATTGGCTCCCATTGGCTATTGGCTCCTATTGGCTATTGGCTCCTATTGGCTATTCGCTCTTGGCTCCTATTGGCTCTTGGCTCCTATTGGCTATTGGCTCTTGGCTCCTATTGGCTATTGGCTTCTATTGGCCATTGGCTACTATTGGCTATTGGCTCTTGGCTCCTATTGGCTATTGGCTCTTGGCTCCTATTGGCTATTGGCTATTGGCTTTTGGCTATTGGCTCCCATTGGCTATTGGCTCCTATTGACTCTTGGCTCCTATTGGCTATTGGCTCTTGGCTCCTATTGGCTATTGGCTCCCATTGGCTATTGGCTCCTATTGGCTCTTGGCTCCTATTGGCTATTGGCTTCTATTGGCCATTGGCTACTATTGGCTATTGGCTATTGGCTCTTGGCTCCTATTGGCTATTGGCTCTTGGCTCCTATTGGCTATTGGCTATTGGCTATTGGCTTTTGGCTATTGGCTCCCATTGGCTATTGGCTCCTATTGACTCTTGGCTCCTATTGGCTATTGACTCTTGGCTCCTATTGGCTATTGGCTGTCGGCTCCTATTGGCTCTTGGCTCTTATTGGCTCTTGGCTCCTATTGGCTCTTGGCTCCTATTGGCTATTGGCTATTGGCTCTTGGCTCCTATTGGCTATTGGCTCTTGGCTCCTATTGGCTATTGGCTCTTGGCTCCTATTGGCTATTGGCTTCTATTGGCTATTGGCTACTATTGGCTATTGGCTATTGGCTCTTGGCTCCTATTGGCTCTTGGCTCCTATTGGCTATTGGCTCTTGGCTCCTATTGGCTCTTGGCTCCCATTGGCTCTTGGCTCCTATTGGCTATTGGCTCTTGGCTCCTATTGGCTATTGGCTATTGGCTCTTGGCTCCTATTGGCTATTGGCTCTTGGCTCCTATTGGCTATTGGCTCTTGGCTCCTATTGGCTATTGGCTCTTGGCTCCTATTGGCTATTGGCTCCCATTGGCTATTGGCTCCTATTGGCTCTTGGCTCCTATTGGCTATTCGCTCTTGGCTCCTATTGGCTATTCGCTCTTGGCTCCTATTGGCTATTGGCTATTGACTCTTGGCTCCTATTGGCTATTGGCTCTCGGCTCCTATTGGCTATTGGCTCTTGGCTCCTATTGGCTCTTGGCTCCTATTGGCTCTTGGCTCCTATTGGCTATTGGCTCTTGGCTCCTATTGGCTATTGGCTCCTATTGGCTCTTGGCTTCTATTGGCTCTTGGCTCCTATTGGCTATTGGCTCCCATTGGCTATTGGCTCCTATTGGCTATTGGCTCCTATTGGCTATTGGCTCTTGGCTCCTATTGGCTATTGGCTCCCATTGGCTATTGGCTCCTATTGGCTATTGGCTATTGGCTCTTGGCTCCTATTGGCTCTTGGCTCCTATTGGCTATTGGCTCCTATTGGCTATTGGCTCTTGGCTCTTGGCTCCTATTGGCTATTGGCTATTGACTCTTGGCTCCTATTGGCTCTTGGCTCCTATTGGCTCTTGGCTCCTATTGGCTATTGGCTCTTGGCTCCTATTGGCTTTAGGCTCCTATTGGCTCTTGGCTCCTATTGGCTATTGACTCTGGGCTCCTATTGGCTATTGGCTCCCATTGGCTATTGGCTCCTATTGGCTATTGGCTCCTATTGGCTATTGGCTCTTGGCTCCTATTGGCTCTTGGCTCCTATTGGCTATTGGCTCCCATTGGCTCTTGGCTCCTATTGGCTATTGGCTCTTGGCTCCTATTGGCTTTTGGCTATTGGCTCCCATTGGCTATTGGCTCCTATTGACTCTTGGCTCCTATTGGCTATTGGCTCTTGGCTCCTATTGGCTATTGGCTCCCATTGGCTATTGGCTCCTATTGGCTCTTGGCTCCTATTGGCTATTCGCTCTTGGCTCCTATTGGCTATTGGCTCTTGGCTCCTATTGCCAATTGGCTCTTGGCTCCTATTGGCTCTTGGCTCCTATTGGCTATTGGCTCTTGGCTCCTATTGGCTATTGGCTCTTGGCTCCTATTGGCTCTTGGCTCCTATTGGTTATTGGCTCTTGGCTCCTATTGGCTCTTGGCTCCTATTGGCTCTTGGCTCCTATTGGCTCTTGGCTCCTATTGGCTATTGGCTCTTGGCTCCCATTGGCTACTGGCTCCTATTGGCTCTTGGCTCCTATTGGCTATTGACTCTGGGCTCCTATTGGCTATTGGCTCTTGGCTTCTATTGGCTATTGGCTCCCATTGGCTATTGGCTCCTATTGGCTATTGGCTCCTATTGGCTATTGGCTCTTGGCTCCTATTGGCTCTTGGCTCCTATTGGCTATTGGCTCCTATTGGCTATTGGCTCTTGGCTCCTATTGGCTATTGGCTCTTGGCTCTTGGCTCCTATTGGCTATTGGCTATTGACTCTTGGCTCCTATTGGCTCTTGGCTCCTATTGGCTCTTGGCTCCTATTGGCTATTGGCTCTTGGCTCCTATTGGCTCTTGGCTCCTATTGGCTCTTGGCTCCTATTGGCTATTGACTCTGGGCTCCTATTGGCTATTGGCTCCTATTGGCTATTGGCTCCCATTGGCTCTCGGCTCCTATTGGCTATTGGCTCCCATTGGCTATTGGCTCCTATTGGCTCTTGGCTCCTATTGCTAATTGGCTCTTGGCTCCTATTGGCTATTGGCTTCTATTGGCTACTATTGGCTATTGGCTATTGGCTCTTGGCTCCTATTGGCTATTGGTTCCCATTGGCTATTGGCTCCTATTGGCTCTTGGCTCCTATTGGCTCTTGGCTCCTATTGGCTCTTGGCTCCTATTGGCTATTGGCTCCCATTGGCTCTTGGCTCCTATTGGCTATTGGCTCTTGGCTCCTATTGGCTATTGGCTCTTGGCTAATATTGGCTCTTGGCTCCTATTGGCTATTGGCTCTTCGCTGCTATTGGCTCTTGGCTCCTATTGGCTATTGGCTATTGGCTCTTGGCTCCTATTGGCTATTGGCTATTGGCTCCTATTGGCTATTGGCTCTTGGCTCCTATTGGCTATTGGCTCTTGGCTCCTATTGGCTATTGGCTATTGGCTCCTATTGGCTCTTGGCTTCTATTGGCTCTTGGCTCCTATTGGCTATTGGCTCTTGGCTCCTATTGGCTATTGGCTCTTGGCTCCTATTGGCTCTTAGCTCCTATTGGCTCTTGGCTCCTATTGGCTTTTGGCTCCTATTGGCTCTTGGCTCCTATTGGCTATTGGCTCTTGGCTCCTATTGGCTCTTGGCTCCTATTGGCTCTTGGCTCCTATTGGCTCTTGGCTCCTATTAACTATTGGCTCTTGGCTCCTATTGGCTCTTGGCTCCTATTGGCTATTGGCTCCTATTGGCTCTTGGCTCCTATTGGCTCCTATTGGCTCTTGGCTCCTATTGGCTATTATTGGCTCTTGGCTCCTATTGGCTCTTGGCTTCTATTGGCTCTTGGCTCCTATTGGCTATTGGCTCTTGGCTCCTTTTGGCTATTGGCTCTTGGCTCCTATTGGCTATTGACTCTTGGCTCCTATTGGCTCTTGGCTCCTATTGGCTATTGGCTCTTGGCTCCTATTGGCTCTTGGCTCCTATTGGCTATTGGCTCTTGGCTCCTATTGGCTCTTGGCTCCTATTGGCTATTGGCTCTTGGCTCCCATTGGCTACTGGCTCCTATTGGCTCTTGGCTCCTATTGGCTATTCGCTCTTGGCTCCTATTGGCTCTTGGCTCCTGTTGGCTATTGGCTCTTGGCTCCTATTGGCTATTGGCTTCTATTGGCTATTGGCTCCTATTGGCTATTGGCTCCTATTGGCTCTTGGCCACTTGGCTCCTATTGCCAATTGGCTCTTGGCTCCTATTGGCTCTTGGCTCCTATTGGCTATTGGCTCTTGGCTCCTATTGGCTATTGGCTCTTGGCTCCTATTGGCTATTGACTCTTGGCTCCTATTGGCTCTTGGCTCCTATTGGCTATTGGCTCTTGGCTCCTATTGGCTCTTGGCTCCTATTGGCTATTGGCTCTTGGCTCCTATTGGCTCTTGGCTCCTATTGGCTATTGGCTCTTGGCTCCCATTGGCTACTGGCTCCTATTGGCTCTTGGCTCCTATTGGCTATTCGCTCTTGGCTCCTATTGGCTCTTGGCTCCTGTTGGCTATTGGCTCTTGGCTCCTATTGGCTATTGGCTTCTATTGGCTATTGGCTCCTATTGGCTATTGGCTCCTATTGGCTCTTGGCCACTTGGCTCCTATTGCCAATTGGCTCTTGGCTCCTATTGGCTCTTGGCTCCTATTGGCTATTGGCTCTTGGCTCCTATTGGCTATTGGCTCTTGGCTCTTGGCTCCTATTGGTTATTGGCTCTTGGCTCCTATTGGCTCTTGGCTCCTATTGGCTATTGGCTCTTGGCTCCTATTGGCTCTTGGCTCCTATTGGCTATTGGCTCTTGGCTCCCATTGGCTACTGGCTCCTATTGGCTCTTGGCTCCTATTGGCTATTCGCTCTTGGCTCCTATTGGCTCTTGGCTCCTGTTGGCTATTGGCTCCCATTGGCTCTTGGCTCCTATTGGCTATTGGCTCTTGGCTCCTATTGGCTTTTGGCTATTGGCTCCTATTGACTCTTGGCTCCTATTGGCTATTGGCTCTTGGCTCCTATTGGCTATTGGCTCCCATTGGCTATTGGCTCCTATTGGCTCTTGGCTCCTATTGGCTATTCGCTCTTGGCTCCTATTGGCTATTGGCTCTTGGCTCCTATTGCCAATTGGCTCTTGGCTCCTATTGGCTCTTGGCTCCTATTGGCTCTTGGCTCCTATTGGCTATTGGCTCTTGGCTCCTATTGGCTATTGGCTCTTGGCTCCTATTGGCTCTTGGCTCCTATTGGTTATTGGCTCTTGGCTCCTATTGGCTCTTGGCTCCTATTGGCTCTTGGCTCCTATTGGCTCTTGGCTCCTATTGGCTATTGGCTCTTGGCTCCCATTGGCTACTGGCTCCTATTGGCTCTTGGCTCCTATTGGCTATTGACTCTGGGCTCCTATTGGCTATTGGCTCTTGGCTTCTATTGGCTATTGGCTCCCATTGGCTATTGGCTCCTATTGGCTATTGGCTCCTATTGGCTATTGGCTCTTGGCTCCTATTGGCTCTTGGCTCCTATTGGCTATTGGCTCCTATTGGCTATTGGCTCTTGGCTCCTATTGGCTATTGGCTCTTGGCTCTTGGCTCCTATTGGCTATTGGCTATTGACTCTTGGCTCCTATTGGCTCTTGGCTCCTATTGGCTCTTGGCTCCTATTGGCTATTGGCTCTTGGCTCCTATTGGCTCTTGGCTCCTATTGGCTCTTGGCTCCTATTGGCTATTGACTCTGGGCTCCTATTGGCTATTGGCTCCTATTGGCTATTGGCTCCCATTGGCTATTGGCTCCTATTGGCTATTGGCTCCTATTGGCTATTCGCTCTTGGCTCCTATTGGCTCTTGGCTCCTATTGGCTATTGGCTCTTGGCTCCTATTGGCTATTGGCTTCTATTGGCCATTGGCTACTATTGGCTATTGGCTCTTGGCTCCTATTGGCTATTGGCTCTTGGCTCCTATTGGCTATTGGCTCTTGGCTCCTATTGGCTATTGGCTATTGGCTTTTGGCTATTGGCTCCCATTGGCTATTGGCTCCTATTGACTCTTGGCTCCTATTGGCTATTGGCTCTTGGCTCCTATTGGCTATTGGCTCCCATTGGCTATTGGCTCCTATTGGCTCTTGGCTCCTATTGGCTATTGGCTATTGACTCTTGGCTCCTATTGGCTCTTGGCTCCTATTGGCTCTTGGCTCCTATTGGCTATTGGCTCTTGGCTCCTATTGGCTATTGGCTATTGGCTATTGACTCTGGGCTCCTATTGGCTATTGGCTCTTGGCTCCTATTGGCTATTGGCTCCCATTGGCTATTGGCTCCTATTGGCTATTGGCTCCTATTGGCTATTGGCTCTTGGCTCCTATTGGCTCTTGGCTCCTATTGGCTATTGGCTCCTATTGGCTATTGGCTCTTGGCTCCTATTGGCTATTGGCTCTTGGCTCCTATTGGCTATTGACTCTTGGCTCCTATTGGCTCTTGGCTCCTATTGGCTCTTGGCTCCTATTGGCTATTGGCTCTTGGCTCCTATTGGCTCTTGGCTCCTATTGGCTCTTGGCTCCTATTGGCTATTGACTCTGGGCTCCTATTGGCTATTGGCTCCTATTGGCTATTGGCTCCCATTGGCTATTGGCTCCTATTGGCTATTGGCTCCTATTGGCTATTCGCTCTTGGCTCCTATTGGCTCTTGGCTCCTATTGGCTATTGGCTCTTGGCTCCTATTGGCTATTGGCTTCTATTGGCCATTGGCTACTATTGGCTATTGGCTCTTGGCTCCTATTGGCTATTGGCTCTTGGCTCCTATTGGCTATTGGCTATTGGCTTTTGGCTATTGGCTCCCATTGGCTATTGGCTCCTATTGACTCTTGGCTCCTATTGGCTATTGGCTCTTGGCTCCCATTGGCTACTGGCTCCTATTGGCTCTTGGCTCCTATTGGCTATTCGCTCTTGGCTCCTATTGGCTCTTGGCTCCTGTTGGCTATTGGCTCTTGGCTCCTATTGGCTATTGGCTTCTATTGGCTATTGGCTCCTATTGGCTATTGGCTCCTATTGGCTCTTGGCCACTTGGCTCCTATTGCCAATTGGCTCTTGGCTCCTATTGGCTCTTGGCTCCTATTGGCTATTGGCTCTTGGCTCCTATTGGCTATTGGCTCTTGGCTCCTATTGGCTCTTGGCTCCTATTGGTTATTGGCTCTTGGCTCCTATTGGCTCTTGGCTCCTATTGGCTATTGGCTCTTGGCTCCTATTGGCTCTTGGCTCCTATTGGCTATTGGCTCTTGGCTCCCATTGGCTACTGGCTCCTATTGGCTCTTGGCTCCTATTGGCTATTCGCTCTTGGCTCCTATTGGCTCTTGGCTCCTGTTGGCTATTGGCTCTTGGCTCCTATTGGCTATTGGCTTCTATTGGCTATTGGCTCCTATTGGCTATTGGCTCCTATTGGCTCTTGGCTCCTATTGGCTATTGGCTCTTGGCTCCTATTGGCTATTCGCTCTTGGCTCCTATTGGCTATTGGCTCTTGGCTCCTATTGGCTCCTATTGGCTATTGGCTCCTATTGGCTATTGGCTCTTGGCTCCTATTGGCTATTGGCTCTTGGCTCCTATTGGCTCTTGGCTCCCATTGGCTCTTGGCTCCTATTGGCTATTGGCTATTGGCTCTTGGCTCCTATTGGCTATTGGCTCTTGGCTAATATTGGCTCTTGGCTCCTATTGGCTATTGGCTCTTGGCTCCTATTGGCTCTTGGCTCCTATTGGCTATTGGCTCTTGGCTCCTAATGGCTATTGCCTCCTATTGGCTCTCGGCTCCTATTGGCTATTGGCTCCCATTGGCTATTGGCTCCTATTGGCTCTTGGCTCCTATTGCTAATTGGCTCTTGGCTCCTATTGGCTATTGGCTTCTATTGGCTACTATTGGCTATTGGCTATTGGCTCTTGGCTCCTATTGGCTCTTGGCTCCTATTGGCTATTGGCTCTTGGCTCCTATTAGCTCTTGGCTCCCATTGGCTCTTGGCTCCTATTGGCTATTGGCTCTTGGCTCCTATTGGCTATTCGCTCTTGGCTCCTATTGGCTATTGGCTCTTGGCTCCTATTGGCTATTGGCTCCAATTGGCTATTGGCTCCTATTGGCTATTGGCTCCTATTGGCTATTGGCTCCTATTGGCTATTGGCTCCTATTGGCTCTCGGCTCCTATTGGCTATTGGCTCCCATTGGCTCCTATTGGCTATTGGCTCTTGGCTCCTATTGGCTCTTGGCTTCTATTGGCTCTTGGCTCCTATTGGCTCTTGGCTCCCATTGGCTCTTGGCTCCTATTGGCTATTGGCTCTTGGCTCCTATTGGTTATTGACTCTTGGCTCCTATTGGCTCTTGGCTCCTATTGGCTCTTGGCTTCTATTGGCTATTGGCTCTTGGCTCCCATTGGCTCCTATTGGCTATTGGCTCTTGGCTCCTATTGGTTATTGACTCTTGGCTCCTATTGGCTCTTGGCTCCTTTTGGCTCTTGGCTCCTTTTGGCTATTGGCTCCTATTGACTATTGGCTATTGGCTATTGGCTATTGGCTCTTGCCTCCAATTGGCTATTGGCTATTGGCTCCTATTGGCTATTCGCTCTTGGCTCCTATTGGCTCTTGGCTCCTATTGGCTATTGGCTTCTATTGGCTATTGGCTCCTATTGGCTATTGGCTCCTATTGGCTATTGGCTCTTGGCTCCTATTGGCTATTGGCTCTTGGCTCCTATTGGCTATTGGCTATTGGCTCCTATTGGCTCTTGGCTTCTATTGGCTCTTGGCTCCTATTGGCTATTGGCTCTTGGCTCCTATTGGCTATTGGCTATTGACTCTTGGCTCCTATTGGCTCTTGGCTCCTATTGGCTCTTGGCTCCAATTGGCTCTTGGCTCCTATTGGCTATTGGCTCTTGGCTCCTATTGGCTCTTGGCTTCTATTGGCTATTGGCTCTTGGCTCCCATTGGCTCTTGGCTCCTATTGGCTATTGGCTCCTATTAGCTATTGGCTCTTGGCTCCTATTGGCTCTTGGCTCCTATTGGCTATTGGCTCCTATTGGCTCTTGGCTCCTATTGGCTATTGGTTCCCATTGGCTATTGGCTCCTATTGGCTCTTGGCTCCTATTGGCTCTTGGCTCCTATTGGCTCTTGGCTCCTATTGGCTATTGGCTCCCATTGGCTCTTGGCTCCTATTGGCTATTGGCTCTTGGCTCCTATTGGCTATTGGCTCTTGGCTAATATTGGCTCTTGGCTCCTATTGGCTATTGGCTCTTCGCTGCTATTGGCTCTTGGCTCCTATTGGCTATTGGCTCTTGGCTCCTATTGGCTATTGGCTATTGGCTCCTATTGGCTATTGGCTCTTGGCTCCTATTGGCTATTGGCTCTTGGCTCCTATTGGCTATTGGCTATTGGCTCCTATTGGCTCTTGGCTTCTATTGGCTCTTGGCTCCTATTGGCTATTGGCTCTTGGCTCCTATTGGCTATTGGCTATTGACTCTTGGCTCCTATTGGCTCTTGGCTCCTATTGGCTCTTGGCTCCTATTGGCTATTGGCTCTTGGCTCCTATTGGCTCTTAGCTCCTATTGGCTCTTGGCTCCTATTGGCTTTTGGCTCCTATTGGCTCTTGGCTCCTATTGGCTATTGGCTCTTGGCTCCTATTGGCTCTTGGCTCCTATTGGCTCTTGGCTCCTATTGGCTCTTGGCTCCTATTAACTATTGGCTCTTGGCTCCTATTGGCTCTTGGCTCCTATTGGCTATTGGCTCCTATTGGCTCTTGGCTCCTATTGGCTCCTATTGGCTCTTGGCTCCTATTGGCTATTATTGGCTCTTGGCTCCTATTGGCTCTTGGCTTCTATTGGCTCTTGGCTCCTATTGGCTATTGGCTCTTGGCTCCTTTTGGCTATTGGCTCTTGGCTCCTATTGGCTATTGACTCTTGGCTCCTATTGGCTCTTGGCTCCTATTGGCTATTGGCTCTTGGCTCCTATTGGCTCTTGGCTCCTATTGGCTCCTATTGGCTCTTGGCTCCTATTGGCTATTGGCTCTTGGCTCCTATTGGCTCTTGGCTCCTATTGGCTCTTGGCTCCTATTGGCTCTTGGCTCCTATTAACTATTGGCTCTTGGCTCCTATTGGCTCTTGGCTCCTATTGGCTATTGGCTCCTATTGGCTCTTGGCTCCTATTGGCTCTTGGCTCCTATTGGCTATTATTGGCTCTTGGCTCCTATTGGCTCTTGGCTTCTATTGGCTCTTGGCTCCTATTGGCTATTGGCTCTTGGCTCCTATTGGCTATTCGCTCTTGGCTCCTATTGGCTCTTGGCTCCTATTGGCTCTTGGCTCCTATTGGCTCTTGGCTCCTATTGGCTATTGTCTCCTACTGGCTCTTGGCTCCTATTGGCTATTGCCTCCTATTGGCTATTGGCTCCTATTGGCTATTGGCTCCTATTGGCTCTTGGCTCCTATTGGCTAGTATTGACTATTGGCTCCTATTGGATATTGGCTCCTATTGGCTATTGGCTCTTATTGGCTATTGGCTCCTATTGGCTCCTACACGAACACGAACACGTGTTCACGAACACGAACACGTGTTCACGAACACGAACACGAACACAAAGTCACAATATTAACTAACCGACAACAGAAAATTATGGCGCAGCTTTTCAAAATTTGCTTACTTTATATTGAATTTGCTGATTTTAAAAATTAATCATGTTATTGTTTATTCAATCTCTAAATGTTTATTCAATCTCTTTGTAATGAATTTATTTATTTAAGGAAACAGAAAATAGAAACAGTTATAATGGGACAGATATGAATAGGTATATTTTCTATGTCAAAAAACGAGGAGAAAAGACGGGTAGACTATTTCCAATATAAATTTATTCAAACAATTTAAGTTTAAATTCAGAAATATTCATTTGCAATTTAGAAATTTAATTTTAAATTTAAAAAAAATCATTTAAAATTTATAAATTTTCAATCCTTAATCCTTTTTCAATTTTTCAATTTCCTACTTCAGAAAAATTATAAAATGTGAGAGAGAGATGTTAGATTTTTATAAATTTCTTAACAACAACAACAAAGTTCTTCTTACAAGAAAATTTTATATAACAAGTCTATAATAAAGAAAAGCTTTTAATTGGTTGCAGCTTCCTTCAGCGATTTCATTTGAGGGCTTCAATGTAAAAAAAATGAATTAATCTTAAATTTAACAGAATTGATTAACAGAATATCCAAGCGGTTAGTATGGAGAAGTCATTAGCAAATTTTATATATCGTATATTATAACTTGTATAAAAAATTTTCGAAACATTCATAGAATATCGAAAATAATGAGGTTCCATAATATTCTGCAAATCATTTATGTATTGTACGAGTATGTACGATATTCGGTATAATTTTAACAAACATTTTGTATTATTTTCTTGCAAACTTTATTTTTCTTAATTGCTGTTTGCTAACTTCACACTACCTTCATGCCTTCCTCCTGTCAATGAATCCACAAATTTCTTTCTAAAGTGGTCGCTTGAAAACAGCTTTTTTCCATTTTGCCATTCCCAAAATGCATATAAATTAGTGACATTTTAAAAAAAAGTCAAACAAACAAACACTTAATAAGATGTTAATATGTTTGAGAAAGAGAACAGAGAACAGAGAGAGACAGAGAGGAAGAGAGAGAGAGAGAGTCCATTCACTTGTGATTATAACCATTAAGAGGTCAATTTATGAAACCATAAATTCAGCAGAGTTGCCTGGCACCCATTCCGGACGGTAAGCAGTTACACAATGGCAATAAACGGCTTTTAAAAGCGAAGAGAGAAATGTATTTGGAGAAAGGGGTTGGAAGACGAGAGAGGGAGAGAGAGGAGGAGGGGGCGGGTATGCGATCAAATAAATAAATGTTGAACTTTTTGCTGCTTTTACGTACTAACTTCTTATAGTACTAACTGATTATTGTTTTCCCAATCTCCTTTCTCAATATCACCATCGTCATCACCATCCGCATCATTATCATTAACAGCATCAGGCAGCAGCGGCGTTTTTTGTGCGTTATTTTGTTTTGAACGAAATGAGGATTCGCTTGCCATTCATTCGTACGAACCGTCTTTAATAAAGAGAATGTGTTTCTGCTCATTCGGCCGTACATTTTTTGGGCTGTTGTTGGTGTTCGTAGTCAGTCGTAATTAAATCAGTGCTGGATCTTTTAACACCCCTCAAATAAAAGTGGCAAAAAAGTGCTCCTTTTTTGGAGGAGCAGAAGAAGAGGAAACGAAGTGTTGCACCCACTTTAAAAAATGAGAAACGAATGATAATTTAGAGGCATTTTCGTGGTGGTACTCGTACAAAGAGGGAGTATGTTAATAGTTTCGGGCGACGGGGAAGGGTGAGGGGTGACCGTATACGAGGTTTTGACATTAAAGTTAAAGGGCTGAATTTATCATTTCGGAGCAGGAGCATTTATTCTTTCCAGGCACTGAAAGGCATTATTGCTTCGGTTTTTGTTTTTGTTTTTGTTTGATGCGGCGCATATACCAAGATAAAGGTATTCCAGAAATGATTTATGATTTTTTTAAAGATTCTACAACAATTTTTTTAACAATTTTTACATTATTTTTTCAAAAGAGTTTGGAATATTCGTTTCTGGTTAAGAAAAAGTCTCTAACTATAACGTCTTTCTTTCTTTTTTTGTTTCCTTCTATCTTGTGCTGAAGATTGCCATTAAATATTCTCTCAGCCCATCTAATGGTCATGCTTCAAAAGAGACAACGCCTCAACGCCTTCTTCCTGCTTACCTACCCTTGGACTTACTTTCTTTGCCCGTTAAGACTTTCTGAGTTTGTCATTCGTAAGTGTTAGTAGAATGAATATTCCCCCACCACTAACCCTCCGTTTCCCTCCAACTATCGACTCTAGCGAATGTGCTGAAAATTGAATTGAAAGTGTGCTGAAGCGTTAAACTGTTTTGTCAACTGCTGGCAATCGAGGAAAGGACATATGAAATGCTATACGCCCGGCAAGATGTCCTGCGTTGTATTTTGCCCTCCATTCCAGCATGTGTTAGAGTGTGAGTGAGTACGTGCGTGCGTGCATATGTGTATATGTGTGTAAGATACAAACACGTGACAAAGTTTTTGATGATGGTCACTCCATGGAAAATAAATGTGGAAAGTTTAGCAAAAACTTCAAAATCCAGACACTAAATTTGCCACTAACGAGATCCTTTCCTTGCTACACAAATTTGAGTAAGTATTCTCATCATCATCATCATCATCATTATCATCTTTATAATTATGTTTCTTCTATCGTACTTATAAATGCTTTTAAAATCATTTCAGCATCATTCTTAGCTTCAAGCATCGGCATATGATCACATTGTTATGCCCTCATCAGCGATTATGCTCGTATCTTCATCAATCCTCTTTATGATTATGACCAACTTTAGTTCATTAGATTTCTCTAATGATAGAATTTAATTAACGAAAGCTTATGTGTTCGAGAAGTTGGTTTTTGTTTGTTTACCGCAACCATAACCACAACCTTTTCAAACTCATTTTGATAGAAACCGACCAGACCGACGCGACCGAACCGTAGTTCTGTGTTAAAGTGTTGAAGTGATGCCCACGTTATATAAATGGCCATCCATTGGTTTTTGTATAACCAAGCCATGGTTGTTTTTTTGTGCGCGTAAAAGATTCATATGGCTTTTCTTTAGATTCCTTCATACTCGCTCATTCTGGGCACGTGCCGGGACTTTTTGTTTCTTCTTATTTTTTGGGGCTGATTTGTTTTAAATTACTGCAGATTGTGGTATTATCACTTTCATTTTTTTATTATCAATTTCATTGTGTTAATCTGATAATTTAATTTCTATTTCTTTTATTTCGTTTTGTGAAGTTTTGATCTTCTTTTTAATGAAGTTAAAAAGTTTGAAGAAAGAGTAAAAGTAAGGACAAGCTAATCTTCTACATGGATTCCTTTATCATTGATAATAGTCAAGTTATAGTACATATATTTTTGTTATTACAAAAAAAAAAACACTCTCCAGAGTTTATTTGCTTTCAAAACTTTATGAGAATAGTATCAAAAGTTATGACTTGCAGCATTCTAGAGGATGAATTGTATAGTATGTATTATCCAAAAAGTATTTCAGTTAATTCTCAATGATTGATAATAACACGAAGCTAAATATCTTGTGCTAAAATCCTGGGCAAAAACATTTTCTTGTTTTTACTAAAACAAAATACTTTCTTGTTTTTACGTTGATGGGTAAAAATAAATATAGTAATAGCAAGTAGATTTATGGACATATAAAAAACTAAACATTTTTATAGGGCAGCTACGGTATAAATAACTTTTTCAATTCTATATGAAATTTTATTTGTTATAAAAAAGCAATAAACACTCGAACAAAATATAATCAAAATATGTATACAATTCCTATAAAAGTCGACAGTCTATTCTTTGTCAAAATCAATATTTGGTTTTCAAAAAAAATTAACTGAATAACAAAAAAGTGCTATATTTTTTTTAATGTGAAAACTTGAAAAAAGGTTTTTTGCGGAATAGTAGTAATGCTATATATTCTGAAGTTTAACAACAGGCAACATTTATGCTATTACGATAAGTTGTATATGTTTAAAATTGATGTTTTTATGCAAAAAAGTAATGAAAATCAAAGAGTTTTTAGTCAAGCTTTTAGATCGGCAAAAAGACGTATAAAACGCTTTTAGCATTGAAGAAAAATATTAATAATATTATATAAACTTGTTATATAAACTTTGTGTCTATGAACCTTAAAATTTGATGATGTTAGCGTCGACAACTCAATAACTTCTATCCCAATTTCTATGATTAAATACAATTCTGTGGCGGAATTTTTTTTAAAAAGTATTTTTTTCTCATTAAGCGAGATTAGAGAAGCAGTTTACCTTTGTATATGTATGAAGGAAGTATGTACATATATCATACTTCCAAGAATCTACATAATAGGAATATTATACACCTTCACGTATTTAAGGGTGATTTAAGAAAATCGAGTATTTAATTTAATCCATTAAAACGTCTCGCAACCAAAAGCCACAGATCATTCCAAAATATGTGGAATCTGGAGGAATCTATTGTATATCAACGAGAATATTCCAAAGTGACTTTTTACAAACGACAAAATTTATGAGTGCTGTCGATTCAACCATCAACCATTTTCAGAGAAAGAAATATTGAAAGTAGAAGAGAAAGAAAGAGATGCAAAAAGTTCTCTATGAACGAAAAATTGAGGGTAACGTAAATAAATTAAATTAAACGAAAAGTTTCTACATAATCGCAATAATCAATTATTAAAAGTCGATAATAAATGAAAAATATGACAGCTCAGTATTTATTAGTACAATTGGATTGGATTAAGAGCAACCACCACCATCGTCAGCAGGCAGTCCACAAGCGGGTGGAATTTAGCGACTTCTGCAACCTCTTGTGAAGGATTTTGCCATTTTGTTTTCAGCACTTTGCAAATTTATATATTGCATAATGTTAGGTACATAGAAGCCAAGTCTCAGCCAAGTGTCAAGTCAACACTTGTACAAAGTGTTTGCTTTTCTTTTATCAATGTTACGTTCGTTCGGTATCAACGAAGAATTAACAATCCATTTAGAATGTATTTAACCAAACTTTGGCAATTTTACTCTGCTTGAGTCGCGCACGCAGTATGCTTCTAATTTGATTTGACTTGGTTTAGTTTTCATCTGTTGAAAGTCTCTGTGAAAACTATTTTAATGGATTTTTGCTATTAACGGATTAGCGGGAAAATCTGAGCTTAAGAAATTAATAGCAGATGGAAAATTTAATAACGCTACTACGGCAATAGAATCATAGCAGAAGAAGAATAAGATCTTAATAGAAATCACCCAGTGTGGTCATTTTGAATTTGAAATCTTCCAAATCATCAAATGATTATGAGATTGAAGAAATTAAAGAAATTAAGTATGGGTTCATTTCAAAAATTTTACCTTTTTATAAACACTCTTTTTTACACTGTAAACGTGGTCGGCGCTGGTCATTTGGCAGACAGCATCCTTCACGCATAATTGTCATTGATAATACCCAATAATTAAATAAGAAAACACCAACAAATTTAAAAATAGTAGGTCTTTTATTTAAAAAAAACTTCCTATAGTCTATTTCGGCTAACAGTATTAGTAGGACGGAAATTATTCGCTAAAGACCGAATATGATTTAGTTAACTAATAACTAATAATAATAATAAACTAATAATAATATATAATGTGCTATAGTTTAAAGCTTCCACAACGGAAAGAACTAAGCATAATTTTTCAAATGCTAGCTTTTTACAATAAATATTCAAATAAAGATGATGCTAAAATGAAAAAAAAACTGTATTTGAAAGGATATATTGTAGCGCTTGATATAGAAAGCTTACTAAACTATATTCGGACTGTATAATATAAACAAAAGGTACCTTGTAAGCACAATAATATAGAATATCGTTGTCTACCTGCTGATTTTTTTAAAGAAATCTAATAAAACATTTCCCCAAAAAGGGACTTCCAAAAAGAGGAATCTTCACCGAATCTTTCCTGTCTTGACGTCATCAACACTAAGATTTCCATCCAGTGATTCCCATTCAGTGAAAATCTACAGAACTGAACAAATTTATTCCGCATGATTAACTGGCTGACTTGACTGGCTTTCCATTTAAGCTCAACGTTTACATCGTAACGTACCGTAGAATACTCTTATCGAGGAAAAGAATAAAAATAAAATCAATTCGAATTATTCTGCCAACGAATGATTTGACTGCTTTGCTTGCGTATGATAATGAAGACGTCGAAAGAAAGATTTCGATTTCTTGCTGTTCATGGAAACAAATCGAAATATGTATGCAAAAGTGGAAAAAACATTAATGAAGAAAAAATATTGCAGCTACGAAAAACAAATCGATTGTAATGGAATAAAATAAGGCGCACAAAAAACCAACGCGTCGAAGATAAGACTTCGCGGGCAAAAGAAACCACAAAAGAAATAGTACTTAATAAAAAGAAATTCAAATCTCGCGAGAATTGGAATTTTGAATTTTCTACCAACCAGTATTAACATAAGTAAATTTCTGGCCCTCAATTCTTCTTAAGTTCTTCGGCAATCAATGAGCCAAGCGGTAAATCATCAAATCAAATCATTTTCACTCAACTTTCAAACGAGGTGGAAAAATTATCATAGTTCAATGCAAAATTTTGTGCAGCCAATTCAATAGGTTAGCAGCAGCACTAAGCAAAAAGTAGCCAACTAAGCCACCCCCCCACCCCACCTTTTCTTCCTTCATTCCATCCTCCTTGCACACAACAAGAATGGGATGCTCCCTCATTCGTAGTACCTAACTTTAAAAATATCAACATATTTTTTAAATTGCGACTGAAATCGAAAAATCTCGCCTTCGTGCTAAGTGAAGTCGCAAACGACAATATGACGCGCCTCTAATCAGTCCGGGGTAATCTTCGTTAGTCCCGTGAGGACTAAGTCAAAAGGTATCATCCATTCATTCTGCTTCATTCTCTCTCTCTCTCTCTTTCTCCGATAACGGCTTGTTCCGCTTCTTAGCTACAGCTATAAAGTAAAAAGGACCTTGCGGCTGCGGTTGAGACAGCATATGTTGATGCCACATTAGATAGACGACTCACTTGTCAAAGGTTTCTCCAAAAATCCATTCGAAGAGACAAAATGTCATCTCTTCTACGAACAGCGAAGGGGCTGAAGTGGGCTGCGTTGCAGCAGAGCAGCAATTTTGCTCAGAGCTCCGGGATACAGCACTTCGCATATGTCAACATTTCGTTTAGAATGCGAACTTTTCAATACTCAGAGAAGGAACAAAAGCGATTGCCCGCGACTCCCTTAACGGTACACGCTGACGCTGCTGTTGCTGCTGCTGCACGGAGCAATATTATAAGGTACACTGCGGTACGGTGCGGTTTCACAGCATAATTAAAAAGCGCACAAAATACCCAAAGACAGACGCACCTATTGACAAGCTACTATATGTAGAACTGGCGCGCTCTGCTGGTTAGAAAATCTGCTGGTGCAGCACTTGCAGCACCCTGCTGCCGCTTTCAAATCCTCCTCCTCCTACTCTGACAGACTTTAAATGTCGAAAAAACGTAAGGTGGATTCTACCTACCCTGCCACTGCCACTGCCCTCACCCAACCCTGCTCATCCATCCTCAACTTAGGCCATCCGAGAAGAAGTTAACAGCGAGAAGAAGTTATCATCAGCCATAAACTAAACAGTTTTTAAATGGGCGTTTCAGGGCGACACTCTCTTCAGTGTCGCAGCACATAATAGCAATTGCGTCGCGACAGAGAACATCAGAGCTTCCAAACCCGCTTCAGTTCCGCCCTTCGGTGACAATGGAAAAAGTGCACAGATGTTGCATACACGTCGTGCATCACTCAATTAAAGGGTAGTTTTCATTATTTGATTCTTGTTCACAGTTGGCCCATCAATTGGAATAATGCGATTTCGCAAAGAGGCACAGTGGTCGCCGTCAACGAACGAGGTGATTGTTTTTTTTATCAGGAAAATAAGAAAGTTTGTTTGAGAAGATAATATAAAAAAATAAGACCATAGTGTTTTTAGGAAAGTCTGAAAATAAAAACCCGCATAAACCGCAGCCAACTTCGAAAGAATAAACATATAGAAAGGATAATGGTAAATTTCTCATTTTTGGGAGATATGGTCATACAAAGGCTTAGGTATATCTTTGCCTTTGAAAGCTATTTGTCCGAAAATTTTAGCCAAAAATAGTTTTAAAATAGCATTAATTATAAAATTTACTTAGATTATATACTCTTAGAGAAAAATCCAGGAATCTTTAAAAACTCTCATACATTACATTACGTCACTACGAGTATTAGCGGTATATACCGCATGCTAATGGCTCTGTTACTCTAAATAATTCCTTTATTATATACTAAGTACAATTCTTTTCTTATATACGCGTAAGTGCAATAATTATATTCTTATTATATTTTATATTTTTATACTTTTATTCAATTATTCATTCAAGTCATAAAACAAAAAACTATACTTTTGAACTATACTTTAACTATACTAAACTATAACTAAACTAAACTATACTTAAACTATAAACGATTCTTTAACTATAGTTTTTGTATATATGTATGTACTTTTATATACAAAATAAAATTTTTTTATAAACTTTATATACGAGTATTTATACTTTTTATACAATATATAAATCCATTACTAAGAAGACTTTATTTTGATGTCTTTTTCTGAAAGGCATATGATTTCTCTTTTACAAATCTCGTCCCATCAAATCTTATTAGCTCTCATTCTGATATGTATTTGCTCCACTGTGCGCTCTATTTCTGATTAGATGCTCTTCATTTGAACACTACTACAAGAAATAACCAATCAACCAAACTACCAAGCGAAATACCAGCCAGCAGCGTCGAAGCGTCGAAGCACGAGGCTCGAATTTGAAAGAATGTGCTGGCAGGTCCTTTTACAATCTTCAAATAGAGTTACCGAAGAGAATATGGTCATAAACAGGCCTCAATGAAATGCGAAATACGATATACACACGTACGAATCGGGGTGCAGGGTACCGCGTGTCCAGGGCAGGGTGCCGGGCTTTTACAATATGTACGCTAAATGTTTTTATGGCGTAATTTTGGCATGAAAAACGTATTGCCACATTTTAGAGTAAACTAACAAGTGTGGATGGTACCACCACGACAACAGAGAGAGAGAGTGAAAACGAAAGAGTACAAGTATGACAGATAAGAGATGAAGCAAGTGATGAAGAGAGAGAGAGAGAGAGAGCGTGTGTGTAGATGGATGACATCAGCTGCTTTCCACCCGTTTTTAGACGTGATTGATTGCGCTGCTTAGGGTCGAACTGACTGCAGTCAGCGAAATACTGTTAAATGTTTAAATATTTATTTCGTGGTCTCATTGTTTATCGTTGACTGAACATACGCTGCAGATCCTGCATCATCCTTCAAGAGTGTATGAATACGAATTGAATTTATTGTTAACAACAGCGGCACACACACGCACGCGGTAAAGGAATCGCATGGACGCAAGAGTGGTGGGTTGGTTGCATGCTGCTTAACGTTCTGCTGACTTTTCAGACGCCCCCCTCCTTCCCCCCGCTTGAGTGCGTTGTGGTGTGGTGCACTGGATAACGCGCATTAGGGACGCGCAATTTAATTCATATGTTATGAAATTTCGTTTTTAACAAAGCGAAGGATTTATGTAAAAAGTATTAAAAAATAGAAAACGTATAGAAAGTATGGCTTTTGGCATGTAAGCGAAATACCAGCCGATGGACGATGCATGTGCCCGGAACTTGTGCAACAATCGATATCCACAAATTTTCAAATTCAAGGTAAAATCAGAAATTCCAACAGATTTTACAGCCAAGCTTGCAGAACCCAAAATCTTCTCAACTGGAAGCATTTTAGATAAAGCACCGCTCAAGGTTTCTAATGCGGTAACAGGTACGTACGTACCACAGCAAAACAGTGCACGAAACGCATTGCTCATGTTGACAGTGGCTGCCGCAAGCGTACGCAGACGCAGACGCCCAGCAGCCACAAACCTAATCAACAATCAACAAAATCTGCAACGTCAGAGTGACAGAAATGGGAAAAAAGTCACCGCTCCGACTCGTATAAATCGAATTAATGCGACTGAAGTGAGTACTGGAGAGAAAGAACTGAAGTAGTAGAGCACTCAGCAATATTTTTTGCTGATTCTATCAAGAAAAATTGTTCTCAGTTTATTGCTAAAACAACACAAGGGTTGTTGGTTTGTTGGTGCTGTTGGTCTTGTTTGTTTAATGTTTTTGGGTTTTTTTTTATGGCATTTTTTTGTGTCACGACACATTTTTTTTATTCAAATTTATAACCAACCTGCTCATTAGACGACAACAACAACAACAACAATAGGGAACAATTTCTCTCTAAAGATGCCAGAAAAATTGAGCATATTGCAGGCACTGCCCAAAGATACTCGTAAAAAGAAGAAGAAGAGGAAATCGAAATAGAATTCAAATCAAGAGAAGATTTATTGGAAACGAACATATGCAGTAGTGGTGGTGTTGTTTTTTTTTTGTCCAGAAACAGGGACCATAATATAGTCGGTTTTTTTCTCTCAATCCTCTTTATTATTATTTTCATTAGAATTATGTTGCAATAATCTCCGAAAGGGAGAAAATGAGGTTCGGCGTTTTTTTTATATAAGAGAGTAAATCAAAGATGATCAAGCAGACTTTGTGATAAGTTTCTGGGGATGATTGTGTGTGTGTGTCGACCTACTCAAATCGAAATTACAATACGTTCTCAGCTGATTTTTGGTGATTTTTTTAGGGTGACTGAGGTGTCTATATTTTGTACAATCTCGATCTCAAACTTAAACTTTGTTAAAAAAAAAGTCATATCAAGATTAAGTGTTGTCAGTGACAAAAATTCACTCTTACTCGCAGATTAAATGAGATCAGATAAAGTGAGAGAGAAAGATACTTTTATCAAAATAGAGACAACAAAATACGATAACAAAATTTTACTTCTGCTTTTTAAACTTCTTACAAAATGTGCATATTTTAATTCGATTTATGCGTTAAATGCTAACTAAATAACTTTTGTAACATCCATTATTTCGTACAATACACACACAGTCTGCCATTTTTTTAACGTCAACTGGTATTATTGCTCAATTTTTTTTTTTAAAGCAACAGTAAAACCGAAATTCATAAGAGCATTTCTCTAAAAGAGAAACACTCGTAAATACTTGACAACTGTTCGCCCTCATCTAAACAAACGGCCGTACCGAATTTGCATTGATCTTAACCCGCCACCATGCAACCCTTCATCCATAAACCGGCACTCATGACTTCCGTAACAAGCCTCATGAGGGTTAAAATTGCGCACTCAAGTTCTTTTCGCGCATTAAAATCTAATTCGAACTGGAGTTGTTTTTTCTCTCTGCAGCCAGAACTACTCTAGAACCCGTCTTCCTCTTGTTCTTCTCCTCTTCGCCCCTTCGACGGCCACCACCACCAGCACTTTATAACAATACAATTTAAGGGTAGAATCTGTAGACTCTATAGCGTCCGCTGTTGTTTAAAGACCGTGCATAACATGTGGTTTTTTCCAAGCATATGGCAAGAACTTGTTACGGTGCCCGGACCGGGTCGGGCCAACCTCCGAGTCTGCTGCGTTACTAACGCTGGGTTGGATTTTCGCCATATAAATCCACCAATTAGACTGTCATTCATTTAAATGGATTAAAATCATTGTGTTCGGCTGGAATTCGGAATTTGGAATTCGGAATTTGTTGACATTCTGCCTAAAGTACATATAACGAAGTGAATGCGAGTGCAGAGTCACACTCTGATGAGGTTTACCAGGCCCCGGGGCGGTGTGCTCAATGCGTATTGTGGTTGCCGGAGGTTGTTGGTTTGTATAGTTGAACGATTTTGCCTCATAAGCGGATCAGCGCCAAGTGTTGAAGCTTCACGAGGAGACAATATTTTCGAACATGTTGCCGAGAAAATTAGGATTTGTACGAATTGTGTTATTTCTGTTGTTGGTTTTTTTTGTCCCTCAAATAATGAGGGATTAAATATGCAAAGTTAGAAAATATGGAAGAAGCATCTTGTTGAGAATATAGTAGAAGTTATGATTACCTACGGGAATATTTACGGGATTTGTCAGGTGCGGTAAAATGATATAGGATTTCAAAAAATGAGAAGAAAAACTAAATCAAACAGAAAAAGTTAAGCAGTTTGTCGTCAGGCCATCAGATCAGAAAATCGATCAGGGTCAAGGGATCGGTTATCTATAAGATATCCTTGCTCATCCCTTTGAGCAAGTGACCATTAAATCATTATGATCAAGTGTCATTTCAAACATTTTCCTTTTTTAACAACTTGAGCTTGAATGTTTTCGAAGATTCAATGATCATGAATCAAAATGAGACAAAACCGGGGCCTTTTTTTATGATCATTTATATATAAATTGTCAGAATCTGTTTAAAATTTAATTTTATTCTCAACTATAAACAATATTTCTTTGCCTTATTTACCATTTTAATTAATTTTCACGCCTTGAAGGATATTTAGAGTACATATTTGTTACTCCAGCCCCTTCCCAGACACACCCACGTACGATGCTATGCCATAATTTTCACACTTAAGACGGAATTATACAAATGAGATGCATTTCTAACGCCTTTGTGCATATCCTTTCTTATTTCCGTTTCCGCTTCACCTGCTGCTGCTACTGCTGCGGTAAAATTATGACGAACCAGCAAGCAACCGTACCGTAACAATCATGTTGTTGTAGTTGTTGTTGTTGTTATTAATTATAACATTCCTCAACAAAAACCACTACACTCGGAAGCTGTTCTGCACCAAGAAAATCAGAGATTGTTAGTAATTTATGCATGAAAGATGCAATCTTCTTCATACAATCACAGAGTACTTGTACTGAAGGGGATAGAGAGGGGTTAAGAGGAAGCCAGTGTTAGGTGAGGCCCTGTCTTACCATCAACGTGGTTTACTTGAACACTACAGCGCTACTACGCCTTCACGCCTTCTCAACCTACAACACTCAACATAAAGAAGTTGCTCGAAGAAGTGTCGCAAGCAGCTGTACAGCGTTTCTCCAAGTAAGCAAGAACAAGACAAGAACAAGAACAGCACTGAAAACCGTGGAAATAGTGCTTATCTTCCGCCCGAAATCAGTTGAATTGAAAAACTTAAAGGTTTTGAATAAACGGGCGCACACGAATCTGACTAAACTCCAAGCATACGCCGGCTGCTTAGAGAATAAAGATTATTTTAATTGCTAGCTTGAGAAAGTGATTACAAAAAATATACTTTATACTTTCGCATCCATTCCGGTGTTCAAGCGGTTCTAAAAGAAATGCTACATGTATTTTCATAAAATCTTGATTAGCTTCCTAGTTTCTGACAATGTTCTGCTGGCGGCGCAGTTTTCATTCTCACCGAACATCAGCATCATCATCATCATCATGATTCATTACTCATTCTTCATTCCTCCCTCCACACTGGGTTTTTTTTTTTTGTGATACTTATCCTTGACATTTCTAATCACCACAAAAGCAATTTCACGCCTTTTGACTGCAACGACACGACACCAAAAATGTTCACCAATGTCGTTGTTATTGTTTTTCTTGTTGTTGTTGTTTTTTGTTGGCTTTGTCATTGCTTAAAAAAAATCACGCCGTCACTTTTACCTCCCTAAAGTTTGACGTATCGAGCAACCCGTACGTACGTACGTACGTACGTATTCACTTGCGTTTAGCTCATGCGTTACTATGGCCTGCTCCCGTTAGTTTTTCTCGTTCTCTTGTTCTCTCGTACTCCCCTGATTTTGTCTCTTCCTGATCGTATGGGGTAGATAAGCCTGTTCGAGTTGATTCTTTGTGCCGGATTATTTCTACAAAATTTTCTGCTTGATTTGTAAAGAAGAAGTGTAACATTTCGTTATATTTTTACAAAAAAAAATTTGTCAATATTGCTTCAATATTTGTCAATATTAATTTTTATTACTGTTTATCGTTAATTTTGCGAAAAAAATGCAAACACTTTTGGGTTTAGTTTAATCCAGTATCGAAGAAATTCTTCAGGCCAATCTTTCAGGTAACTAAATCATGATCGAATTCAAGAGATATAATGAGATTTTTCCACTACAGAACCGTAAACACTTTAGTATATCTTCTAAATCGGGGATCCAATATGCTGAATCGATAATCGATGGGCGATAGACAGTTATTTAATCAAATGTATTCAACTTTTTTGTGGTCGTAAATTTAAAACGTAAAAAAACATTTAAAAAACGTATGCTCATTAAATGTTGCTATCGATTGAGTATCAAAACAATTACCGAATATCGCCAACAATTACCGAATTATTAAATGACATAACCTCAAAAACACCAACAAACACGTGATTTTTCTTGCATCGTAAGATCAGGATATTCTTCAAAGCTGCCATGAAGGAGAAATTCTGAGTTTCAGGGCATCAAAAACCGAAAGAATTTCGAATATTCTGGTTCCGACTTTAAAATGTGGCGGCTAATTATTACCAAAAATACACATTTAAAATTACTGGATCCTTTGATTGTTAAATTCTGAGTTTCAGGATATCAAAAACCGGAATACTTTAAAATGTGGCGGCTAATTATTACTAAAAATACACATTTAAAATTACTGGATCTAGTGAAGGTTAAATTCTGAGTTTAAGGACATCAAAAACCGGAATACTTTAAAATATGGCGGCTAATTATTACCAAAAATACACATTTAAAATTACTGGATCCATTGAAGGTTAAATTCTGAGTTTCAGGACATCAAAAACCGGAATACTTTAAAATGTGGCGGCTCATTATTACCAAAAATACACATTTAAAATCACTGCATCCATTCCAAACAAATGTTTAGTAAATTTATTCCACAAACTTTGCTAAAACTAGAGATCAGAGCAACTAGAATGTAATATGGATGAAAAAAAATTTAAAATAGATCCTTTCCAGTCTTTCAAAGATCGATGCAGTACATAATTTCCGGTGAGGAACGTCTATACCGGACGTAAATAAATTTCATTGAATTTCAATCGAAAATTAAATGAATTAATACAATAAATATTTTCATGTAATTAATTAAAATAAGTCTATCGAACTAAACAATATTCTTATATTGTATAAAAATTATGACGAAGGCTGTCATGTGTTCCGGACAAGTGCTGCCAGAGCCACAGAATATAACTTGTTGTTGCAGGAGTAGTAAAAACTAGCCAAATCGTAAATTTATGCAATTTAACATGCAAACCATGTGAACAATTAGCACCTGAAAATATGCAAAAATTATGCACAACCAAAGAAACCGAACCGATAAAAACATTGTGGAAAATAATTAAAATGAATGTGAATCCTTTACAACAACGCACTTCCTTTTCAAAGCACACTCACATGCTCTCTCCCACACACAAACACCCGCACCCACACCAGCGATCGTCCAGTCGGACGCGCTGGACACATAAACATAACGTTCACATAATAAAATTCACACATATTTCGCACAACATGGAAGCAGGAAGCATATCCTGTGCATGATATACGGAAAGGACAGAAAGTTGCTCAACGACGCTCCAGTCGCCGCTCCATTCGCTGGCTCCGCTCCATTCTGCTGACTGAGAGGCTGACCGACCCATCGTCTCTTTTAGCCGACACCACTGCCGCAACAGGAAAAAACCAAAAACAAAAACACAGTAATAACAATCCAGTTCGGGTATATCAACCGGTGTTGGCGGTGGTGGTGGCGATGGCGTTGGCAGAACAATGGCCCAAAAATCTTTTACCATTCAACACGAACAACATGTTCCAAGTTTTTATGTATGTAAAAAACCGGCAAAGCAAATACAATGCAAAGGGTTGGTTTTTGTTGTTTGCCTGGAATGATGGTTAGGGCTGGCCTGACACAGCCACGATACAGCCAGAGCAATATGACAATCGTGCGCAGCAGCAGCATTCACAACAATGTTGAAAAAATCGACAAAAACAACCTGTTCGCAAACACTTGCCGAACAGTAAGCAAGATGTTCGAAAATGAGAGTAATCGAGAGAGTGAGGCATCAGCTGTACACCCCTCTCTCTCTCTCTGGATTCGCGACGCCTTTTTGACTCCGCCCTTCTGCTGAGTAAGTAACTGCATGCGGCAGTAACAGAGGTGGTTATTCCACCACTAAATCGGATTTATCATAGATGGTGTTTATGTACCACAGGCACCGTGGAACAAATAGGTTTTAACTGAGTGAATATATGTATATTTTGGTTAGCAATAAATCAAGGGGATAGTAGATAAAGGCGTATATCGATTGGAAGTCCCCTTTCGCGACGAACAACTTTTAGCACCCACTTTTTTTTGCTCCGATGCATAGTTCTCCAGATATTTTAATGTCTTCAGATAAATGGTACCACCCTGTATAAAACTATTTTCTAAGAGCTCCGTACTTTGTTATGAAATTATGCGAACCATAAGTCGTCATTTCTCATCTTTCGATGAAACCGTATTTTTTGTTTCCTCCGTCAGACCTTTCACAGCCATAGTCGAGGCTGTATTCCTTTGGATACAGGGTTACTTTCTGCAATTCTTTTACGTCTCAAGAGAGTTTGAGACATTTCCAATTCTTCGCTATAAGAAAATTGTACTCCTTGTGAATGTTTTCCATTAGTATTTGATCAGCTCTTTCGCCGTTATCGATGTTAGACACTGCTGCTGCTCGCTAAAAATAATTTATTCTCCAGTTCTTTGAAAAGTTCTTGACTGCCATTTACTAAACTTTTTATCTTTGTCCTCGTTCTGGACGCTGAGAGCCTCATCATCATCAAATTATGTACACCATTTTTTACGATAACAAGAAAGGAACAGCGTTAAATTCGATATTTAATTTCGATCTCAAAACTCCAACAATGCCATTTTTATTGAATACATAAAGCGTTTTCAGCCGAATACTAAGTATTTTCCAAACAGTTCCAAAAAGAAAATTCGAAGCGAAAATTCACCCACGAAACAGCCATTTCTTCCACTGTTCGTATATTGGTATAGCAATACTTGTCATCGCGTGGTCTATTACATACACCGCACACACCAGATTAAAAGCCCCTCAGTGCGTTCAGCCAACCAACAAGAATCGGCTCCGACCACTCGCCCACTTCAGGACAGCCAGCCAGCACCAAGTTCTGTTGAGAATATGTTGGGGACTTCCAAAGCAGATGGGAAGAGATTCGCACAAAAACCAACGCCAGCAGCATCATGCTGCTGCAGCCAGGATGCATGCTCTTCCATGCCGCGCCACCGAGAAGGCTTTATATAATATGGGCCATACAACACTAGCATAAGGGTGAATTTTTTGTTGTTGTTATCTTTTTCGTCTCGTGCTTTGCTCTCTCAAATTCGAACCAGAATCAGCACAGATGTGCCACTGCCGCAAATTTGAGTGCAACAATATGAACTGGGAAAAATCCAACTGGAATCCAAGCTCGTAAGCGTACCTGAAATGGGGTGGCTGGATGGATTTCGAATGAGGCAGAAATTCTACTTAAAGGACAACAGATTGCCGCCGCACAACAGTGTATATTTAGAGCTCGTCAGTGGTCTACGAATCCTATTAGAGTTTCTCGGATATTGTTGAAAAAGAAGACCATTAGAGTCTATCTATCGAATAAACATCAATCAATCAATCGTTTATACAGTGCACAAGTTCTGCGACCCAAAGTTTTATAAACCGTTTGCGAAAAACTTAGACTTGAAACTTCCCGTGTAACTTATTAACTTAACTTCTTCAAGTCCAGGAACATGATCATGGATAATTCATCTCATGCCCATCATCAGCTGGTACATAGTACATTACCGCTCAGAGTACGGTCACCGCAACGTGCGCCTTTAAATGTCTCCACAACGCCGCCACTTACACCGAGTCCCGGGCACAATACTAATAGCAACAACAACAACAGCGATATCGTCATTTCACCTACGGCTACAGCCGTCGGCAGTACAAAGGCCGGTTTAAAGCGCTCCTTCGATGTCGCCTTTCTGATGATGCCCGACGAGCGAATTACCCGGAAGCAAGCCGCGAAACAAGCCTGTCTTTCTGAAACCCTCGACCGTTACCCGAACTACCCGACGGACTTGTCACCGCGCCAACTGATACATCAGCAACCTCTGCACGATTTGTACCAGGAGCAACCTGATAACAAATTCGCAACGCTGCCAGACGTCCGCCGCTATCCTCAAATTACGGTACGTTCTCCACGCATCTACGATGATCCCAGCGTCGTTCTTCCCGATTCCGATATGGTGTCATCGCAGCCCGTTAAAAGCGCTTTTACCAAGGTGGTGAACATACGCCAGGAATCTCCAATTCCGCCGCCACAATCTCTGAGTCCCGATCAATTGAGCGGCTCCTCGATGAGTCCACCGATCTCTACTCCACCTCCACGCACCAACAGCGGTAATGACAGCCTCTCCAACGGCAGTGGCAATGGCAATTCCGTCCTGCCAGCGCCACCGCAAATCCACCCGAGCATAGTGTACCACAACTTCCGACCGGAGTACAGCTTTAACGGAGCCTTCCACTCCGTCAGTCAAGTGCAGGCGCTGCAGGCTGCGGCCGCTCAGAACCAACGCATTCGGCAGCAACTACTCTATCGACCACCACTTACGGCTGCGCCTACGTCGAACATCAGCAGTACTGCTGGTACTATTGGCCCCGATTTTCTACCCGGATATCCTGCTTTTCCATTTTCCCCGACTTCAGGACCAGGCGCTCATCACTTCGCCGCTGTCAATCCACCTGAACTAACACGTATTCCTCTACAAAATCCCGCCGCTGCCGCCATCCTTTCCACGCTTATACCACCCACACTGGCCTCCACACTATCGCTCACCGCCCAGAATGTCTGCGCCAAGTGCAACATCAGCTTTCGCATGACCAGCGATCTAGTCTACCACATGCGCTCGCACCACAAGAGCGAAGTGGCCTGCGACCCGCACCGCCGCAAGCGCGAGGAGAAGCTCAAGTGTCCCGTCTGCAATGAGAGCTTCCGTGAGCGTCATCATTTAACGCGTCACATGACCGCCCATCAAGACAAAGAAAGCGATTCGGCTGCAACTTCACCCGTCGCGGCGAATGGCAGTGAACCGATCGTTCATGTTGTTGGTGCAAGTGGAAGCTCCCGAAATCACACACGCAACGCAACGCCAATGACCAAATGATCGAAGCATTTCTTCGGATACTTCTAAGCCGGTGTCGATGGGTGTTATCACGACGTGATAACTCGAAGTTGATGAAAAAGTTCGATGCGATTCGATATTTTGTTGAAAGCTCAGATTGGAGCTTTTCCAATCTCGCATGGTTCTATTGTGATATTAATTTTTATGAATATCTTTTATTTAGATTAGTTTAGTTTTATCCATAGTGCAATTATTAGTGTTGCCAGAACGAGGAAATACTTCAACACATTTGTGTAAATAAGAGTCGCTTAGAGTTTGGAAAGTTTAAATTTTAAATTTAACCGCAATACGAAGATGATTAGCGACACAAGAAGATCAAAGTTTTATTCAAATAAACCACGAGCTATAAAGAAATCTAAGTAGATATCAAAATGTATGATGTTCTAGCTAAGTAGTCTTAGAAGTACTCTAAATATGTAAAATATATTCTATGGCAAAATATTTAAAGAAGATTTTAAAATGTTTCAGTTCTCTGTGGTTATAACTTTATTACTTTACAATTTTGTCATTCTCGCTTGAAAATGAGTTGGCTGACTTCCACAATCGGTGGCTACGCAGGCGAGGGACCCGCAATTAGAGCTTAAAGACATCAAAGACGAAGTAAGTGCCAATTCTGGATCCTTCCGGAGATCTTTGTAATTTCTTTTGAAGATTTAAAGTATGTAGTCGAAAGCGCTGATCAATTAATATTTCCCCGAGATAAAGTTTGGCCTAATTTTGGCATCGGATTTTTAAAAAGCTCTAAAATCTTTCAATTTTGGTTTTTTATTAGAAGCTTGCAACCACTCGTCGTTATTCAATTGATGCCTCAGAGTAACTAAAAATAATAATAGTTCTTCTGTGCCTTTACTGAGTTGAGTTCGATTAAGATGTGCCTATTGATATTGAGATATCTCATGAATAGTTTAACTTCGAATTTGTAGGTTCTGATATTTCTAAATTTGTTCGATAACAAATCAACATTCTTTAATTACATGTAGTCCTTGAGAGTAGAAATGGATGCAGGAGTTGGGAAACCAAGTGCTTGTTGAGAATGGAAGAAAATCCTGAAAACTGGGTTTTCTGAACTTTTAGCTGAAATTTCACCTGCTGGCAGCAGCGGTTTCCGTTTCTGGCCAAAGGTTTCACCACAAGACATATTGTTTTAGTGCATAATCATCACTTGAAATAACAGCAAGTTACATAACAACAACTGTATAAATGTAATAACAGCTTTTATCTGAATTTCTATATGACAATTGATCATAGAAATTTACCTACTGATACCGACAATTATGTACATTGAAAATATTTTCTATCCTACATCTTTTAATTGCGCATCTATCAATCTTTCGACGAGATAAAAATTACAGATAAGATCGCTGATGAGGAACAGTGGCTGATTCCGAAATGGCCATACGATCTGCCCAAAAATTGATCTTAACAATCTGCCAGAAATTCAATATCATAACTGATTTCAAAATCTAACCTTAAGGATGTTTGGTTAGAAACCTTTCATTTTCGCGTATTCGAAAACCTCAGGAAAACCTCTAATTTCATCTACACAGAGCCAAAACACGACATAAAATAGAAGAAAAACAATCAGATTTCTCTATGTTTTTCATCCAAGAAGTAAAACATAGATAACCATTGCCTTATTAAAGCCTTATTAACCCCTTAAGGTTTTATCACGAGTCTGACTCGTGTGAAGTAAAATTCCTTTCTGAACCAATCACGAGTCTAGCTCGTGTAAATGAAAATTGCTTTGTGAATGAATCACGAGCCTCACTCGTGTGAAGTAAATACGCTTTATGAATGAATCTAATCTATAATATTTTTTAAAAAATCCATTGGAAACCCCTAAAATATCTAATAGCATTATAGGTTCCTTAGCCTTCCGAAAAATACCACAGACTGGACGAATATTAGGGTTTTTTTGTATTTCACTGTAAACTTTGATGAATATTTTTTTAAGTTTTGTTCAACAACTTTCTATAATTTAAAAAATTCCAAAAATTCCTTTAACCCTAGTTCGGCTGACCAATTTTCAAACATATTTAGGCTGACACGGTCGCCTCGGTGACTGACTATTCACACGAATCTATGTGCACATTGGTGAATTTCAAATGTGGAAATCTACACAAATAACAGTATTGCAATGTTACCGAGTGTTACCGAGTGTTTTTGTCGTAACATAACATGACATAACAGGTTTTGGCGCGTTTGAATACATGTATGTGTATATCAGTGAATTTGAAAAGTGTGAATCTTCGCAAATAAAAGTATTGCAGTGTTATGAACAGCAAGTGCCATTGCTCACAAAATGTTTCGGCGTGTCTTTGCATTGAGCTAGTAATTACAATTTGATAAGTTGGCGCCCAAGTTTGCGTTCCCTGACGACATGGTCCTGCTGAGCTACAAAGCCGAAGCAAAAAAAAATGTTTTTCAGCCACTAAAATCAAGAAAAAAAAAACGAAAAAAAAAATGTTAAACCATAAATCCATGTTTTTTCTACTCAAAAATCATTGGTTTGAGATGTCAAAGAGGCTCAGAAAAATAAAGTGCTTAGAAGGCACTTTTTTTTCGTGTTAAAGTTGAAATAGTCACCCGGGTGCCCTGTCAGCCGAATGAGGGTTAAGGGGTTAACCCCTTAAGGTTTTATTTATTTAGAAAATTTCTGTATTTGGAATTTTTCAAATTATAAAAAGTTGTGAAACAAAGCTTTAAAAAATATTCATCAAAGTTTACAGTAAAATACAAAAAAAACTATTATTTGTCCAGTCTGTGGTATTTTTCGGAAGGCTAAGGAACCTATAATGCTATTAGATATTTTAGGGGTTTCCAATGGATTTTTTTTAAAATATTATGGATTAAATTCATTCATAAAGCGTATTTACTTCACACGAGTGAGGCTCGTGATTCATTTACGCAATTTTATTTTCACGAGCTAGACTCGTGATTGATTCAGAAAGAAATTTTACTTCACACGATTCAGACTCGTGATAAAACCTTAAGGGGTTAAAACCATTGAGAAAATCTTATTAAAATAAAAAAGGCAGTCATATTTAAATTCAAATTCAATAAAAAAATCTTATTAAAATCTTATTGTTTTTCCTAGAGACGATCTTATTATAATTTAAAATTCAAACATATTCTATAAGAAAATCTTATTGTTTTCCAGTCTTATAAAAATAAATATAATTTTTCATATTTTTGATTTCATGTTATTTCATCCAATATTTTAAGAATATTAATCATAATACTCCTAGAAATTCAAGGCTAAAGCCTGAAATGTAATATGCTATTATTTGTAATTTGTTTGCAATATATGTATATTGTATGTATTCGTATAGAGATGGAAACTACATACTCACAACTGAGAAGCAAAGATCGTCCCTTATAAGCAATGAGAATGTAAAAAAATTAATACGGATTATAGATTTGAAGTAAACCAGACAGCAAAAATATTACTACCAAAGTTCTGGCCAGACCGAAGATATTTTTTATAATTAGTTTTTCTTATTAAAAGAAGTAAATAATAAGAATTCTTCATACTTTCATACAGACTTGTTGAAAAGACTGGGTGAAAAAAAAAAATAATTTCTGTTCTCTTCTTTTTGAAGACAATAATATTTTCTTTATAAAATTAATAAGATTTCTCTATGAAAAAAGCACATATTATTTGTATGTTTTAATAAGATTTCATAGTAAAATGGCTCAATAAGAAGATCTTATGTTTATGTGGTACTATTTTCCTCGGTGTACTCCTCGATATTATTTTTTCTACTTCTGTACGAGAAACACTGTTACAGATTTTATTTTACTTAAACATTTTTCATATTTCTAGAGATATCTGTATTCATTATGTGCCCACGTGACCGAATTATCTGTGACCAACATGATGACAATAACTAAAAAAAAAGAACAATATAGAAAATCTCTAGCAAACAAAGAGTATATCCTCCAATCTGGCAGGACGAAAATATTCCTAAATGAAATAGTAAATTCCGTGAATAAGATTCTGACTGACGCCAGAACGAACAATCATTTTGCCAGAGTGTATGAAATAGAATAGAACAAAGGATGAGAAGTCAATTCAGATCACCATAGACAATTATCGTACTCTGCGTATATGGTACGTACAACGCATTAGAAACCGAAAACTTCTCACATCAATTGAAATGTCAAGAAGTCTGAACGGGAGCACGCCGCTGTGAGAATCCGCTAACAAGATTTGGCCACGCTAAATCAACGTAATTCGTTGAGCCTCATTTGTATCGCATCGCATTGGAACGCAACGCAGTGAGTCCGTACGAAGTGAGTATGAGTGAGCAATCATCAACGTTGTAATCATAGGATTTCTCAGCAGCCAGAAAGACATCCTTCTCCTCTCTGACATCGTCCTCACTGACTCTTCTGAACTGAACACGGGCGAGCTGGGCTGAAGGACAGTTATTCGCTATAAGTCTCAGCCAAGGATGATGAATACATTTTGAATTGTGTCGGCGGATTCGATGCGCTCCGTAAAAATTCGTTACGCCGAAGAAAAACGCTTTGTTCCCATGGGAAGAATTCAATTGAACTTGAATCATGATAGCGGAGATTCGGTTTCGCCGCAACCTTCGAAATCAAATGTTTTTTCGTAGACAATACGCACACGTTTGTACGTTTGCATGGAGGAAGGATGCTTTGCAGGAAACGGAGTAAGGATTTGAAAATATGGAAATCTGAAAGCGCCTGTTTTCCATACTGCAGCAACCTTCACATGTACTGTATTGTAAATTTTAAATAAAGAGTAAACTCTTTGCAGCTGTACCGACAGATAGGTTTAAGAATTAGTTTTGGCAAATCCTCTGTGGGTTCTTGCCAAATACTCTCCTTTCTTTGCCGCTACGTCAGTTTCTAAAAACAGTTGAAATTTGCAGTTTTAACTTAAAGGGATGGTTTTTATTACTTTGGCAAAACACGCGCCGCGGCTCCGGAACTAAATGCTGCATACGCTGTCTTCGACTTCTCGCATGTGTTCGCCGGCGTCCATACGCTTTCGACCTGATTGCACTAACAAGGTGAAACATATTTTTGCACGCGATCTCATTTCGATATGCTTTTTTTTCTGAATACTTTTTCTTGGCTTGAAATGGTCACAGCTGCCAACAGAGCTTGATGTAGTAATTAAAATGGATGGGAACAGATTTTCCTGCGAAAATTTCTACGTCGGTGAATAGTTTTTGTGCTAACACTTTTTCTGAAATTAAATTTTGGTAAACCAAGGACTTCATGTGATAAAAGAGAGATGAATTTCGATTTTATAAAACCTTTGGAGATGATTCATTTAATGTCGATTTACATTCCTTTTGATTCAATTCTCTCTTTTATAGAGAATCACACTTGTATAGAGGCAATTATTTGCTCTCAGCAACAATGTCGATGAATAGGTTTTGTGCTAACACTTTTTCTGAAATTAATTTTTGGGAAACTGAGAACTTCATGTGATCAAAGAAAGATTACTTTCGATTACATTTCGATTTTATAAAACCTTTGGAGATTATTCATTTTACGTCGATTTACATTCCTCTTGATTGAATACTTTTATCATATCACATTTATAGAGAGAGAATCAAACACTTCCTCTCAGCAACAATATTGTCTACAATTATATTCCCATAAGACATTCCTATTATTTTCTGTTGCTATTAATAATTATCTTATAGAATTTGTAAGAGCAACAGAAACAATAAACTGTACCGATGTCTAAAAGTAATCACATTTCATTTTAAATCCCATTCTTTCGTTGGTGGCGTATAAGAAGCTTCCTTCACTGAGGCGTTTTTATTGTTGTTATTACCAGCATCCTGATTGTTTCTTTTGCTACGAGTAAAACAAATAACAATAACATTTTGACCGTAATAAATTTTCCTCGTTAACTCCCTTTGCTTCGCCCCACAACCACTTCTTCCATATCCTTTACACACGGACTCTTAACTAAACAGCGTTTATCCTTGTACATTAGCTGCCATATAATAAACACCTCCAGCTACTTTGCTCAACACCGCCGACACATCTCACTCGTTTTCGTAGCCGTGGCCGTCGCCGTAGCTTCTCCTACTCCTTTCACAACAGCTCCGTTTAAACAACAGGACCCAATAATGACAGAAGGAGCAGCATGTAACCAAACACCGTAATAATAGAAAACAAATTGTTCGACAATCGAAAAGCGCAGAGGACCAGCCTCCGGCTACCACGAATAGCAACGGATGGAGCCCCGCCGTTCAGCCAGACAACAATGCTGCCAACCCAAGAGCCAGTCTGCCTACAAACAATCTACCACCAGTCGTCAGTCAGTCAGTTATTGAGCCCGTAGACTCCATGACATTGAGTGATTTTACGAGTAGCGTACATACCGAGGGGGGGCGGGAAATGGGGTATATGCAAATTCAGCTCATTCGCTGTGGGCGCCAAGAAGTAAACGCTATGCTAAGGCGCCCTAAGCAAAGGGTTGGTTTGATGGCGCTTATGCTGATGCTATTCTCTGTGTATTATTACTTGTACGAGTATTCAGCGGAAGGCACAACAGCAGAAAACAGGGTGGCGCACTTCCGTTTTATGGCTTGATCAATTTTCACAAATACTCCGGGTTGGCGGCGAAATTCTCACAGACATTTTAACGGGGCTTCAAGTGCTCCGCAAGTCGTGTGCCCGCAAGTCAATGTTGTTGTGATTGGAGTTGTTTAAGAGTCGTTATACCACAGACTATTTAACAAGTGACCAGGAGCGATATTGAGGAGCACTTAAACTAATATTAGAGTGGCTTAAAATTTGCTTCTTTATTATTTAGAGAATAATATTGTGAAATAGTGCAAGTATCTGCAAGGGCTATATGTATTTCCTCTTCTTTTTTAATGTTAAGATGTACTCTTCTGAATCCTTTCAAAACAATTTTACAAGCAACTAAAACTTTTGCATTTTACATGTGTTTTAGCGCCCCGTTTTCACTTAAATTATGTTCACATTTGCCACCTCCAAACGACCCTGTTAATGGTTTAGCAGTTCCTTAAATGTACACGAAGGAATTTCCTCCGTGACTACTGCCTTTTGTACCCTCGTGCCAACGTTTTTCATTTTATTAGCTTAAGCGTTTTAACCCACCTAACGGTTAATGTTAAGCGTTAAGTTCACAAAGCAATTGAAAAATGACTCCGGGGGCAATTTATGTGGGAAATTAAACCTGACCACCCTGCACCCGCACCCACAACTTGCAATTTTTTATCTGAAGAATAGCGCACAAGCGGTAACCGTATACGAAGATTATGCGGCAACCGAATAGCAAAATATTTTCAATCAAATTTTTATGATACCAGAGAATTTATTTCCAGAATAGAAGGTAATAATTGAAAGAATTTTAATGATTTACAATAATGGTCAACTGAATTAAACAACGGAAAATAAACTAACCCTATTACAATAACCTCGTAAGGTTTAATTATGTCTTACGTATCATAGGAAGGTTTTTTCTAATAAAAACATATCATTTTTAATTGTAACAATTTTTTGTTATTTAATTATCAGTTACTGTCTATGACAATTATTATGGAAAAGGATATCTGATATATGAATGACCACCACGACCACGTTCACAGAGATCAAATCGAAAATCAATTAATTCATCAAATCTTGAAAACGACGTAGAATTGAAGTTGATGGGTCACTAGTGAACACTGATTGGTCAACACTTTGACGAACAGCAGCAATGAGCTATTTTTGGCCTACCAGACTTTGGTTTCTCATGAAAAGAATCCAGGTTCATTAAATATTTTCTACAAATTTCGAATTGTTTTCTACGATGGACGATTATGAAATGGACAAAAAAATCCCGGGGTATATTTTAGTGAACAATAATTTTCCAAATAAATTATAAAAACTTTAACACGCACCCCGAATTGTCTATCATTGTAGTTTAGAAATAAAATAAATTGACTAGAAGCAAACATGGCATTTGGGATATATTCTTATTAAACATCCTAAAGATACTTTTGATATCATTAATATCTCATTTGTTTTGTAATGCAGCATTGTACTATATGTACTATATTACTTATTATAATTATTTGCTGAAGTATGAATATGTATATAAAAGCATGTACAAGTATATTATACACAATAGAAAAAAATACTATTAAATATGTACTAATATATAAAATATTAATAGTATTTATCATCGTTTTTGGTCAATGAGCTTAGCAACATTAAAATTATAGTTTTTGCACTAATGTATTGTATTAATACATTACTATACATTACTACACATTACTATACATTACTATTACTACTATTATACTATTATTACTACTATAGTAGTATTAGTAGTAAGTAGTATTAATACTACTATTATTTTGTTCCATTAAATTAATAGTATTTAATTTGAAATCAAAAGTATGATGTACCATTAAATCAATAGTGTTTAATTTTAAGTTAGGAGTATGATGTACTAATAAATTAATAGTATATCATTTGAAAATAAAAGTACATCACATAATATTGTATTTTGATATGATGTACCAATAAATTATACTATATAAGGATATAAACCAATTTTATATAATACGGAAGTAATACGAATGATGCATGATTTTACCACACCCAATAAATTAATCTGAAAATTGAAAGGTTCTGAAGCTTAGTAACGGTATCATAAAATTTGAATATTTCATCAATATTTTGAAATGCTTTTTTTTTGAAAGTTTTTTTTATAGCTCCTGAAAAGGAGAGGCAATAACAGCAGGATTCAAGGAAAGCTTGAATCGGATTGAGAAACGACAGGAAATGTCACAGTTAAACCGACTGGCTCAGTCCGTACGGTCTTGCTCATACGGTTTTACTGTCTTACCAACATGTAGTGAATGTTAGCCCCCTTTTCCCAGCGAACACCTACTTAGATTAAAAGAAAAATTGACTGGAAGTTGTAAACGAAACAACTTGCTGTAAACTGAACTCGCCCATTCATCAACCCAATCATCGGAAGTTAAATCCTTCAAAGTACTACAGAAGTACTACATCCATTCTTTTACTGTCATAACTTTTTCATCCGAATTCAGTACATATTCGGTTAACTGGGAAGCGTGTGTTTCGTGGTGGTAGTAAGATTCTCTCTAGATGTACCTAGAGAGAAGTCGTTTGTGTGTTTGTGTGTGTATATGTCGCCAAGCAGTAGCTTTCATTTCCGAAGACTGATTGTCATCCCGCTTAAGCTCTGAACTTTGTCGTTTTAATTTCCACACGCAGGCAGAGACCGACACAGCAACAGCACTGGTTGTCATCCACGACTGTTGACAACGGTCGACGCTTGTGGCCGGTTGAGGAGCTGCGTTGCGTGACGTTGCGTTGTTCACATCGAAACGGATTTTCAGATTTTTGGAGTGTCAGATTTTCGCTTTGTTTCAAGTACCTCAAATGTCACTGAGGAGGCGACAACAGAGTTTGCAGACCAACCATTGTCCTGGTCCTCGTTATCGCTTTGGTTCTGGTTGAGATTTATAGTATATTCTGATACTAGGATGTATCTACGAAGTATCTGTGAGTACCTCTCTTACTTCGTAAAGCGTGTAAAACTGCTGTTTGCATTCTTGTTTAAAAATCCAGATTTTATGAGCTTGTTGCTGTTGCTTTTGCTGTTCTTCTTCTTTTTCTACTATTTTTCTTTGTTAGAAATACGAAGAACTAATGAAATTTTGTGAAAACTGCAAAGTTTTTCCTCTCACCTTTTTTGCGGGGCATTTGCCGTAGTTCCTTTTTCAAATTTTTTTTTTACTCTCAGTATGAATTAATTTTCAGTTTTCTGTTGTTAAACAACCACAACCGGAAGTTGGCTAACATGACGGACTTGTATAGACATACACAAGCGTACATATCTCCATCATACTGTGGACCATTTTGAAATGCAGGTTGCTCGCCAACACCAGCCGGAAGACGGAAGCACTGAAAGCGGGCGGGCGGCCGGGCAGACGTGGCTGAATGTACACGTAGTTAAGGATAAACAATTACAACAACAACGGACTAACCAACTAACCAATTGTTGACTAATAATGAAGACAAACGGATTACTCTTTCACTGATTTCTGATTCTTTTTTTCATTTTATGCACTCTTTTCTTGCCTTCACTGCTACTTCACTCTCTCTTGTTCGCTCTTGTTCCTCCTGAACGGAATTTCGACGAGTTAAACGAGTCCACAAAAATGTTGCTAGCTTCCTTTTGCCGCTTGTTGTTATAATTTATGATTGTTGTAAGCTTCTGCAATACGAAGAGGCTTCATTTTCCAAAAGCAAAATCCTCTGTAGCAAAATTTCGGCAAATAACTTTTAAACGTGGTGTGTGTGTGTGTTCGTGTGTGTGTGTGCGTGCGTTTGTGGTTGAGTCGTTGTTCCGAATTTGGTTTGCGGCGCGGTTTTTAGCGGCGGTTTTCCACTGCTCTAACTTTAGCGCGCATAATTAATAGTTTTTATTCGAAAGTTTGTTGTTCGCGTTGTTGTCGTCGACTTTTTCTGCTTAATGGTTGGTGAAAAAGTTTCATGTTCTGCGACATTTTTACACAGTTTACTCAATTTGCGCGCAGGTAGTTAATTTTAGTTGCTGGTAGAACAAGGATAAAGTTTTGAACTTAGGTTTTATGGCTTTTCGTTGGCTAATTAAGCGATGGTGGCGTGGCGAGCCGGCAAGAACGGCAAGCCTAGAAGCGAAGTGTATAAATTTTTCGCCATGAATGATTTTCATGATAGCAAAAAAAAAACAAAGAAATTGAACAGAAGTTTTTCTTATCTTTGCGTTGGTTTCAAATACTTTACTTTAAAATTTTTAGCGTTTGTTTTACAAAGTTTACAAACAATATTTACTACATTAAATTTTAACATCGCCAGAAGCTTTTTTTGTTCTTACTAAAAAATTTATGCTACCAAACACACACACACACAGACTACCCTGAACGCCCCATTACAACACATATGACTAACCGGATGAAAATATCATAAAGTTTCATTGAGCTCAACTAATTCGAAACAATAACAGAAACAATCGTAAATATTTATTTTCTACGCATATTTTTTCTAAAACGCAATCCTTAAAAAATGCACTTGCCTTTCCCGAAAACAAAAAAAAGCATCACCGCAAAGAACATTTCCCCGAAAGTTCTGTTTTTTTTTAAGTTTCAAAGATATTGTCGACTCTTGTTAAGTTTGGCAAACTTATGTACGAAGCGAAAAAAATGCTCGCAGTTAGCGAATCCTTATGCCAAGGGTCGTCAAGCGTGGCGAATTTGCATAATCAAATAATAAAAATTTGCATAATATTATTTTTTATGTTTTCACAAACGGCCACTGAAGGAGAAGGACGGAGTGGTAGGGAAAGAATGGAGGAAGTTGCACCCAAAAATTTTCAACATGGCTACAATGCTTTATGCTTCAGTCTCAGTTTCCAAACGAAAGAAAAGAAGCTATTGAGAAAATATAACTTTTCTTTCACCAAAAGTGTCAATGTTTATTCGTAAACCTGTTTGTTATCGTTACGATTTGTAAAAGTCATAATAAATAATAATAAAAAAACCACACAAACAAAAAGATTTTGTGGTAAATAATTCTTTTCGAAATTTGAAAAATATTGCAATAAAAAATTAGGGCGTCGCCATTTTCAAAAATGGCGAAAATAATACCTATATCTATATCTATCTATAATAATAATAATTTAGGATTATTATTATATATAGAATTAATAGGATTATTTTATTATCCTATCCTATAATAATAATAAAATAATCCTTTTTCTATGTATAAAATTATGAGGAGTATAAAATGTTATAAATAATATTGTATTATAAAAAATTCCTTGTTTATAATTCAATAAGAAATATTAAAATCACATTAATATTATTATAACAACTATAAAGAATATTAAGAAATATTACCGTTCAATACATTAATTATGAAATGAATAAATTATGATTTTTGTTAGATTTCTGTTAGATTTTTCACTACATAGACATTTTATAGAAAAAAATATACTGTACTAATACAATACATAAAAATATACAAATACAATATATAAAAACAAAACTAAGTACATATAACTAAAATTAAATGAAAATATTTAAAAATGTTTAAATTTTTGCAAAATACAAAATCAATTAAATTTGAATAGTCATGGTGCCAATGATGTTAATGATAATAATAAATGACGATGACAAAATCGATCTAATCTATAATGTACCACTCTTAGGCACATACACACACACGCACACACACACACACACTCACGCAGCTAATGCATAAATATGGAAAAGTAAAACTTTGTATGGCATAAAACAAAACTGAAAACATAATCCATTATGAAATCCCGAGCATTAAAATGAGGAATGACCACTTAACAAAATTACAATTCCACCGGAGATAGATGGTGTGTGTGTGTGTGTGTGTGTGTGTATGCGTAGCCGTCGTTTACGAGTATGTGTCAACATACTGAAAAAAGGGGTTCATTTGTTGCCCCGACGAGAGATATCGTCTGTACATACATACGTTCGTTATGTACATCATCAAAATTGTTGAACGGCAAGATTTATGCAGATAATCGCAAAGACAAAAAGCATTCGGACTAAAATGAAAAAATTCGTTGGTTCCGGTTACTTTGGTTTATTATATTGTAGCAGCACAACTTTAAATCAGAAACCAACCACCATCGAGAAGGTAATGATTATCTTAATAGATATGAGTGGAAGGACAGAATTGAAATCTCCATCTGTTTGTCCCTGCATATCTCGTATTTAGTAAATCTGAATTTAAATAATGTCTTCATCTTGACCCGAATGGGAGGGGACTAATGGGTTGTCTGTCTATTGTTTCTGATTCAATACTGCCTCTCTAATTTTTCTATAGGCTAAACATTTACCTTTATTTTTTCCTTTCGGGCCTTCACTTTCGGAGTTTTTTTACGTCGCGTCTATTGACACATTTACTCGATATGTTACCACCATAAACGTAGAAGAGGATGAATTAGTAGAATGAGCAACAAAGTTATCCTCGACAAACAGTCTGCCACCATAGAGATTTACATGCGACTCTAAATATGGCGCTTGACATCGGAAATATTTATGGCGAACAAAGTGACTGAGGGGAAAAAATCACTATAAAATTGCTGAGGATTTCAGTGATAACGTCATAACCATTCTCGCTGCTCTGTGAAACTCATAGTCAGCAAAATGTCATGCGAGGACGACTACTGTAGACCAGAAAAGCTATACGATACTCGTTTTTTTAACAAAATTTGGTGTCGCAAAAAGACCAAGCATAAATAATGACAGCTTAATCAACGGAATCGATGATATTATATATTCAAGTGGCAGAATTTCGCTCTTGAATTATGAAATTTCTACAATTCTTGTACTGTTATTAAAAAAACCTCATTAAAAATAATTCCGAAATTTGTGAATCGTGAGTCTTTTACGATTTTAATGGTTTTCGTGTTAGTTGCTACTAGTTGTGTTAGTCCGAAATCATATCTGCCAAAAACAAAACATCTCAGCAACTTCTGCCCCTTTCGGTTATCGTCTGTTTCGAAACAAAACAGAAATCCACTTCCGGTTGAACGATTGCCACCAGACGGAACTTGATTTTCCTCATTCCTCATTCGATGCTTCTATCGCTTCACGGTCGTAAATCTGTGTCACTTCGAGTTTGCCAAGCGCTCATACTCGTAACTCGTGATATTCGATGATATTCTTGAATGTTTTGCATAATTTTCGCTCAGTTTGTTTTGCAACAGAATGAAACGAAAAAGAAGAAGAAAAGTTGGCGATACTGGCGCGAATACTATGATGGTTGGTGGTGTTCGCCATATTTATCTCACAGCATATTTTCGAATATGCTTTTGTCAAATTGTCGCTGTAAGACATTGTCGTAACGAGAATGTTGTTTTTTTTTTCTTTTTAGCTAAATACTTTTGGTGCTCTATTAACTAAATACAAGACTGTTATATACAATGTATTGGAATGTTTATAACTATGTAGTATGTACAAATATTTACAGTATAGGGTTATCCAAAATAGAATATAGGAAGTTTTTTCTAAATAAAACACAATACTATTTTTAATTTTAACAATTTTTTGTTAGTTAATTATCAGTTACGGTCTATGACAATTACGAATATTATGGAAGACAATATCTGACATCCGAACGATCACCACGACCACGTTTACAGACAACAATTGGAAAATCAAAATTTTCAATTCTTCAATTCTTGAGAACAGCGTGAAATAGAAGTTGATGGGTTATTGGCAACATCTTCAATTGGCAATGTTTTCAGACTTTGATTTATCATGAACATATTCAGTTTCACCAAATATGTTAAACAAATTTCGAATTGTTTGTTCCTGTGGACAATTATGCCGAAAAAATCACGTATATTTTATTGAACACTGATTTTCAAAATAAATTTTAATAACTTTAACACACTCTGTGTAATAATTGTTAAAATTGTCTATCTTTGTAGTTTAGAAATAAAAGAAAATGACAAGAAACAAACATGGCATTTGACAAATATTCTCTCTCAACATCCTATAGGTACTTTTTAAAGATATTTTCTTATAAAACTTAAAAGCACTTTAAAAAACTTTAAAAGCAATTTTAAAGCAATGAAATGATATGTTCCAAACCGACATATTCGAAAATTAAATAAAATGAAATAGGAATATATAGAGGTTAAAAATGTACGTCAAAAATACGTTTAACTTGTTGTTGTAAGCTTCTCATCAAACTTTCAAGCTTTGAAAAACTTACTTTGGCGCAGTCGCTTTTAGACTGCGTCATCCATCCCGCTACACTAAATGAAGTAATTATTTTAATAACTTTTATTACTAATAATCGAGCATGCTTTCTGAAGGTTGCAAAATTTAAACTCTTCTTATGATAACCATAAATATTTGTCTCTTTCTGTGCGACAATGGAACTCGTAAGTTATTCTCGAAATTGCTTAAATAATGGCTGTAATTAGTAAGCCATGTAAATTACGCTCACGTAATAACTTCTTTGAGATAAGTTTTTATTTTATAGTAATTTCTAGAGTACGAGTATGTACTTTGTAACTGAAAGAATTATTGCATGAACGTGCTTTGCAACGTGATCTGCATGCCGAAAAATGTAATTGAAAGTACAAGGTTATACGTACCCACTTTATTGAGAAATTGGTATGTTTGTAAAAAGTTAAAGAAGAAATAAAACCTTAAGAAATCATTAAAAGGATCGTCTGATACTGATTCCGACGGAAATTTTTTACCAGAAGATATCGTACAATTTCTTATTATCCATAAATGGTTTTTGATCAGAATTAACTTAATAACTCCTAATAAAACCGCATTGTTTTTTCGTCTAATAATTAGAACAACATTATTGTAGGAAAACATTTTAAAAAATATGCAATTTTAACAAATAATTACATTTTCTTTCGTCATTATTATTACTTTTACTACATAGAAAAAGTTGGGCCTGAATTATTTGATAAAACATGAAAAATGGCGATAAGTATTTCTTTTAAAGCACAAAAAACATCCTCTAGAAAAAGAAGCTTGCGGCTGAAAGACGAAAAAAGAGGAAAATAAAACATTTCGTCGACCTCAGGATACGAATTCAAACTTGAGAAGCATCAGTTGATTTGTGAAGAAAATCAGAAACATCAAATCTAGCCATACTTGAAAAAATACTGAAAATGAAACCATCAATCATTTCAGAACATGACATAAATCATGTCGCAGTTAAGAAGAGTGCATTTGTTATTACGACGCGTCGTGTCCAGCGGGGCATTATTTTCGATTTAGAAAAGCATGAGAAAGAGACCGCAAAGTTTATGAAACTGTAAGAGTAATTGGTGTGATGTTTCAGGAAAATTTCAGAATCTATCAAGCAAATTATTAAAACCTATTGAAGATATTTAAGCTCGGTACAATATATTGCCCCGGAACTACTTGCATACTATATGCGTACATATACTCTCTGGCGCATTATGGCGTTGTTATAGTTCTACCAAATATAATTTTGCTCAGCATGCACAACTTTTACACTTTATAACATTCTATACAGCAATAGCAATAACCACAACACTGACAACAACAACAACAGCAATAACAGCGTCGAATACAATAAGAAAAACCGAAAACCAAACAAATTCAGTCTGTTTATTTGCGTATCTGTACGTATCCTTATGCGACTGCATATGCGGCACGAGATCGTCCATACGGATTGCCACACGTCACACATGCTGCAGCGAGCACCCACGTATGTTGCTGGCAAGTGATATGGCAGCGCCCAGAGTACATACAAGTACATACATTGAAAACGACTTTGTCCCTCTTCGATCCTCTATATAAAGCCCTCTCTCTCTCTCGCCCATTATCCTTATCTAAACCAACAATACCGAGGAGCCTACAACAGTCGCCACAACTACAAAAACAACATTAGTTCAAGTATGACATTTTTGTTTCATGTTTATGCACCACCGCCTGTTTTTTCCGCCTCCTTTGTCGCTTCTCTTTCTCGAAAAAAGTGTAGGTGTTCGTAAATATACGAGTATTCATACAGCGCCAACACTAAAGAGAAAAGTACTACATAGAAGCACTATTGTGACTTCTTCTCCTCTACTGTTAACCATATTCCAGCCAACAACAAATGAAGCGGAGGACATATGTGTACATCCTCGAGCAGATGAGGCTTGTCCCTACCTCTTTCTCATACCCTTTTAGTTATGTGGCGAATATTTACAACCGAACGGAACCGTATTTTCTCTCTTCCTCCAATCAATTTTCTGCTGTTGCTACTGTCTATTCCCAAGGGCCCCCCCGGAAAGTTTCACCTTGTTTCCGCGTTGCTGGCAAGAGCGAGTACTAACCACACGCTGAATGGGGCCAGACTCCATTTTGGTTTTTCTATTGGAGCAAACGCCAAAAGTGGCAGGCAGTTTGCTGCTTATTTACTTGCGTAGCAGCTCCGCCCAAGTAATCTTTGATTTCTCTTCTGGTCACGTGAATTTTTGCACTTGCGTGTTGAAACTTTAGTGTTCGAATTCGAAAATGACGCTGGCAACGACGTTTCTGTTTCGGTCAGTTATGTACGAGCACAGTCAGTCGATTTGCGGATAAATTTAAGCAGATTTTGTAAGTTTATGGTAAGCTTTTATAAATAATCTATTCACGAATGAAAAGGTTTTTTAAACACCTTTTTTTCGAAGAAGTATCCAAAAAATGTTTTTTATATCATTCTTCTGTCTTATATTTTAGTAAAATTTCTGGAAATTTATAAAAATCAGAGCACTTTCTATTATACTAAACCTTTAAACCTTTATAGCTTTTATATATTTTTATGTTTTTTATGCTTTTATATAACTTCAAATCTATTCCTTTTATTCCTTATTTCTTTTTTTTCCTTTAGAAAAAATAAAAAATTCCTATTTTTTTAAGGCAAGGAATGACAAGGATTAATAAAAGAAGATTTCGACCAATGTTGAGATGGACAAAATATTTAAATCTCACAACTTAATTGAACTCAACCGCAAAAACGAGACTGCTGTAGCGTAAATAAAATTTCAACCATTTACAACTTTTAAGTTCTTTAGTTCTTTAGCACTGGAAGTTCTCTATTGGCCGAAAATGGGTTAAGATACTTGGAAAAGCATAGAGTCTTATTTTAAATGCTTACATTTTTTCACTTTAAATAAAATTTCATACCTAAATCAAGTATTAAAAGGTTTTTCAGACTATGACTTTTCAGACTATGTTTTAACAAATTTCTTCTGTTATAATAATTACCCTTTTTTCTCAGGAGTAAAATTACTTTCTCATACACAACATATTCGACTTAAAAAATGACAATAATTAATAATGTCCATATTTTCTAGGTCTATGAGACCATTCCAGACCATTAATTTTCGCAGTTTTAAACTAATAACTTATTTATCTGACTCCATTTAAGTTACTTTATAAGGAGTTTATAAAAATCTGAAAATTTTGGAACCATCTTCTTGGGAGAAATAAATTTTTAAGATGCCTCCAAAAACATTCATAAAAAAACCTATACAAAAATAAGTCGGACAACTAAATATTTACCACAATATTTATTTATCCACAGTAAATGACTTAGATAAATTAATTGAATTTTATGCAACTAATGTAATGTTTAAATTTAAGATGCTTTTCTATATCGCCACTGAAACAACAACAAACCCTTGATACTATTACGAAGATCTAAACGCAACGCATACATAACATTTACCAACATCGTTACGGCCATAATCCGCTTTATGATTTCAACAGTAGCTGACACTCAGTGTCGATGGATGACAAACGTTATCGCAAGCGCTTAGAGACTAACAGTCACTTCTTCGGTGCTCAACCGATGATTGGTTAGTCGGAATTCCGCCGGACGCAGCGTAGCGATAGTAGTGAAATTGAGTGAAGGTGAGGAGAAGTGGAAATCTCAGTCCACCGCACTGCTAACGATTCTCCTCACATTCTTTCTTACTCGGACACTGTTGGGATGATTCTGTGCGAAAATGTCACACAAATGCGATTACCTGGGCTTGCCCATTTGTAGGACTGACGTGATGAAGTGGTGGCGATGGTGGCGGTAGTATGAGGCCTTAAATCGTATTATGCTTCCGAATGGAAGTGGCCACAACGTGAGTGCTGATTACAGTTATACACACGTACGAATACCATTCAAACGAATGTGAATTTAAGAGCCCTCGAATGTTGTGCGAAAACAAACAACTACACAAACAATGCAAAACCCAGAAAATTAAACAATCGGAGAGGGTCAAAAGTGGCGTATAAATTCGACTTTGTGTAATTACAAAATTTATGATCCCTTTTTCTATTATTGTGATGATTTTCCATCCTTAACAATGTTCGAGTTTAAGCGCTTGCAGGTGGTTGGTTGAATTAATTTTCCAAAACTTTTCAACCTCAGCAATAATAAATACTCGGATCTCGGATGAAGAATACAAATTTTAGCAGGGAACGTTATGAAAATTGATTTTTGATTAAATTTGGATAGTTTTAGAAAAATAAAAAATGTTCTACTAAAGCAAAATAGAAAATATTTTCTCGAATAAATGCTGGTTAGTTACTCTTTTAGGTATTTCGTGAGGTCTGGTCACTTTGAGAAACTTTTTTTCATATTCTTTTATGTCTCGTATTCGTTCGACTCGGATCAAAAGGCAAAAAATCCCAACATAAATACTGTAACAGAATATAATCTGCAGAAAATCCTAGAATTTAATTTTCCGCGCTTATGGGCGCGTGAGGTGTTAACGTGATTGTCAAGTAACACAAAACAAGTGTCATCGCTATCATCTAGAAATCCTTATCCTATCCTTTATCCTTTTGAAAGATAAATTGAAAAAAGTCGGGCCAAAATAATAGAGAATGAGAAAAAGAAAAATGCTTTTGTTCTTTATATTAAAAAAGGAAAACTTTAAATAACATTTTTTTAATCGTTGTAAACGGATTTCCTTTTTTTCCTCCCTTTTATTCTAATTCACACAACCTTTATACGTTTTTTGAGACTTTATTTTGAAACTATAAAATGGTCCCTCAAGACAATTTTTCAGCAAACCGTGTTTATCCATATTAAATCATATAAGAAATAATGTTGACTGAGTTATTTTAATCAAGAATATTACGATTTTCGAAACTTAGATTAAAGCTCGTTTGGCTAGTGATGATGCCTTCCCTTTCTTCGTGAATTCAAAGGAAATTTATTAATATTAATGGATTCATTTATTGTATTAATGTTTCTCGCATAAAAGAGATGCCCTTCTAAAGTTTTGACCTCTCCATAGATCAGCTTACAGCCTCATTTCATCCACTACTCTTCCTCCTCTTCCTCCACTACTACCATCGTCTTCCTGATAGAATATAATCTTTCAATTAATACGAATTTATTGCGTTCTCTGCGTTAAAAAGACAACGCGATAAAGTCAAGAAGCATATCACTTGCTAGACCAAGGATATCCTGTTGCCCGTAATTTGTCCTTTTGTTACACGTGACGGCAACAAAGCCAACAAAAAAGCAAAACGGAACAATTGAGACTTCCTTCCGAAGTCATTGTGAATAATAAAAACACTGATTTTCCAAAGCCGAGTCACGTGTACCTTCCCGTAGTCGTGTACCGCGGTGAAAAGATAAAAGACTGACGAGGCAAATAAATTAATGGCTGGCACGCGCCGAGTGCCACTTTGTATGGCAAGACGAGTCGTCGCTGGGTCGACGTTTGTGGTGCGGTGTGGCGTTGTCTCAGCTTAATGGAGTTGTTGTCGTTGTCGTTGTCGTTGTTGCTGGTGTCGCAAAGTGTTTGCTGAGCACTTGATTATCATAATTTGTGGCCTGTGTGCTGTTGTTGTTGGTGCATACTGGGCATTGGACAACGCACAATAAATGCATATTCTGGATTAGGTTTTGATATGTAAACAGATTTTCCCGAAAGACCACCCATGGACACTCCCAGGGGTATTGTTACGTCATCACCTTATGCCCAGATCTTCATTTATCCACTGCTCTTATTCATTACAGGCCCGTGTGTGATTGGGATGAAGTGACCCAATGGTAAGTGTGAATGGATTCCATTAATTGTCGGCACATGTATACGTCATCCGTTTATCGCCTTTCGAAAATCAGAACCGGAGTAACCAACCACATAGAAAGCCGCTTAAAGCACTACAAATCGGTGACACTACGGCTACCAAGTTTTTAATATGAATTTGTTGCAATTTTATTACCTCTGTTTTCTTCTTCGGAAGCAAATGCCGCGCACTGTAAAGAACTCTTTCGAGTAGCGGAGTTAAAAGACTGCGCCTTTTAATATGGTGCATATCTTTTTAGTGCGCTACTTCCGCTTTTTACTGCGCTAGTTTTTATGCCCACATAAAAATAAAACCGCATCAAGTGATATTTAAAGCATTTTTAGATCATTGGCCACAGCCGGAAGAGGCAAAAGGTTAGTGGAACTTAACAATGTTAGCTTTATTACAATGGTAAGAACATTTTTGGGTTTTTTTTAGAAATTTCTATAAACTATTTAGTTTTTAAAAATTCCAATGCATTTTAATTAATTAAGTGCATTGCACTATTTTTATTTTTTGTGTATGTTTTGGAGTTTTTAAAATACAAACCGGCCATGTTTTTAAAAAAAATTAAAATAATCAAAATAATATAACCTCTAACATAGACAAAAATCGTGTTTTTCATGCAACAGGATATCTCAAAAGACTAATTTGATTCAATAATTCTGTTAATGAGTTTGGTATCAATTCGTCAAAGCTTTTTGGTTCCTCTTTGTACATTATTAAGCCATTAAAAAGCCTTTGTATTACGCATAATAATTATTATTATTATTATTCAATAAAAATGAGAAGTAATTGTACTTTCAAAAATTATATCTAAAATATTACTCAAGTACCATCACAGAGCCAAAACACCACATAAAGTAGAAGAAAAAACAGATTTCTCTATGATTTCTTTTCATCCAAGAAGGAAGCCTTATTAAAACCATAGAGAAAATCTGATTAAAATTTAAAAAGACAGTCGTATTAAAATATAAATTCAATAAGAAAATCTTATTGTTTTCCATAGTCTTTTTAAAATAAAAAGATGTTTTTTTATTTCATTGGATGAATGAATAACCAAGATTTTAAGATTTCATTAATTTATTTTATATTATTAATACTCACAAAATTTTACGGTTAAAGCCTGGAAAGCAATATGAATTTCTTATTAAAATCACGATTAATAAGATTAACTTTTCATTAACTTTTTATTAACTTTAAGACAATAAGATTTTCTTTATAAAATTAATAAGATTTATGAAAAAGCATATTATTTGTATGTTTTAATAAGATTTTATAGGAAAATGGCTCAATATTATTAGCTCAGATCTTATTATTTTTATTTGGTACTATTTTTCATAACAATTTTTATTGAAAATACAACTAAACGTTTTTAAAATTTTTAATAAAAAACAAATTATATTAACAAAAAATTAATATAGAGTCGAATTGAAGGCAAGACATTTAAGATGTCTATTGAAACAATAGAAATTTTGAATAGTATTATAAACTATGTCGAAAACTTTCAAGACGTGAAAACAAGGTGGTAGCATTATCGAGTGAATTAATTCATAAGCAACATACGAACATTGAGTAATATTTTAAATACTTTCGTTTTCCCAAAACTGTCCACCTGATCATCAGATCTACCAGCTGTCCATCGAAGCTACGCTTAGAGTACGATAATGTCATTTCAGAAGAAAAAAACACTGACCCATTGAATAATACTACAAGATTTCCTTTTCATTATAAACGTGAACACTTTCTGCCAAAGTATTGCCATTGCTCAATCAATCAATGTCCATACCAATAGTTCCATTTCTCGATGGAAGTCAACTCGAATCGAAGTCACCTCACAACGCAACACTTCTAAATTGACCGGTAGAAGGACATCCTGTTACTATCTTGGCGAAACATAAGTGATTAAGTTCCGCTTCGTAACTCATCGCCGGAAATAAATCAAATAAACTAAAATCTCACACGCAAGTAATGAAGGTGAAGCCAAGTGAAAAAAGGAATGGCAGGAAGGAAGGAAGAAAGGGAGCCACTGAGCGAAAATTTCCTCACCCATTATAAACCTGTCGATGAATTGCAACAACAATAAATCACACATCAGCAAACAATCAATGATCAAAGCCCAAAGGGTTAATAATACAACGATAAAAAAGTAGAAAAAGAGAAAGAAAAAAATTAGGTCTCGGACCTATTGCATGCTTATTACAGAAGAGAAGGAAATGGAGGAAGAAGAAGGTGCAGCAGTAGCTTAACATCCCCTTTTTATGTACAAAAGAGGTTACACTGAAGTCGATATGAAGAGCCGGAAAACCACAAATGAAGAAGTAAGGAAGGAAAAAGCCACTCTCGCTCACTCACTTGCATACATATATACGTACATTTGTCCTGCAGTTATTTGTTCTGCTTTGTTTGTTTGCGCAACATTTGCGGACGGAGGATTTATGCTCGAGGATTTATGGGATCGCGGATTGGTTACACGAGCATTGTGATTATTGTGCTTATTTCAAGCACCATATGGCAACTGACGAAAAATGCTACCAAAATCATTCAAAGGGCGCATCACATCATATCACATCCAAGTTTTAAGAAAGAGAATTGAAATCATTTCTCTGCGGCTTTGTTTAAAGACCGCCGCCGTTTCTCGAACAAAAGGCCCTGACAATAATGCAAAGGCATAAATAATGAATTTCATATTTATTTGAAGTGCAAAAGCTGCTGCTTCTACGAAGACGAATTCTGTGATGTTGTCGTTGAATGCGTGTCGCAAGTTAATGCGGCCACATTTTTGGCACATATGGTCAAAGAGTTTTGCAAGGTGGCGAGATGTGCTTTGAGGTGGTGCAGGCAGATGGAAAGTCATTTAAATAAAAACAACAGAGTAAATGGGCTTTGTCATGTTTCTCTGTTGTTTCGATGAATGTTGAATGTTGTAGTGCCGCACATCATTTAGCAGAAAACCAATGAAAATTAATGAACTGCTGAGTTGATGTTTTAATAATCTCGTCTTCGTTTAAGCTAATAAGAATATTTTTTTCTTAACTTGAAATTATCAAGATCAATTAGAGGCCGAGATTCAGGTTGAGTTTGAGACTTGAAGTTGTTGTTGTTGTTGTTGCTATTATTATTAATGAGTAACACACTAACAAATTTTTTAAGTCAAATGGAAATCTTATCTAATGAAAATAATTCATACGAAAAACACACGAAAACCAAAGAAAAAATTTTATAAGAATTCTGCATTTCAATAAAAAAAAATTCTATAAATATTCCGCTTTTAACAAAAACTGCTGAAACCACTACAACGTAACTGTAGTGGTTTCCCCCGAAATACCCCGCCACGGAATTTTTTTTTTTATATCTTCTCCACCATATAACCCTCGATCACGTTGACATGCGGCGCACTCACTGTCTTATTTCATTCAAGCCAATTAAAATAAATTGCCAAACATTTCAATTCAACAATCTTGATTCTGCTTCATTTAATTCTTCAACAACAAAAGACGAGCGAGCGCGTTCACCCGAACTTAAAAAAGGACTCCCTGAATTCCTTCAGCAATTATTGTGCGTAGAACATTTCTTCAATCTATGTAGAAATACTTTCATTTGTTCGTTCCGCCAATACGAAACTATGAAAAGCCAAGGAAGTTATCATCCGATAGCAACACTTGCCGACCGCAATCAGCCATTACAGCTTCTTCGTCATCCATTACTCCATCCATTTCGCCACTCTCTCTCTGTTTTCACAGTCTTCTGATTGCGTATTCAAATGTACAACGATTAAATTTGAAACAAAAGTAATAAAAAATTGTATTTTATGTGCCGCGGTAAATTATTGTAATACTTTTACTGCCTTTGAAACTACTCGCCGGAGATGGACGAAGGCGGGCCAGCGTTTTAAAGGGCAAAAATTCACTAACGTGAAAGCGTGAATTTTCTGTGATTGAAAGAAATTTTTAAAGTTATTTTGAAATAAATGGACCAGAATCGCATCATTTTAAGGAGATTTAAACTCTTTGAACTCTTCTTGAACAAAAAACTAACTAAACTTAAAATAAAAAATCTGATGCGTGCGTACAATATATTGTATGTTGTTTGGTTATATGTACGTAAAGTTCTACAAAACCCTTTAAGAAAAGTGGCCCTTCGCCACAACCAATTATAACCAAAATCGGTGTTACACACTTAGACGTTATAACAGTCAAAAATACAAAATATCAATTTTCTACGGTTAGTCGTTTTTTAGTTACATATATACATAATTTTTAAAAAAACCCTACAAGAAAAGTGTCCCTTCGGCATAACCGATTGCAACAAAAAATGGAGGCGCACAACTAGATGTTAAAACAATCCTAAATACAAAATTTCAAGATTTCAAAACTTTCTGCGGCTAACCGTTTTTTAGTTATGCCAGATACATACGTACAGACGTAGAGACGAAACGAGTCAATATATTGAATTCGAAATTTTTCGCGATTACAATACTTCCTTTACTTCGACGAATATCCGGAAATTATTTAGCTATTTCTTTTATTTTCGAATTTAAAAAATTTTTCATAAAAAGCGTGACATATGAAAACCTTTCTGCATCTCTTCATTCACTTCCAGCAATTATAATCTCAATTTCTAAATGGATTGGTTCATCAAGAATATGGAACGGCTTCAAACTCGTTATACATAGATACATATTTCTCGCACACTTTCTTTTTTCGAAAATTTGAGAGAAATTCAAAGGAAAAGCTATTATATCTCTTTTATATTTCCTAAAACTAATCTAATCCACCCACTTTTACAATTACGTATGTATGTACATACATATGTATGCGCATATATCGTATATAAAGAACTGCTCCTTTGAACTGTGTCCACTAAAGGACTACATCGCCGCCCGCTCAGTGTCTTAATTGAATTTAGATCATTTGATCGACTTTTATGAAACTGACACTTTTCGCTTTCGATTTTATGCCAATAAATCATAAATCAATAAATAGTAGAAATAACATTTTTCCCTTTTCAGCAATTTTCGTGAAAATAAAGAATCCAAAGAGAGACTGAAGAGACTGAACGAAATTCGATAAAAAAGCCAAAGGTTATAAAGAAACGAAAAAAATGTGTAATAGAAGGACGTGACAAAAAGGACAACAAAAAGTGGCCTAATGATAGTTTAAGAAACAATTTGGAGTCGCTTCATTCTCTCTCTTTCTCTTATATGTACATACATACACTGTATGCCATGGAAGCATAAAAAATGACAAATACCAAAATAAGTTATCACCAACCACCACCACCATCATCAAGCTGCAGAATAAAAATGGGACAAGAGATGTCCTTAGGTCAAAGATACAAATGTATGTACAGACGGGTAAAAAAAATTACGCAAATAGAAATGAAAAGGTCGACAAAAATGGTTTGGAAAGACTGTTAAAAAGTGATTTGATTTCGTAAAACTACAAATTATTCGGAACAAGCATTACAAATTGAAAATACTCATGTTTTCTTACGGAAAAGAAAACAGTACAGAATCTGTAGGTAGGTAAAATGATTCACTTAACAGAGTGCTACTAATTATACAATAGCAACCATATAGAAATTTTCATGTGGATAATTAGCGGCTAAGTATTAAATTTCATGCGTAACTCGAGTACTTTTCTCGGAGCGACGTACTAAAAAAATGTCATGACTCTCGTTGTAAATATAATTATTTTTTTATATTATATAAACTAAACACTTACCATAAACATATTTTTACTGACGTAAACATTGTCCTCGTCATTACCGTAGATAGCACGATAGCGTACATATTTGCTATGTTGATTCATGTCTTGCCAATTGCGTAACCATCCAACAGCTCTGACCAAACTCAATGGTAGCATCATCATCGCCATCATCATCTACTTCTCCTCCAGCACTACCTCAACGAGTGTGTCTTGCTTTGATAAGAAACGACAAAATGCTAAGATCGTCATTAAACGGAATGCTCAACGTCACTGCCATCAACATCAGCAGCGTCTTCACCAACCACATGATGGCCGCAGCATGAGTTCCAAACCAAGCCAACAGTATGTGAAAAAGTTGTAAAAACACATTCCTCGTTGTCCGCAATCTGCTACAGTTCCATGTTGTTGTATTCAGAAGGAGAAGAAGAGAAGTTGAGCCGTTCGTTGAGGAGTGTTCGTAACCTTAGGAAATTGTATCAAGCAGGCAAGCTATTCGCGGACATACATTTTCTAAGCTCTCGGAAATAAAGCTTTCTTTCTATTAAAAGCTATTATTTTTCATGACGCAAAGCCGATTTATGAAAATATTGTTTCCTTGATTATGCGCAAATGTGCGTGTGTGTGTATGTGTGTGTGTGTGTGCATGCGTGCTGCAGAAGTCGATTTCGTCTCGTCGAGAAGATACGACGCTCCACACCTGGCAATGTATTTTTAAATTCTCGCTTAACCGAATGCCGTTATAAGAAGAACTTGCTTTAAAGGTTTCCAAATTACACTTAATTTGCAGAAGTTCCATTTATGCTTCAAACCTGCTCCTTCCTAAAGGACAAGAGAAGCCCATTTATTGCTCTGTTAATTTGTCAGTAGATTAAATAGAATGATTATTAGATTATTAATTAGATTAATTAGATTAGAATAATTTTTGATAACATATTTTCCGATTAAATACGCCACTGAATAATAGTATGTACTATACTCTTAAATTACTCGAAAATATCTATTTACATCTCTCACAATAAACATTGAAAAACTGAAGACAAACACAAAGTTTTTATAACCTTATATCTAATCGTTGACTGCTGGCTCATCAGCATTTCCGGATCCTCAATGGTGCGACTCGACGGAATATAAACCTTAAATGCGAACTTGGACTTCACAAAGGATCCAGTATTGAGAATAGTGCAACCATGTTGCGTCTGGGATAACGATTGACACGAATCGCCCACCACAATGAGATCAGGCAGTGGGTAGAGCCAAAGCGCTGCATCGTAATCCCAGCTGACCGGCACCGCAATGGGATGTATGGGCGTCAAATGACCCTGGCAGAAGAGTGTGCGTGCAAAATGCTGATCGATATGCTTTGTGGCTTTGTGGCAAGCATGGGTTGTGGCTACCATGTTGCTGAAACGACATGGGTTTGTGGCTAGCAGTGTACGTCGCCATACTTTGCGCAGCCCGGCTACCAGAGATTCTGGAATTGGCGGGCGTGGCATTAGATTAGGCGCACTAGGGTCTTCGCAGGATGGCACCAATACAAGATCAGTTTCCTTCTTCAACTGTTCACAGCCCTGCGTCAGAGCGGCAAGAGCATTGCAATTTAACTGCAGGGTAAAATAGTTAGTGACGGATTGTCTTCTGATGCAGCATAAAATACCGCTGACGCAAGTACTTCGCCTTCGCCGAGTACTTCGCTAAAATACAACGCGGTTTCGTGTCAAGACCGAATTTCTTTGTCTGATTATTATACTTGAAGCGAGGTACTTGAAAAGCGCTGATCAAGCTGAACACTGATTCTTCTTCATCATTTTTCTTCAAAATTTTTCGCCCGCGGCGCTATTTCTATTTCGATTTATAAAACCCCGCGATTTTTGTTCAATAGTTTTTTTCATAGTGGACATCGCAAACTGAATAGTAATTTGAAGATACCACACCAATAAAGAAATAACGGTAAACGCGTCACTGCTTCAATCATCTAGGACTCTAACGTTGCACACTTAGTAGAATCGTATTATTGAAAATATGCATAGTAGTAAAAGTCGAAAAAAGTAGTTTATACTTACGTTACAAATTGCATTTTCTCCATAAATACTGCACCCATTTAAACGTAATACATTTTTTTAGAAAGCTTAAAATACATGTTATCTAATTTTTACTATATTTGCTTCGGTTAATTACACATTTTTGTTCAGAAAAAATTATTTTATTTATTATATTATTAAAAAAGTATTTTTATAAAACTATACATATTTCGATAAAAAGTTATTTCACAGAAACTAATGACAATTTCATTAGCTTTCAAATGTACTAATGTCATACAAATATCTTACATAGTTTCGGAGATATAGACGATTTTATTTCAAATTTCAAGGGGCTCCAGCCCCGCCCCCAAGGGAGAACGACATTTTTTTTTGGCTTGTTGGAGTCAGGACAAAGACCACTAATACCCAAAAAATCAACCAAAAAATTGGAGCTACTTGATAACGGTAAATATGTTCCTCAATTACTAGAACCATTGTTACGTCTCAATTTATGACCAATCGGCGTAGCAACCACTCGCACGTTTTCATCGGAATGTAACTCGGTCGTAAAGTGCGGACCGGCTTTATTCTCGTTCCTTATCTCCCAATTAACAAAGTGATTTGATGTGATGTTACATAATTTTAATGGTATTAAAATATCAAAAATATTTTAGTCATCGAAGAAGAGGGTCGCAAATACAACATATACTTCGTCGTAACCTTACATACATAATTAGTATGCAAACCAGATATAAACTTTTTTACCAGAAGTTCCACGTGTAAGCCTCCCTAATGTTATTATGTTTGCTAATTGACTTTTCATTGTAGTGACCAGAGATAACGAGATAGGAAACTGCTTAGAGACCCATCGTATATGTCAAAAAAAAACGAAATTTGGTAGTTAGGTGAAACACGTATAGTGTATGTGTCGTGTATATGTAGTTCACCACAAGACGTCACGTTTATATGACATTTCTTTTGTTTATTATTTTAACAGATGAAAAATGTTTAGCTTGTGAAAATTGTTTAGCTATTTCGCAAAGAAATTAGTGTTTTTAGTGAATTTAAATGAAGTTAAATCATGCACTGGACCTCGGAAGTAGCACTTGCCGGGGCTGTATACGAACGGCTTGCCATTTTGGAGCAGGATGATTGGCCTGCAACGGCAGGCATGGACATTTCAGTGCAGGGAATTTTGTTGCGAGCTCTGGTATTTTTCTCCGGCCAATCGGAGTTGATGGGTCATGTTTTGAGTGGTACCGCATCGGATCCGATATCAGCATATCAAGGCACCACCTTGTCGCACAATCATGAACACTATGTGATACTATCGTCGGGAGCCACGGTCTTAATGCAATTGCTCGGGGCTCAGTCAGTCGATTTGAATGGAAGTGGAATGGAAATGGAAATGAACTTAGCATTTGGAATCGCAACGCAAATGCAGAAATTAAGAAAAGGTACTTTAATTAATGATTAAATTATTATTTAAGTGTTTTATGTGATGTTTTTGTATTTTTTCTAGTACGGGCGTTGCTGTACTTGGCCACACGGTTGCTCGATTTACTCACGCACAAATCCGCCGGATTTACTTTAGCTTTAAATCAAAAGAACAATGAAATGTATTATATATATGTATTATATAATGTATATAATAATATGTAACATATTATTTTTATAATTCAGACTGTATATTTAAATGTTACTACATAATATTGTAGGAAAAATTATTCATCTAATAACTTAAATGTTATGTATCGGATAAACACATTAAATGTGGTTGTATGCATAAATAAATAAATACATGAAAGAACTTAAATTCTTATTATTTAAAAGCAATTCTTTTTTACCCTACACCCGAAAGGATGAGGGATAGATTCACTTTGTGCTTCTGTTTGTATCGCATTAAAGGAGGCGTCTGCCTGTAAGTCTGTCAGTCCGTCCGTCTGTAGAAATCACGATTAAGGGAGAACTAATAGAGCTGTGAAATTTGGGACGAATATACTTGGTTGTTTGGTATTAAATACAATACCAACATGGTTGTTTGGAACTAATATGCAATCTTGCGTCCAGAAGATTTATAACTTCAAAACCATGTTCGTTATTGAACTTTTGAAATTTCGCTAGAATGTTTAGCTATTGCAGCAAAGATAAAAGGAAAGAAAGTTACTCATAACTACTGAAAATAAAGAATACACCTAAACAAACAAATGGCGGAATTCTGTACATTTAGTTAACATTATTTGTATCGTTAAATACGATATCCATGAATAAAATAGAAGATTTCATCTAAAATTTATTCATTTCGTCAATTGTGGTGAAAAAATCAATGATATTATAAAGCAGCGTTACATTTTACGTTAACAAAAGAAAATTCAGAAAGTACAAAAAAGGTAAAAGTACTTTTTGTAGTACTCGGTGTAAAGAACACAATAATTTTCTGTTCTAGGAAGTAATTTGTACTCCGCGAAGCAAGAATAAACGTTTTGTTAACAGTTCAAGCACATTTATGCACTAATGTATTTGCTTATTAAGAAAAAAATCAAATTTATTTGATATTGTAGCATACCGACAACACTGCTTTGGTACCAGAATTCATAAGAGGCGCAAAAATAGATGCGTTCTATACGAACGGGCAACACTAGTATCGGCAAATTCAATGGCGAGGTGAACTAAAATATGAGGGTATACCAACGCCATTTCATGTCTGCTCTTTTATTTTAATTGGATAATCAATTTAATTTTACAATGTTTTATTTTGCTTGAATTGTTCATAGAATAGGTCATACAGTTTCTGGTATAAAATAGTGGCGGATTTGATCGTATGAAATAATTTACATTAGATTTTTTGTTGTTAATCTGCACTTGCAATGATTTTTAAACTTAAAATACTTTTCCCAAATAGGTTATAATTAAGAAATAAACTATTAAAAACTAAAATGGATATTAAATAGACTAAATATTGGCATAAATAAATAATTACAAATTGATGTCTTCGAATTCATTACTTATATGAAAAATTAACTAAGTTGCTATCTCAATACAAACGATTTGACTTAAAAATCTGAATTGTCATTGGGGTCTCAAAGCAGAACCCTCTCCGTCCCGATCACTCTTCATCAGGGGTCTGATGTTACCCCTCTCAATCCCGAACACACTTCATCGGGGGTCTGATGTTAACCCCTCTCCCGTGAACGTGCCATCGACAACAGGGGTGGTGACTATGATTTTCCTATACGAAAAACCTCGTTCCCTTTCCTTGACACTCTTCATACGGGGTCTGATGTTTGATTTTCTAAGAAGCATTTTTAGGTTTTTCACAAACACTACTTTATGCCAGAGTTGCATTTCTTAGCATTTTTCAGCAGTTTCCTATCTCGTTATCTCTGGTAGTGACCACCCAAAACAGAGATTTTTGGCCACACCGGACGTCCGTGTAATTAGTTACGGTAGTTAGCTACGATTTTGTGTAACCCACCCTACTTAACAGAGCTCCGAAATACTAATTTTCAAAATTAAATTAAAAATAAATAAAAGCAATTAAAGCAAGTAACAATTAAAAAAACTATAATGCAGTTTTATTCAGAAAATTATGCTCTTTCAGACTGTGGGCGAATTACAATCATACGTCTTATCTGTACCGAGATATTAATAAACACATTTTAACATTTCTTGGAACCTAAAAGAAAATCGCAGTAGCTGGCACCTAAAACATTTTTTAGGCATATGGCACTAGAAATTAGAAATTTTTAGGTACCAAGGTCATATCCCTAACCACTTTAGTATAGAAGTTATAGCGGAAAAACCAAAACAACATTTACTGGGCTCTCTAGCTAGATATAGGCCATTCATCTTACCGAATCTTATATAGTCGTACACTAGGGACAGGAGCCTAAATTTTTATAAAAAAATTTGAATTCGAACAAAGAGAAAAAATTATACGGCCAAAAGAAATAACAGAAAAATGTGAAAAAGGTTTAGGGGCCGTTGCTGGCACCTAAACAATCGTCGCCCTTGTTTCAGGGTGTTGGAAAGAAGTAGCGCACAATTTGTGAGTAACAGAATCCACAGTTTCTGTTATTAGCAGACAAAGGAGAAATAATACGAGTATACTCATATTGTTTCAACTTTTGCCATGTACTAGCATATTATTGAGAGGGTTTTCTAAAATCAGATAAAGAGAAATATATGTATATATGTAAACTAAGAGTTTCAGCCATTTTGTTGTTGTTTTTTTGCTAGATAATAATCAAAATATATGAAAACATTTTCATTGATTTTTAGATATTTAAAAATTTTCTAGAAAGTTGAGGCATATAGGCAATAATAAAGTAATATTTTAGAAATATTTTAGCACCAAAATCATGATCCAATTGACCTTAGTACACAAGATATTTCAATACATATAGCAACTTTTTAAAATTGATTTTTTTTATAAAGTTAAACATTTTTTGCTAAGTTTAAACTTATAAATAGTTTGCAATCTTAGAAAAGTTTCGCTAACAAAATTATAATCCTATTAACTTAGGTTCAAAAGATATTTCATTACATATACATAAGGAAAATTTTAAGTATCGTTATGAGGTACTTAACATTTTCTAGATTGTTGAGTCATATGGTCAATAATAAAGCACTATTTTAGAAATATTTTGGTACCAAAGTTATAATCGTAATCACCTTGGTACACAAAATTATGGCTAAGATAGTATTTATTTTAAATCGATGATAAAATATATTTACAATCATACGATTAGCATGAAAACCTGTTGGTTCAAAACTTTGAAATTTTCCCTATATTTCGATACCTCAATGAGGCCAATTGGTGCAATACAACTTGAATTGCAAAAATATAACTTAATAAGAATCTTTTTGCCATCAGAAAATCGTAGCTAACCTCACTTTTCACATATAGTTTGCAACGAATTTGTGGAAGCCAAAGCTCTGTTAATCTAAATAAGAGAAAGCTAATCTGTATACTTTTGTTTTGCTTATTTTTGCGAGCAAGATTGAAGGAGTGAACGAAATGAGAATAGAGGCCAATTTGCAGTTAGCTACATATCCCTGTGTTGGTGTATATTTTGAAAAAGTTTAAAAATTAAATAGAAATAGGGAGTTTTAAGAATGTAAACGAAATAGAAATAGGGAGTAGTCGTTCTGTCATCTTTTGTTTAATTTATTTTTTTACAAGATTTCTGTAGCAAAGGAAATGTAAACAACGAGTTTCAGCCATTTTGTTGTTGTTTTTTACCAAAAAAAAAAACCAAAATATATGAAAACATTTTCATTGATTTTTTAGATATTTAAACTTTATTTATTTTCTAGAGAGTTGAGGCATATGGGCAATAATAAAGTACTATTTTAGAAATACAGTAGAGTCGCGGTAGCGTGAACACCGGCTAATGTGAACATCCGGCTAGTGTGAACTCGAATGTCTTAACATTAAGCTCCTTATAACGTGAACTTCTGTGACTCGATAGGGTGAATAAATTTCTTTATCACTTTCATTAATGGAAAGAATAACTGCAATTCTGTTTCACACACTAATTCTATATTTCCCAACATTCCCAACGTATCGAGCAACGTTATTGTATTCCTAGTTTCTTCAATTTCAGTTTGCGTAAAAATGTCAAAAGACCTGTGTATCTCACTTTGAGTGAAAAGGCTACAATTTTAGATCAAGTTGATACATATAGATCATGATATGGTATATTAATATAGATATATGATATTGATATATATACTTTAGGTTCAGTAACAGACTAACGAGAATGGGTCAACGAAAACCCAGAACCTGACAATGTAAATGTATCGTAAAATAAATTTAGTGAGCCTGAAATTACGAAATATTTAAGTAAAATTAGTTTGAAAACGGCAATTTCATCTCCTAACACTGTTATACAGTGGGCTAAGGCATTGTATCGAATACTAAAAAATGGATTAATGAATTGATTGTATCGAACACTCAAAAATGGTTTAATAAATGACACTTTTTTGTAAACAAGAATGAAGTCGTTCGAAAAACTCTATTGAACTCATTCTGTTTTGGCACATTAATATGTACTGAAAATGACCCGGTAACGTCAACAAATTCGATACTGTGAACAGGCCTGGTTTTTTTGAGTTCACGTTACTGCGACTCTACTGTATATTGGTATCAAAATTATAATCGTAATCACCTTAGTACACAAAATGTTGACTAAAATAACAATCGCGTAAAAAAAAAAGAAACTGTACCCAGACAAAAATAGTGGATCGGTATTCGACTTTTCCACTAAAATTATTTTGTCTCTATTGTTCAGTAACATCATACGTTTGACTTTGTAATCTCAGTTATAAAAATGTGTTTCTCTTACTATAAATTATTTTAAATTGAAATTATTTAAACCGCGTTAATAAATTACTATTACTATAACTACTAGTAAATACTAGTAATACTAGTAATTTACTATTACTAGTAATTATTAGTAAATTACTGTTACTATAATTATTACTATAAATTACTACTATTAAACCTCTTACTATAAATTATTTTAAATCTACATTTCTTAAACCGCGTTAAATCGCGTAAAAAAGGAGTGACATATTTTGTGGAAATTGCGTTAAACTAAATTCGCATACAAAATGTCGCTACAAATTTTAAAATTGTTTCTAAAGCAGTTTCATGGCTAAATACTTCAAATTTTAACTACAGCTCAGAACTGCATTGTCATCTACACCATTTCCAATTGTAAATGAGAATTCGTCAAATGTAATTGAGAATAGCACAATTGAAATTGAGATTGTCTAATTGTAATTGAGAATAAAACAAATGAAATTGAGATTGTCTAATTGTAATTGAGAATAGAACAAATTAAATTAAGATTGTCTAATTGTAATTGAGAATAGAACAATTGAAATTGAGATTTTCTAATTGTAATTGAGAATAGACCAAATGAAATTGAGATTTTCTAATTGTAATTGAGAATAGAACAAATGGAATTGAGAATAGAACAAATGAAATTGAGAATAGAACAATTTAATTTGAGAAAACAATTTTTATTTTATCCTTTAGCTTAAATTTTGTAAGGAACATGCAAGAAGAAATACCCAAAAAAATTTCTTAGAATTAGCAAAGCATCGAAAGAAATCGTTATAAAAAATACAACGACCAGGACAGGTCAAGGACCCGGAAGGTTGGTCAACGATCAGCCTTCATCCCGTGGCCCGAACGTCCACCTAATCGGTGCTATTGGCACAAAGGGTGTAATTAAAATGGACCGACAAAGAGGGTCCATGTAGAGCCAGCAGTGCAAGGGAGTGAATACAATGCTTTTTATGGGTATTTCTTCTTGCATGTTCCTTACAAAATTTAAGCTAAGGGATTTACTTCTTTGAAATAAAATAAAAATTGTTTTCTCAAATTCATTTGTTCTATTATCAATTTCATTTGTTCTATTCTCAATTACAATTAGAAAATCTCAATTTCATTTGTTCTATTCTCAATTACAATTAGAAAATCTCAATTTCAATTGTTCTATTCTCAATTACAATTAGACAATCTCAATTTCATTTGTTTTATTCTCAATTACAATTAGACAATCTCAATTTCAATTGTTCTATTCTCAATTACAATTAGACAATCTCAATTTCAATTGTTCTATTCTCAATTACATTTGACGAATTCTCATTTACAATTGGAAATGGTGTAGATGACAATGCAACATAAACTATAAAATCGGAGCACAGCTCAATAGACTCATATTATCCTTTCGAAAGAAGTAAACATTCCTAAACATTTGAAAACGTGTATTTGAAAAAATCTTATTTATTTTTAACTTAAATGATTGTTAACTGTTTTAATTCACTTCGGATCTGATCGTTATGTAGTTAACATCGTTTAATTTAAAGCACTTCGGTGCTCTCAAGTTTATCTTAAATAATTGAATATTTAATAAAACATTTGGTGAACTCGGATCATACAATATAAAATTTTAATTTATCAAGAATTGATATAATAATTAAATGAGATTTGTTTTTTTTTTTTTAAAATCGTTCGTTTTGTATAAATGTTAACATGAATTTTTTTGACAAAGTCTAACTGTGAATAATCTGACTGTACCAATTTGCAATGTGTATCAACCTAACTGTATCTTGTTTGTGACTTGTATAACTTTGAACTTTTAACCTTGAATTTTATGAGATCTTGATGATTTATTGACTAATTTTGGATGGCGTTATAATCTCACTGATTGGCCAATGTCCTGCTCTACTGTAGCGGGACTTAACTTAAATCTCAAAAAAAAAAAAACTGTTTTAATTCCTCTAAAACATTTTGTTCATTTTTTGCTAATACGATAATAAAATAAAATTATAGTCATATTAACTTGAGTTCAAAAGATATTTCATACATAGGAAAATTTAAAGTACCGTTCTGAGGTACTTAAGCATTACACAAACACATAAAGTAAATTCAAATTTAATGGAAAATTTAATGGACTACGGCCAATAGTCGTGTAGCTCGAATTAATTCCTCCGCGGCCTACAGTGATTTAATTTAGGAAACTAAACCGAAACAAGCATTACAAATTGAAAATACTAATGTTTTCTTACAGAAAAGTAAACAGTGGAAAATCTGGAAGGACCTGCAAAAAGCTAAAAAAATTTATTTAACAAAGTTCTGCTAATTATACAATAGAAACCATATAGAAATTTTCATGTCCATAATTAACAGGTACATTTAAAATTTCATGCGTAAGTAACTCGAGTACTCGGAGTGACGTACTAAAAAAATGTCCTGACGCTCGTTGTAAATATAATTATTTTTTTATAAAAACCAAACACTTACCATATATTTTAACTGGTATAAGCATTATCCTCATCATTATCGTACATATTTACTAAGTTGATTCATGTCTTGCCAATTGCGTAACCATCCAACAGCTCTGGCCAAACTCAGTGCTAGCATCATCGTCGTCATCATCATCTTCTTCTTCAGCACTCCTTCCAAGAGGGTGTCTTGCGTTGATAAGAAACGACAAAATGCTAAGACCGTCAGTAAACGGAATGCTCAACGTCACTGCCATCAACATCAACAGCATCTTCACCACCCGCAAGATGGCCGCAGCATGTGTTCCAAACCAAGCCAACAGTATGTGAAAAAGTTGTAAAAACACATTCCTCGTTGTCCGCAATCTGCTACAGTTCCATGTTGTTGTATTCAGAAGGAGAAGAAGAGTAGTTGAGCCGTTCGTTGAGGAGTGTTCGTAACCTTAGGAAATTGTAGCAAGCAGGCAAGCTATTCGCGGACACACATTTTCTAAGGTTTTTTCCATTTTCCATTTCACGTAAGGAAAATGGAAAATCGTCACACTTTTTTAAAGCTGCTATTATTTTTCATGACGCAAAGCCGATTTATGAAAATATTGTTTCCTTGATTATGCGCAAATGTACGTGTGAGTGTGTGTGTGTGTGCATGCGTGCTGCAGAAGTCGATTTCGTCTCGTCGAGAATATACGACGCTCCACACCTGGCAATGTATTTTTAAATTCTCGCTTAACCGAATGCAGTTATAAGAAGAACTTGCTTTAAAGGTTTCCAAATTACACTTAATTTGCAGAAGTTCCATTTATGCTTCAAACCTGCTCCTTCCTAAAGGACAAGAGAAGCTCATTTATTGCTCTGTTAATTTGTCAGTAGATTAATTAGAATGATTATTAATTAGATTATTAAGAGTAATTTTTGATAATATATTTTCTGATTAAATACGCCACTGAATAATAGTATGTACTCGAAAATATCTATTAGCATCTCTTACAATAAACATTGAAAAACTGAAGACAAACACAAAAATTTTATAACCTTATTTCTAATCGTTGACTGCTGGCTCATCAGGTATTTCCGAATCCTCAATGGTGCGACTCGACGGAATATAAACCTTGAAAGCGAACTTGGACTTCACAAAGGACCCAGTATTGAGAATAGTGCAACCATGTTGCGTCTGGGAAAACGATTGACACGAATCGCCCACCACAATGAGATCAGGCAGTGGGTAGAGCCAAAGCGCTGCATCGTAATCCCAGCTGACCGGCACCGCAATGGGATGTATGGGCGCTAAATGACCCTGGCAGAAGAGTGTGCGTGCAAAATGCTGATCGATATGCTTGATGTCGGGAAAGTGTAGTGTGTTACGACAGAACTTTGCCATGAGATCCAGACGACAAACAGCAATCTGTTGCGTACAATACTGCAAACGACATGGGTTTGTGGCTAGCAGTGTACGTCGCCATACTTTGCGCAGGCCAGCCACCAGAGATTCTGGAATTGGCGGGCGTGGCAGTAGATTAGGCGCACTAGGGTCTTCGCAGGACGGCACCAATACAAGATCAGTTTCCTTCTTCAACTGTTCACAGCCCTGCGTCAGAGCGGCAAGAGCATTGAAATTTAACTGCAGATTATGAAGACTAAAATTGGAGATGGAGAATGGACCCATTAGCACAATTGCCACTGGGGGACATGAGTCATAGCCGACAAAAAGCTGGCGCAATTTTTCCATCACAATTGGCAAGTCAAGACGCACGTCGGAAACAAATACTATTGTAGCCTCGGTGTTGGTACGCTCTATTTCTTGCAGACGCGTTGAATACTTAAGGAGCTTCGGCGACTTGCCGCCCCAACTGTTTTGTGTCCCAAAAAACGCACGGCTACTTGCAGCTACCTCGACCGGCGGGAAGCCTAGCCCATCAACTGCAATTGAAAAAAATCCTAAATATTTCGAACTTTCTGAATAAAATATGAAGTAATAACCTTTCAGAACTCCCTCACTGTAAGATCCTTCGGCCAATACAAAGCAACCCTCACAGAAGAATCCTGAATGAAAACGCGTCCCAGACAAATCCAGCTCCACGCATCCCGTTGGATCCTCGATATAAAACTTGCCCTCTTTCAGCTGGGTCAGTAAACCCAGCACCACAGCCTCCTCCACCTCTGAAGAGGATAGTAAATTTTCAGCATAAAGCAACTTAAACTTCTTCAGCTCAGACGTTGCTCCAAACTGGACCACAGCAGGGGAAAATAGTTCGTGACGGATTGTCTTCTGATGCAGCATAAAATACCGCTGACGCAAGTAGTCCGCCTTCGCCGAGCACTTCGCTAAAATACAGCGCGGTTTTGTGTCAAGACCGAATTTCTTCGTTTGGTTATTATACTTGAAACGAGGTACTTGAAATGCGCTGATCAAATTGAATACTGATTCTTCTTCATCAACACCCACACGTTTTATTTCGTTGATAGCCTTCTCGATAGCAGTGCGGTCCACATTCATGGACTCCAGTTTTTGATTCAGAATACTTTCCAAAATAACATTGAGCCATTTTTCATGCTCGCGCTCAGGCAGTTGCAGCAGATGTTCTGCCAGAAAAGTGCAGTTTTCTGATCGAATAACAAAGCCGCTGAGCTTAAAAAAGCTAATGATCTTTTTTGTCAACCTTGTGACTTGATCCATTTTTATCGTTCAGATTGTTTTTTTAAATTGTAACCACTTTCCGTAAAATATAATAAAAAGGCACGATAAAATATCCGACAATAGGAATTTTTGCGCCAAAGCCAGAGTTGCAAAGACTTTGGGTACGTTCACGTTTTAATGGATATTTGATACAAGTGTTCACGATGGAATTAGTTTAATTTCATGTTTAATAAGCTAGCATTTTAAACTCAAATTGGACACAAATAATCCAATTTGATGGAATATAATTTATTTGCGCATACCAAAAGAGTTGCGTAGTAATTGGTGGAATTACGCGCTGTACCGGGATTTGCTGCGCTTCCCGGTAAATAAAATTAGTTATTATATATAGTTTTATTTTGTGACACAGAGCCCAAAAGTCCTGAACACTGCTGTGTATGTCATATGAATTCAATTACTAGAAGCACTGTTACTTCTCACTCTATGACTGATTTGCCTAGCGACCACTCACACGAACTCACCGAAATGTAACTCGGTCGTAAAGTGAGGACCGGCTCTACTCTCGTTCCTAGTCTGCCTTTTGTTCATTAGTGGTTTGATGTGATGTTACATCATTTTAATTGCGTTAAAATATCAAAACTGTTTTAGTCAGCGAAAAAGAGGGTTGTGTCGCAAATACCACACATACCTCGTCGTAACTTTACGTACATAATTAGTATGTAAACCAGATATAAACCTTTTTTACCAGAAGCCCCACGTGTAAACTTCCCCAATGTTCCTATGATTTTTTTCTAATTGACTTTTCATTGAAGTGAACACCCAAAACAGTGAAAAAACAGGTGAAAAATATTACAAACATATTATTTATAAAGTAATATTTATAAATAAATTTAACATTTCGCAGTCATTTTCCTATTTCCTGATAAAGATTCCGGAGCAGAATAATGCTTGAAACCTGCCAAAAACAACACATGCTTTTAGGCCTGAGCCTTTTGGTGGTGGTGACTGTAATAGTTCTCATAGTTGAATCCCGTCTTGCTGGAAGTGATACCTCTCGTCGAAATCGTAGTCAACAGTTCATTATTGAGAATAATTCCACTTGCTGGCTGCATGAGGAGTACACTGTGCTGCAAGAATGTCACCCTTGCACTGAATTCGACATCGTGAGCCAGAGTCTTGGCGTTTGCATCCACACGCATTACAAAGAGGTGCTACGATGCAAGAGCGGAGAGACGGTGACGAAAAGTTGTGATCGCGTTGCACTAATAGATCAGCGCAACTTTATTAAATTCGAAGTTGCATGCTTTGTGGTCGGTTTCCTAAGCTTTCTGATTTCGTATTGGCGCGACCGGGTGCTGTCCAGGAGAACGCACTTGAAAATAGAAAGGCAGTTGAATCGCATGCAATAAATGCGAGATATTGCTAGTCAAATAGAGATTAATTATAATGTAAAACTGATAGACCAGATCATTGACACGCCGAATTATGGAGATTTACTTCGATCACTTAATATAATAGTTATTGCGATAGCTCTAAGATAAATTAAGGAATTTACTTAGAAATTGTTTTATATTTTTTACGACATTTATTGCATAAAAGAATGGTTAAGTTAAATAAATAAATTATAATTAAAATAATTAAAAACGATAAAAGAATGTATAGTATATCCATTAAATTAAGTAAAATTTTCAATATAGATGAACGCGAACGATGCTGATTTAACAAAAGCTTTTCTGTTTCTGTTGTTAATATTGTTATAAAGTATTGCTTTTATAAAATTTACTGCAAAGAATGCGTGCTGGATTAAAAATTTATAAAATATTGCAAATTTATTTATGCCAGCCAGATATCAAATCCGGCTCAGTCGCTATACTGAACTGTGTAGAGCTATTGTCCGTTGCAGCACATTCTAACGATGCATCGTCGCCTAGCTCAGAAGTTGCTATTGCACCCGTACCAGATTTGATCGAGTTATCCGTCATTGGCAAAGGTTTAGCGACTCCTATGCGTACCACGCCTTTAGGCGCTCCCTTCAGTGCTTGAACCGCTTGGTCGAGAGAGGCGTTCTCCAAATTGATCGTATTAACAAACAACAAACGATCGCCGGGTATTAAGCGTCCATCTAGCTGTGCCACTCCGCCGGGTACAAGTGAGCGGATTACAATTAATGTATCATTCGCGTCGAGTGGATCCTGATAGTCCAAAATGGAAAAACCTAATCCACGGTCGCCCTTAACCAATTCGATTATTTGCGGCTCTGATGACCACATGGCGAGGCCAGTAAGGGGCTCCAATGAGCGCGATTTCAATTTGCTAAAAGACTCTTCATTGCCAGAGCTGGCCGTAGCCAAACTGCCATCAGATTTCGCTTTGACCAAGCGATCTGAAGTCGGTAGCAAATTCTCGAAGTTGCTACTTAATTTTTTTAAAGTGTCATCCGAAAACGACATCAAGGCTTGAGCCTTACTGCGACCACATACCATGCGCACATCCTGCGGCAGGTCTTTGAGAATGGCCACTACCAATAAATGATTCATGCCCAAAAGACGTTCGCCATTGACCTCAAGCAGTTCGTCCCCTGATCGAAGAACTCCATTAACTCCGACCGGACCATCAGCCAGTATGGAGCGTATATAGTGATGAGGACGCACCTCGCGACCGCCCTCGACGTCCACTGTACCTTCTAACGAAATACCTAAACCACCCACAGCGAACTTCTTAATTTGCGCCACTACGACGTCAACGTCCGATGCCACGACTTTCCTCCACTTGCGAATTATCTCTTGCTCCACCTTAGGTGACAGCTCTGCATCAACATGGTATTTATGGCGAGCAATTACAGCCGGATTAACGGTTTGCAGTGCTTCCTAGAAGAGAGTAAATATTTATATACTACGAGCATAGTTTATAATCAGATGAGACAAAAAGCTGTTCAAAAACCAGCTGCAATTTGGGATGAAGTGTTTAAGGTACATTTTTCTAAAATAATATTTATTTATCTAAAGACCTCGGTATCCAAAATCCCGTCAAGAGGGGTCCCCATCACCGGTAATTGCACGTCAGTAGGAATAATCTTCGGGGTGCCATCGATGGAATCACGCACCGAAATCAATTTCTTTCCCGAACCAAAGGAGCTCAAGGTTGTCGCACTGCTGGTAACAATGACATCGTCATGCACATGATCAGCAAGCAGTGTTGGCGGTGGCAAAGTCGGCAGCAAAGGACTGTTGTCGATGTCGATGTTGTTATCATGACATGCATCAACTGAAGTGGCGCTGGACGAAACAACTTTTGCCACTGCGGCAATCGAGGAGGTGCGCTGCGGTGTTGACGGTGGGGCCCCACCAGTCACTTGAGCTGCCCGCGACGGAGTGGACGGCATGCTGGAGGGCATCTTGTCGTTGGCAGCGATGGCCTGTTGCAATTGCTCAAATTTTGGTCCGCGTAAATAGCGCTCCAAACGCAGGTTGACAACTTGCCCCGATTTTTTTAATAGCTCAACGGCCTGGTGATTGGAGAAACCCTGCAAACTTTGGCCATCGACTTCTATGATGCGATCGTTAACTCGTATGCGGCCGCTCATGTCAGCGGCTGAACCGGGAGAGACGCTCTTCACGAAAATACCCGAGAGCTCCTCTTTCTCGCAAACGTAACCAGCAATGGTTATGCCAAGGCCGTTACAGTCCTTAGTTAGCTGCACCTGCAACGTCTCCGTTTCTGGCAATTCAATTAAATCATCCAGGTCTAGGGAGGACATCTGAGGGTGCTTAGATAAGTCTAATAAGGACGTCTCGACTCCACCGCGGTACACGAAACGCTCATCATCTGTGGTGGCTTGAGGCGTGGATACTATAGAGCTTTCTCCAAAAATTTCCGGATATCCAGCGGAAATCAAGTACCGCTCTAATTCGATGGGATCGATAAGAACACGGGACGGGACAATTGCGCTACCCGGGTCCAAGTCGAATTTAGGTAGGCCGCTATCTTCTATTGGACGTGCTACTACCAGGCGCACGTGGGTGCCAGATTGACGTAACACCGAAGCTACTTGCTCTGACACCATATCGTGCAAATTAACTTCGCCGATCTGTAAAATATGATCTCCGCTGCGAAGACGTCCATCCCGGTCGGCAACACCGCCGGAGAGTATGGTCTTTACAATGACACCGGAGGAACGCGCACCAATAATACCGAAGCCTAAACCGGTGCCATCGTTAACCAACTCAATAGCTTGAATTTCGGCGTAGTCAGTGGAGAGCAAGTCTGTTGCGGCTGGCTTCGAATTCTGAGACTGTGGCCTGGCAATTTCTTCCACATCTCGACTCTTCTTCAAATAAGAAGTGCCGATATCCTCTAAGAGACTTTGCTCCATTCCACTTGATGTCATTAGCGTAGAAAACGCACCTCCAGACGCCGAAGCCACTGTCGCATTTCTTGCAATTGGACTGCCAGGAGAGTGAGTGGATATTTGTGAAGACGAAAGGCGCTCATCAAAGTCATATACCACGTCGCCGTTAACGCTAAGCACCAAATTTCCAGCAACATCAATGTCGAAATCGTTGGGTAGCATAGAAGGATGCTGAATTAGTTGAGAGTTTAACTCTGACAGCGAGTCCTGTACATGTACGATAGTGCGAAAGACGGGATCTTGCAAAATATCAAGAATGGTCTTCAGGCTGTCTTCAGTATTCATTTGTAGTTTCGGGTCGTTCAACTCTTCAATTCCCATTTTCACAGCCTCTATTTGCTGCAGAGCGCTAGAAATATCTGCGCTTAGATGCATTTTTTACGAATCGGTAGCGTTTCCGAAGGGCGTTCCGCACTAATTAAATTATGTACTGTGTTTATTGAATTCACATAGATTGCTATAAAATTTTGAGTGTTTTAGACTCTTGGATCGTTTTCCAGTAATCTCTACTTTTGCAGTGGCTCTGAAAATCACATCTTCTATTTCCGTAACCCACAGATTTTCCAATTCATTTTTCACAAAATTCAATTAGCATTCAATTGAAAAATTTCACCTGTCTAGACACCTTTGTCTATAAAATGACTGCAATTGCATAAACAACTACCTGCTGTCAACTGCTTAGCGCTCACAAGACGAGTGCAAGCGAGAGACTTATAGTACCACTAAAACGATAGATGTAGAGTTTTCATATCATTTTATCACCAATTCTTCCAATATACAGGATGTGTCATAATCACAGAAGATAGTTCTTAGCTCGGAAAATATCATTTGGAGCCTTTTCAATAGTAAAATATGCAGTATAGTGACAAATAATTGCAAAATCAGCATGCTTGTTGCATGAAAAAAAAAAGATTTCGAAGTGTTTATATTATTCGGTTTACTTCTATTCTTATTGCAATTAAGGAAACAATTAACAATCATGTGATGTTTAACGTTTTCAAATAAAAAATGTCTGCGTCAAACGCTCCTTATGTAGAAAAAGTTCACTCCATCTCAGTGCTGCTTACATTTTACCAATACAAAATTTTTGAAATATGCCAGAAAACAGAAAATTTACTTTAAAATTTATTTTCTAACTTAAGGAAAATCATAAGAGGGTCACAGCCCACAAGTATTTAGGAGGAGTATTTGTTTTCATTACGAAATATTTGCAAAAGTTTGAAAACTAACTAAAAACTCTCAAATATTCATTTTTATAGATCGTTCAGTTGTGTATTGTGATCTTTGCCAGAATAATTTTTTTATTATGTAATTTTTTATAAGAGAATAATCACCATGTTTTTATTTAATGTCGTAAAATTTACTACAGGGTATTTACCATCAAAATATGTAAACTTTTCCAGAGACCGGAAGCGAATAACGTCAAGAGAATATTTTAAATTTTAAAAAATATTAAGGAATTTTTTGTTTATTATAATTTTCAACGAATTTACATTAAATTTATCTTTCCACAATGAATCGCACCGAAATGGATTATTACGCCGTGCTTAACGTTCCACGTACTGCAACAAAGGAAGAAATTACGCTGGCCTACCGTAAATTGGCCATCCGTCTATGTCCTTTCCGGGATCCGAAACATCACCGAGACTTCGTTCCCCTAGCCAAAGAAGGCGAGCTGACGCACATGACACCGCTGTCCCAGAATCGTCAATGGGAATATATAAATATGGCATACGATGTGCTGGGTAGGTCTCAATAATATAAATGAAAATTATTCCAGTCAATCTTCGTTATTGTTTCAATTATTTTGTAGGCGATGATTTACATCGCGAGATATACAATCGTTTCGGCGAAGCAGGGCTCTTCCAAGGCATTTATTTACCTAATGGCTACTTCCCACCTTATCAATACCATGGTGACCACTTGAAGGTGTACCACGCAGTTTTTGGTTCCTACTCGCCATATGCAAACTTCATAGACATAATAACTAATCCTCCGGTGCTGTACACTACACGTGAGCATGGCATTGGCGTACGCATTAAAGATCCACCCATAGAGCAGAATATGGCTTTAGAACTGGAAGAAATACGTTTTGGCTCCATAAAACTGATGCATGTGTTGAGGCAAGAATTCGTTGATGCCGGGCAAACGTATACGGAGAAAAGGTAAGGTGCCAAAGGATTTTTTCACTTCTGTACTTTATTTGCGCTCCTAGGAAAAAGGTACTTAAAATTAGTATACCACCGGGAACAACTGCTGGCACACGTTTTTGCTTCAACGAGGAGGGGGATCGCTTTCCTACAAAGATACCCGCTGATATCGTATTCATTGCAATCGACAAGCCACATGGTACCTTCAAAAGACACCCCACCACTCCTGAAAATCTCATATACCGGCATACAATCAATCTGTGCCAGGCTTTTGTTGGATTTAAATTCACCATCCTCACACTAGATAACCGCAAACTGGTAATAAACATAAACCAAGTAACTCCTCCGTGTGCTACTAAGTTAATGCCAGGAGAAGGCCTACCCAAATGTTTCGAGATAAAACCAGAAAATATCACACTTCATGGTATTTCGAAAATTAAGGAATTTGGAGACCTTATAATCGAATTTGATAGTAAGATAATTAAGTCCTTTCTTTATTTTTAACCAATAGGCCTTCTAATGTATACTATATTTTGTTCCAGTTACGTTTCCTATTTATCTGACTCCTTCTATGAAGTCATTTGCTCGCAAATTTTTCGCAGAGTTTGAACAAATGAAATGTGAAACACAAACAAATCCATTTGAAGCGCTCCTAAATCAATAGTTCTATTGCATTAGAGCTAGCTAAACGATTTATTGATATTTAAGAGATTTTATTGTAACTTGTGTATATATTTTTTGTGTATAGATTGTGTATACGTATATTTATGTGTACACATTTATAATTTTACCGAAGAAAACTGGCACTTATAAATCAATAGCAGTTAATATTATTTAAACAGTAGCTCCAAAAAATCTTGTTCTAATCGTTATTGGGCCCGTAGTTGAAACCTGAATGAATGTGGAAATTTATTTACAAAACTAAATAAGTTTTTAGTACATCAGTTAAATTAGTCATAATATACATACATATATACATATGTATTCATAAGGTATGGGTATCAGCACTAAATTTTAAAAAATTAATACAGCTTACCATAACTTTAACCCATGTTTATAGTTTTTTATGTACTCTTTGCATATACATAATTTCATTTACTAAATGCAAAATTTACTTTTAACACAAAATTAGTATATGTAGTTAGTTTAATGAGAAAATATTAAATCCGAAATTAAGGCACTGAATTTAAGTAACAAAACATGAGAATTTATATTACTGATACTTTTTTAATATTATTATATGGTATTTTTAAAATTAATTCCGATTGTCCAATAATTAACTTGTAAAATATGTATTAACTAGAGTTAACGGATAACTAACTCTACACCTTTTTCAATCGTAGTTCAGAAGTGGTGATTTGTATTTCAGAAATCGTCAAATGTAGTTCAGAAATTGTCAAGTGTAGTTCAGAAATTGCCAAATGTAGTCAAAAAACCGTCATTTGTATTTCAGAAGTCGTCAAGAATTTGTTTAATGTAGTTACAAAACCGTCATTTGTATTTCAGAAATCGTCAAATGTAGTTCAGAAATCGTCAAAAGTAGTTTAGAAATTGTCAAATGTGGTTCAGAAACTGTCAAATGTAGCTTAGAAAGTGTACATTGTACAGGGTGGGTTTTCTTCGGTTGAGCCATTGATGAGTTTCCTTTTAAAATTCTTATTAGTCAGACAAATTTGTTTGTTTCGTCAGTGTCCGCTTTTGAGAAATATTTAACTGTACTTCGTATTTTAAAAAATGAGGCCGTATAAATGACAAAGGATGCTCGATTAAAAATGTAATCGATATATAAAATGTTATATTATGAACATTTAAATTAACAAATTGTTAACTGTATTGCTTTGAAATTTCTTGCCCGAAAAAAGTACATGTACCAACCGATATTTTTTCTTTTTTCAATATTAAAACAATAAATCATCAAAACGAATATACATACATACATACATCTAGAGACTAATTATGATTATAACAATTACAGATTTTGAATTCCTTTATCGGTTTCTAGCTTTTAGTCTAGCACTAAATTAGTTAATTAGAAAATCATAATCAATTGTAATTTTTTCCAGTGCTTTGTGGCTACATATTTTTTAAAGTTGACACACATTTTCATTTCAACTATTTAAAATTTATACATATCTGTAAATCTCTAATGATTGCTGTTGTACGGTAAAGATTTATATTTAAAATTTTCAATAAACCTTCATAAATTTAACCATTCATGCCTTATTTTTCCTAATTAATTATTCGTTATTTACAATTAATTTAACTGGCACAATTAAAAGGTTATTACATACACTTCGTATCACTAAAATCAATGCAATTACTTAAAAAATTCCTAGTGGTTTTGAAGAAAGTTCTTTCTATAGTGAAACGGGTTGTTTTCGTAATAATCCAGAGACCGGAGATATCTTAAAGGCAGCTATGTTGAAAAGTACAATAGAGAGCATACTCTTTCAGCCTTCTGGATAATAATAATAAATTTAGCCAATCGAAGTTCGTATTCTAAAACTGAGATCTTGATAAAAGTCGTCACCATCGTCACCTTTCAAATTTTTAAACAATCTTTTATAGTTTTCTTTGTGGTTGTTTTTAAAATTTAGTACTTTTCTTAAAAGTACTTTTAGGAAAGTACAAAGATTTTTATGGTAAACCTTTAAAGATTGAAAATTAATTGTTAGTGTTTTCTTCTCCACCGTGTTACCACGCTATATTTTTTTCCGAAATTTAAATTTCAAATAAATCTTTGCAAATTCTGTAATTTTGTCCGAAAGGCACACACTTTCTTTGGTAACTCCCATTTCTATGCGTTTAGCAATTACCAATTCGTTAAATAAATTCAATAAGCCACAGGCAATGGATTCCATTTAACACTTAATTACGTAGTTAATCAGATTAAGAGTATTTACAGGCTGCCTCCCGATTTAATTTTATCTCAGAAGCCGTTGCAATGTATTTCGCTGCTAAAGTTTCCTTTGTCTTTCGACCTCATCATGGTTTGACTCAAGCCGTGGCCTGCTGCATTGGTTCCATAGTCCAATGGAAATATATGTTGGTTACCACCGTAACGGTTCTGGTAGTACATGCTGGCCCGATTGACATGATTGAAATAAGATTCATACGTAGTCCAAGGATACTGAGAGGCCTCTGAACTGCAGTGATCGATTTGTGGGAATGAGGGGTAGTAGTCGGGATGCCGAAGCTGTTGCTGTTGTTGTTGTTGGTGCTGCTGCTGCTGTTGGTGGAGCTGCTGCTGCTGGTTTTGGTGCTGCTGTTGGTGCTGCTGTGAACTCTCATCGTACAGTCCATATGCTTCCGCTAAATCTGCGTCTGATGCTGTCAGAAATGTCTCTGAAAACCGACCGATTTCGGTAGAACCAAAAGTCTGCTGAAAACCGGGTAGCGGGGTAACATCCTGGAAAGAAGAGAAATTTATATAAAGAATGTAAGTGTTGAGAGGGTATAACTTGCAACGAAACTGTGCCATTTAAAGTATTACTTTTCCAAAAGATACTCACAGGTATATCCGGGGGCTCCACTTTAATTTCGGTTGACTTCTTTCTAATTTTTTTCCCCGTCATTAGTTCGCAGTCTTTGAAACGACTTGCTTTTATAGCTGGTGGGGTCGGAGCAGTTGCTAATGCAAGTGGTATAGATGGAAGGGGCGATGGTTGGTAATCGACTGGCGAGTTGTGCGGAGGTGCCGGTACTGTTGGCGATGCTTGCGATTCACCAGAGGGTGTGTCACATCGATGTATCCAGTTGTTCGGTGAGCTCGGGAAGGGTGACCAACTGTTATCTGTATTATTTTGAGCGTACTTTTGTAGATTTTGTTGAATTGGTTGCATTTTCTGCGATTGTTCTTGTTGTTGCTGATGTTGTTGTTGTTGTTGCTGCTGCTGGAGTGCATACGGTAATATTTGACGTCTAGTGTTACAGCATCCAACGACTGCTGAGGAAGAATTCTGATACAAGTTGAGTTATGAATTAGCGATCATCAAAACAATTCTTATCACATTCAGTTTAAAGATTATAAAAGATTTAGAGAGTTACAGACAGAAAATTTTTTGAGGAGCTTTATATTTTAAAGGCTTTCGCCTTTAATGGGCGAAAAGAGCGTTCTCCTCAAAAGTAATAAGTGCTTTTCATGGCTTTAAAGATGGCCAGAAACCATAATCAGGGAATAATACGATGCGTTAAACCTTTTTTAACAGTTGGCAGGGTTTAAATTACCAAAAAAATCAAACGAAAAAAAATCAATAGAATAATAAAAAATATTAATCACATTAATAAAAAATATTAATATTAATCTGGTTCACAAAAACAAAGCTTGACCGTAGGTAAACCTGGCTTTGAGTCTCGTCTCTAACAATTTTTCTACGTCAGTTTTGCTTACATTTACATTCACAAAGAGAACCGAATACAATTAACAGAGATTGGAGAGAGCTTTTTCAATTGACAAACGGTGGGTAAAAATACTTGGCTTGGTTTAGCTCTCTGAAAGCTAAACTAGTATGAGTTCCTGTGCATATATATAAACGTCAGCATGCGTTTGTCCTAATTTTCCTTTTCAGCACATGCGTACTTGTCAGTACTCCTGATACCAATGTTTTTTTCGGTCATAGACGGAAGCACATTTTTTTTTGTCCGCAGACAACCTGCTTCAATCATACCGCAGCTTATGGACCATGGAAGGATTAAAAGAGTTGAGCAAAAAAATGGGAACAATTGGAATGCCTTCTAACTCTCTTTTTCTCTCTTTCTCTTAGTTTGGCAAATAATCAACTCTCGCAGCTGCTGAAGATTGAAAATTTCTTCATAAATAGCGGCTGCATAAATATTTTGAAAATTACTTAATTATGACCTTTCAATACCTCACAATTTATTGTGTACCTAATAAAACACAAACACCCAAATAAACCATTGAAGTCACTTCAGTCAGCTTCATGGACAGAGATTTTCGCGCTCTTGGACAACTTTCTCTTAGAGGTATCGTTATGTGCTTGAGGCCAAATACGTACACACTAGACAATGCTTAAAACTTAAATTTAAAATAAAATTAACTCGAGGTTACGAAGACACATAAAAATTAATATCAAAAAAGGTTTAATGGAATCTTCCGCAGTACGAGCTCTCTTCCGGCTCATCCTCTTCTTATTGCCAAAGGCACAATAACGAGTTGAGTTAATTAAAAGCAATGCATAATTTAGTAACCAACGTGATGTACTGAATCGCAGCCAGCTAATGATTGAACTGATTTGATAAAGTTTCGGAAAGTTTTAATTAAGTTTTAAGTCAACAAAAATACGGATGTCAAATTTACGTACATACATACGTACAACGAATAGCTACTGCAAGGATTGCTTGCTATTGAGCTTACCGTTGGCACGTCGGAAGTCGCCGATATGGTAAATGCGGATGGCGCGGATGACATTGATCCTAGGTTGTTGTCTTCCATTTGTGAATAACTGCTATTAGAGGATGTAGCTAAGTTTGTGCTCAAATTGTTGATTCTGCTGTGGTTGTTGTTATTGTTGTTGCTATTTTCAAAAAATTCCTCAATACTTTCCGCTAAATCTTGAGTATTTTTATCTAAAAGAATATGTGAGAATGGTTATATGAATGAAAAATATACTATATACTTATATGTATGTACGAGTATATAATATTATTAGTTCGGAGGGTAAAAAAATAGTTTTCTATTTTTATCTTTTATTAAAAAAACAGATCAAAACACTTTGCTAATCACTTTCGTTTATATATGAGTTTAAAGGACTAAAAGGTCCATAACACATTCTTATTTGATAGAATTAATTCCTCACGAAATTTATAATTGTTTTGGAATAGATGATGCCTGATTATTTTTTTTACATAGATCTTTACATAGTCTATTAAATATCCAAAATTTTCAGACTGTAGTCTTAACAGTCTTATAATAATATATATTTTATCTTACTCCCTATAATATCATTTCAGCCCGTCAGATTTCTCTGTTTCTGGATTGACTTAAACACTCTTATATTAAGTAATTTTCATCATTGCATTTAATTATTATATTCTCACTGTGATAACATATAAATCATTTCGGTTAAACATTTTTTTTTTTATAATCTCCCATCCTTTCGCTCTCGCTCTTCTTTTTCTCTATCTGGAATTATGGTTCTCTTTCTCTTTAATCTTCTCTAATTCAGTGGATCTCACTGTTTGGCATTTTGTAATTTTGGAAAAGGGACGCACAACTTGTTGAATGTTTATTTGAAATTATTAAGACGTTCAGCGCACGTTCTGTCTATCTGTCTGTAATCTCTAACGAGCTCCAAGTTTTTCTCTTTGCAAGAAACTGAAAAGAGCTTTGAAACGGCTATGTAGACTCTGCTCATACTTTATTTTATGGTGAGTCTACTCAAGAGCTCGGTCGGTATGTTGTTGCAAGACATTCCATTTTCAAAAAATGGAACAGGAGCTGAAGGAAGGAAGGAAGGAAGGAAGGAAGGAAGGAAGGAAGGAAATAAGGAATGAAGAAAAGATAAAAGGAAGGAAGTATTCTCTTCCATGTGAACTGCAGTGACAAAAGAATATCCAGAACTTATTCAAAGAGTTTTGAAAGAGTTCTGAAGAATTTGGCGAATGGCTTGAGAAGTATGTGAAAAATGCGTGCCATGCGCTTAGCATTAAAAAATACTTTATATAGCACAGTGGAACTATACCCTTATTGTGTCCTTATTGTGTACCCTTATTGTGTCTTTACCCTTAAATTTTATTAAACATCTACGAAAAATCTTTAGAGAGCCGTAATTTTAATTCGTAAGTATTTTAAGTATTAAACTCGTGCGTATTTTTATTACAAAAACTGGCTTAAATTTCCGTTCTATTCTGTTCTATATTTTAAGTCATATAAGTCATATAAAATTGATATAAAATGTCAATTTTGTTTAATTTTCAAACATTTTCCACGCTATTCCACAGTGCCATGAACTCAATCGGTGGAAGTTGATCTCTCTCTCTCTTTCTTTTTGTGAAAAATTGCGTGAATCATGATGCAGAATATTTTTCGGTGATTCTTTTCGAACTCAGCCACGCTGTAAATATTGATTAATACATCGCTGGTGCTGCTGGCTCTTCTTGCTGGTTATGGATACATGTCATGTCCAGGGCTGGCACCAAAGTTAGTAGTATGATTGCAGAGGATATCGCTTACACACACACAACACACACACAGCAGCATTTGCATTTGCCATGCCCGGTAGAGCCAACGTCTTTAGGAAAACATAAACGAATCACGCACGACATTTCACAACATCATACGTACATACATAAATCGACTTGACTTTTTTATACAAATATTTGTTATAACCAACAAATTTTAAAGGTTTTACGAGTATGTACATATATGCAAAAATTAGTGTCATTTATGAACGGTTCTTAAACAAAAAATTCTAAAAACTAGGAACTAAGATAATGAGAGTGGGGTAAAATGTGCGAGTTTCGTCACTGATTCGTAAATGAATCATCTCTCATCAATGAATTTTGGTTTTGCTCTGAATACATATCCATGCAGCATACATATATATGCATGTGTGTGTGTGTGAGAGCTCTTAACCCATGCACACATCAAAGAAACAGGAGAGTTTTGCATGCAAATTCCTTACGAATTGGAACGAGTGAAAATTGCAATAAGAGTGTATGAGGCGTGTGTATGTAATTTACACGTGGTTTTTTTTTATTTCTTTTATTTGCACCTTTTGGAATTTTTAATCTTTTTTGTTTATTTGCAAAGAGGCTTATATTTCTTTTTCTTTATATGGGTATATTCATGTGTATTATGTTGGATAGGCGGCGGTTCTTTTCAAAGTGCCTTTAAAAGTGCACGCCTTTCTTTTTGATAATCAATGACTGACTGACTGACGACTGATTACCTTTCAACTTTCATGTTTTTCAGCTCACCTACCGACAATATTATTTCTTGTTGTATTGCTGTATTGATTGCAGTTACAATTTTACGTTGTCCAATGACAACGGAAATATATGTATTATAAAGCCATATGTATTATAAAGCCAACATACAAATGTTCTGACAACGATGACTTACTTCAATTAGAAGAACAATCATCTGTTAGAAAAGTGGTGTTAATTGTTATTTTTTTTAATATATTGTGACAAAATTAATGATTAAATTATTTTCTTCCAATTCTGTTTTTCTCAAATTGTTCACTTCTAATTTGTTTACATTGGAGTCGAGTAGCCCAGAAATACTATTTCAATCAAGATGAGATCCGAGAATGAGATCGCGGATCGAGAAATCTCACTCAAGCACACTACTAGCGCATGTATGTGTGCGTTTGTGTTGGTATTTTTAATGACGTGTCAAAAAAACAGTCCGACAAGGACATTACAATCGTTGTGTTTGCTCGCAATAATATTGAGAGCGGAATCTTTATGCAAAACTTTGTTGTTGCTGCATAAATTAAGTTGTGTTGACTTTATTGAGGCGTAAAATTATTATTTACGGTGACTGATTTCGAAGGTAGCGGAAGGAAGGACGGAAGAGAGGTTGTTAAGTAAACATATGTTGTTGACCATGTATACAATTTATAGTACATACACAAGAATGATTCCAATCGATAAATTTTATCGAACTTTTAAAAAAAATTCCATATTTAACAGTGGTATAAATGCATTAAGAGAGCAATTTTTGTGCCTTTTTCAACACTTACCAACGCCCGTGTCGTCGACAGGTTCCTGTTTCACCTCGCAAAACTCATATTCCTTTTTGATTTCATTGCTTTCTGGCTTCAACAGATCGCTAGCGAGACTATTCGCCAGTGACAAACGCAAGGACTCGCTTGCGTCTTTCGCTTCTTTGGTATCGGGATCCAGATCCCTGCCGGCGTCGGCAGTGTAGTGGTACGAGACCCCGGATGATGAACCCACCGACAGGGGATAGTCGCCGCCGCCGCTGTAGATGGGCGTGCTTTGCGTGCTGTCGCTACGTGGACCGCCGCGGGTACTGCCACCGCTAGCGCTGCTGCTACTGATGCCGCTGTCGGTACCACTCGAACTCATTAAGGGCGGGGAGGTAGTAAGATAATCGCTGTATTGATTTTGCTGCTGCTGCTGCTGCGTCTGTTTCTGTTGCTGCTGTTGCGCCCTCTGTTGCTCTTGATAAGTCAACAGAGCGTTAGAAATACTCACCGGCATATTGCTAGCCGTAATATTGGTGCAAGACGACTGGTTCTCTTCCTTTTTAATTATCGTAGCTGCAGACGCTGCATTGAAGCTGCTCTCATCGTTGTGCATCGTTGTTGCCGCCAGATTCTGTGGGCAAGTGGTCAGAGCTTCTGCTTTTGCGCCTTCGGAGGCATAATGACTTTGTTGTTGTTGTTGTTGTGCTGCCGACAGCAATGAAAATTGCGATTGCTGATAATGATGTTGGCTAATGCTGTATGGATTATAGACGCCGGAAGCGTCGCTATTTTGTACGGCATTTAAATTATGCAAATACGCGCGCTGTTGTTCTTGCTGGTGCTGATTGTGTTGCTGTTGTTGCTGTTGCTGCTGCTGCTGCTGTTGACGATTGTGCTGCTGCTGCTCGTACATGCCCCATTTCAGAAGTTGCTCTTGCGTCATTTGCCGCTTCGCCACTTGCTGTTGCTGCGGCTTGCAGTCCTGCTCCATGGCCTCATACGCGCTTCTTCGTGGCGGATAATGTAGGACTCTCGACGGCATTAATTGCTGCCCAGCGGCGGTTAACATGCTGCAAGGCAGGGACTGTCGTTGGTGGCGATGCTGCTGCTGCTGATGATATGGCGAGAATCTGGCCTGGTTGTGTGCGAAGAAGCGCCCATGGTAGGTGCCCTCGTAGGGTGAGCTCGTTGCCACCATGGAGTTCTGCTGGCTCAAGTAGTTGGCTACGGTCATGGTGTCGCGCAAGTGACCGTTGCCGTAAGCCGCGACGTGGCTGCCGTAATGATGGGCATAGTTCTGAGCTGAGTACGGATGGGTCTGATAAACACCAGCCGGATAGCGTTGCTGTTGTTGCTGCTGCTCGTAAAGAAATCTTTGTTCCAATGCTTGTTGCCGTTGCTGCTGTTGTTGTTGTTGCTGCAGCTGTTGCTGCTGCTGCTGCTGCCGATGATAGTAATGCAGCGTCGATGATGCTGCTGCCAGAGATTTGTTCGCCGTTGAGTGTTGTTCGAAATACCTGCTGTTGCTATTGTTGTGGGTGCTGTTATTGTTGCTGACGCTGATGCTGCTGCTGCTGCTGTTGTTGTTGTTGTTATTGTTGTTGCTGCTGCTGCTGCTGCTTGCACTGCTTGTACTGCTGAGCGCAGAAGTTGAACCGTGTGTGAGAAGACTCAATGCCGCAAGATGTCTGTCAGTCATTCTCGAAACGATGGTACATATATTTGTGCCTGTATGTGGATCCTTGGATATATGTATATGTGCGCATGTGTATGTGTGTGTGTTTGTGTTTGTAGTCCGGATATTTACTACTACTGCTGCGAAGTCGTTTTCATTTCCTGAACAAGCGATAGATTTGAAGCGTAAAACTGCTCTGAAGCTTTCAAAACGTCCGGCGAGTGTAGAGTCTCGGTCGTTCTCGAAGTGTGCTGCATAATTTGCCGTCGGTGGTAATTCCCTACGGGCCGCACTCCTCTCCGCCCAACACAAGTGCCGCCAAACACATTCACAACAACAGTACACTTGCAAATGACCAGCTTAAAAGATTACCTCAATCGGTTGTACCACACCCGCACGTCAGGGGCCTCCTGAAAATATTATGGAACCAGGGCAGTGTCCTTATTCTTGTGTGTTATTGATTTTTTAATGCTTCCCAAATCCACGGCCTCCTTGAAACTTACGCCACACAAAAAGGCGTAAATATTCTTTCGCCTGCCACGGACGGGCCCAGAGATGTTGTATATGTCCTTTGCGTTGTGACCTGTCACTCAATTGTGCTCCATAAAATGAAATTCTCATGCCACTTGAACGACGCCTTTTATTTCCGTTGCCGTCCTCATGACTTTCCGCCAAGTGCAGTCAGACATCTTTTGGTGTCCGCGCTTCCTCCTCTTCTTCCTGTTGTGGCATTGCGGCTGTTGCTAGTTCGGTTTGTTGTCCTCTTGTGGCGTTTGTATGGCTTTGTTGCTTTTCTGCTGTCGTGAATGGTTAAGAATCGAATTGAGGAGTCCTTTTGGCATGGAACTCAAAACGTAAACGTCCATACATAAATCCAGCAATGACAACGACCTTGTCGCAAGTACTTTTACTTGCAACAGCAATCTCAATAGTTCTTTACTTAAGCTTTTTATTATTCTGAAAGTGGTTATTTTTATTCTCTTAAGATAGAGGTTTCTTGGAAGGATCCTTTTTAGTTCGTCTTTATTCTAAACAGTCTGCTGGCTTGCTCCATTACTGCCTTTTTAGGACTTAATTATTAACAAAAGGATATAAATTTTATTTTATTTATCTCAGTGTGATTCTGAAAAGAAGTATAATCACAAGTTAATCGTATGCTGAAGCAATTTCATGGTTAATTTAAAATTCGGGGCTTATTCAGATAATACTCAGATAATATTCGAATGAATAAATAAGATTTTCGGGTTTTTGATTGAGTAAAAGTGATTGACGATAGTAAGAGCGATTAAAAAATGTTTCATTAAAGTAAAATTTTTTGAAAATTTCCTACATTTCAGGAAATTCTGAAACCTCTAAAACAAAAATTAAAGATTATACCAATAGTAATGTCCTGTGGACTGACATAATTCACATGACAATCGAATGGAGTTAATGGAACTATTTGAAAAAACTTTGGAAATATTGAGGTAATCTATTAACAAAATGAACCGTTTATTTTAAAAGGGTAAAAATCTTCTTCTTGAAAAAATGGAATTAATGTGTTTAGAAAACTTTTATCCTGTTATGATAATTTTATTTTCATTCAATTTAGAGACAATCTTTTTTAAATCTACACAATTTTTTTTTTCCTCCATAAGAATTGCATTCTGCATTCTGCAAATCTGTAATTACCTCGAATTACCTCGAGAATGGACTTACAACACTTTGAAAACAAACGGTTCATTAGTCTTAACCTTTCCAAAACTGCTCGGACCAATTAAAGTGTAAGAAAAAAGTCTAAACTTTTTGCCGGATTGAACGAAAACGTGCTAGAGATAGTTCCTTAATTTAGCGGAATTGCCATTATCGAAATAGAAAAAGAAGAAACATGAAAAATCAAGAAAGTTTTCGTCAAAACTTCAAAATCAAACACTTTCACACTCCGATAGAGTTCATTCCTTAACTGTTTGTTAGCTTCTCGCAAAGGATTCTGGCTGTTGTCACTAACAATCTTTCACCGCACTCCAACCAAATGAAAGTTATTAAGTTGCGAAATTGTTTTTGAACTTTTCAAATAACAAAGTTTTCATGTAACATTTTCTCGCAAAGAGTTTAGCTGTTCATGTTACTCTGATCTTTTGCAACTTCGATTGTTGTATGGATAGACATAAAAAAAACTTTTAAGGAAAAATTGATGTTTGGTACGATCCACCAAATTGTAGAAAAGAAAGGAATTACAATGTACGAGTATATATGTGTATGCATCACGTTGTATACGAATTTATGTCTGTACATATATATACATATATACATATGAAGTGTAAGCGCTAGTGAAGTGCTCCGGTAGAAGAAGCCAGTGCTTCATTGAAGCTCGTTTGTCTCTCATCAATTGCGTCGCAGACAAACAATTGCGAAGGAGGGTTAGCAGAAAAATATTTTCTACTTTATACATATTTATATGTTATTTAAAATAGACCCTTTATTTTGAAAGTGCCTAAGTCAACTTGTATAGATTTGCATTTTGAACGCAATCCAATTTTCTTCATAAACAAATTTTGCTTTAAGGAAAATAAAAATTGTCAAAACATTAGTTTCTAAATTCATGACATATAAGAATATTATATGAGTATTTATTTGTTCTTATCATTAAATAATTTTTTGTCAAAAAGTGGACAGAATTTTGAAAATAATCCATCCATTCAGCCATTCATTCTGCCATCTATGTACATATATCAAGAAATTGGCAGAGAATATTAAAGAAATTTTCAAGTTTAATGTTTACAGATAGACTGTATATTTATATATATCGCATATCCATCGTATATCCTTTCTCCTTAAAGAGTATATAATATTGTATGAAAATGGTTGCTTCATTGATCATCTGTTTGTTGTATCTTGAGTATCGCATCACATCACACCCTTTCCCACTCAATCTGCATTAAAACCAAGTTATTAGCTTAAGGCTTTGCCCATAAACAGCATTAGCTAGGCCGACACATTTTTGGTTACATTCTCTAGACGACCAGATGCTTCAAATCAAATGTACATATGTACATAGTCTCAAAGTTTATAATAGATGGATATGTGTGTCTTTGGTAGTGGTTTGTTTAGTGGTTAGTGGTAGGAGCCCATCAATAACTCACAAATTAAACAAAAATTTTTGATGAATTAGAAGGACGGACTGAAAAAAATACATCTTAAAAATGAACAGAATGGGTAGAATCTTGGACACAAAACGCGAGACCAGGAAAGCAAAACTTATTTAAATAAAACAATTTCTAAAAATATTGATACAATACTTAAATGCAAAGTCCAAGTCCATCGCCTAGATTTTAAAGAAGTATCATATTGGCATGTTAATTTCAAAAGGGTAAACAGAGAGCAATGAAGAGCAATCCGAGTGTGAAAAGAGCGAGAAATAAATGAGATTGAGATTAAGAGAGAAAAAAAAGTGCGAGGTCGAAGAGAGCGAGGTCAAAGAGAATTTGCAATATAAATTATATACTCGTATTTACTTGAGGATTCTCTAAAGCTAAAAAAACTATAATTGTTAAGCTTAGACCGTCTCGAAAGACTTAAAATTTGACAACGAAATCGCAACGACATCCAACCCAGTTGTATACGTCACACCAGACTTATGAATGTTACATTATATCAACATATTTAATAACGTAACATAACATAACATTACGTTAACGGTTCTGTGTTCGAAAAAGTTGAAGAAAAGATCTATACGTGGTGAAAACATATCACAAATTTTCAACGCTGCGAAAACTGGTAGAAAACTCTTTGGAATCGAGAACAGTGTACATTTTTTATTGTCTTTGATGTCTCCATTATTATCGTCATTATCATCTTTACTGGATACTTCTTTCTGTGCGTGGCTTTTATTTTTCCTTTCCTTTGGTGCCTCACTTTAGGACATCATGCGCGCGACATCAACACCACCGTAAGCGCCAGGCCATCGAAAAATGAAAAAACCAACACCAACCTCATATAAATCAATAAAAACCCAATGCGAGAGCGCAAAATGCACACTAAAAAAAGTTCTTGCATATTTTTTCTCTAAAATTGGCCTTTGCGAAAGTGGCAAAAATGCTCAAGAAAAACGAATAATCAATGAAATGCAATGCAGAATAGCGGTTGATCCCATCTTTTTCTCATTTTTTGAAAAACCATTTTTTAATATACATACTTGCAATATACTGGGACTGATGCATCATTTTTTAGGGCAAAGTTTTTAGATTTTAGGTTTTTATAAAAATTTTAACCTGATTTAAAATTTTCAACTTTTTTTAAAAAATTTATAATTTTTTTAAGATAAAACACCCTTAATTTCATAAATTTAGATCATTATCACTATTTTAGAATAGATCATTATCATTTCAGGAAAGAAGTCGCTAGGCCGGTTTCTAACATTTTTGGAATTCTATATCCAGTGTGCCGGATCATAGTTAATTTGTTAGGAAAGTTACTACGAAAAGATCCGCTTACAATCTAAACTGGCTTATGGCTATCCATCGAATCGGTTTTAAATAATCCCAAGTTTTAAAATAAAACTATTGATTTATCCTCCTTCTTCCTCTCTTCTCACATTTCCTTTTTGTTCTTTTAACTTTTTACAATTTTGTGCTATTTTTTTTTTTGAAAACCAGTTCCGTTTTCTCAATTGATCTCTCTGCACTGACTTTAATTTATGAAACTTTCACTGCACAAAAAAAAATATAAAAACCGTTACAGCTGCATTTCAGGCGCCAATTTTTAAATGCAATTTTTCTATTTCTCCAGGCACTCGCGACAACCGTCAATCTGGAAAGTCCGGCGAAGACTAAGCCACGGTAGTGTTCACACATATTTTCCTTACAGCCCAGAAGAATGAAGGCTTCAGTGTGCTTTCGTAGAGAACTGCACACAGGAAAAGCAAATTGTGTGACCCGATTTGCGTTTCATCCAAGTGAGGTGCCTGGTTGGACTTGGAGGAGCACGAGCCAAAAGCTTTCTCCTGATTCCCAGGAATAATAATCGCATATTCCATTAAAGGGGTAGGTTTTAGTCAAGTCACGGAATTCGGCAAGAGGTGTGGGAAATATTTGTGATTTCATTTCCGTGTGCCATTCATAACACAAGAGCCGAAGAAGAGAAAAACCAGAGACAGCCGATTGAGTAAGAAAATGGTGTAAGATGGAAAAAATAAATGATGGCGAACGAATGGCGTACAATAAAATCAAAACAAAACCAGAAAGTTCAATGGAAAGCAGTGGAACAGCAATGGAGTGAAAGAAGAAGGCTTCCGGTGAAAAATGTCGCCGGCTTTACAGCCATATAATATCATGAATATACGAGTAGATACATATGGTATATGTGTATGTATATGAACATTTTATTTCAAATTGTAACGAACACCTCAAAAATGAAATAAGATAAGTGTGAGTATAATTATGTTGTATAATTATGTAAACAGTTTTAACTTTTGGCTTAGTTAATGAAATATGAATCAATTAATTCCAACCAGACTATCTGAACCAATGTACACTCTAAATAGATATATACAGCGGTGTAGGCATATAAGCCATAGGTAAATAATTATATACTTGTATACATTATTTCCAACTGAGAAGCTTAATTACCTACACGCATATAAACGCAAAAATTTTCGCCGGAATTGATTTGGCATTCATTTTAAAGCTTCACTCTAAGGCCATGATGCATTTTATTCAATTTTGTTTCATATTCAATTCGCAATTTTATTGATTTTGCTGGTGCAAAGAAATTGCCGAAGAGACTTTTGCTTGCAGAGCAGAGTAAATGCTAGAAGTTTAGGTCAAGGAGGAGAAGAAGACAACCGTCAGGCGCATGTGCATCGAGCACGTGGTGTGATTAACTCTGAACAAAGCAATAAAAAATCGTAAAGCTTCATTCAAGTATGAAACGCACCCACAACTATAACAAATAAATTAACTTCTATGTACTCCTGAAGTATTTTATGTAAAATATCTTTATACATATGTATATGTATGTGTCTGTACCACTTTAGCACTTTTAAAAATATCAATAAATATACAATGTATAAATAAAGCCATTAAAACTTATTATTACTTTAGAAATTTTCTTTGCAAATGTTTTACAACTCCACACAAACTCCATCAGCCGAACCAATGAGCACCCATACAGTCCCGCGTCCATTCAGTTTGACAAACCCAACACCATTCGAAGCCACAGCCGACACGTGTGCAAACCATATGCATACAACCGCCTGAAACATTTCTGTTAATAATTCTAAATCTAACAGTACCACAAAGAAGACCTTACCATCTCTTTCTGTTGGTGTGCGGCATTTGGGACATGGTTTAGTAAGAACTTTGATAGCAACTTTGCTGGCTTCATCCCAACGTGCTTCAGCAGCTCGCTAAGAAACATAGAAATTCCTTTTATTGAAAATTACCTTAAAATATTCTACGTGTACATTTGGGTCTACTGCATATTCGCAAGAACCGGTTATACTTGAATTTCCGTTTTCCGGCAAACAATTATCCAAATGATATCCTTGCAAGCAGTATCGACAGAAAACGTACTGCAATCGAAGCAGGTTAAAACATTCATCACAATATTTTCAAACCGCTTACGCCGCAGCCATTTTGACAAGTTACTTTTCTGCAGTCGGGTTCCACCAGTAGACCCATGCCGCAGCCTGGCTGAGGGCACAACACTCCACCAGCCTGCAGCACATATTCTTCGGTCGCGAAGTGTTGATAACGTTCGTATTCCTCACGCGTCAACAATTTAAAATGATGAATTTCCTCGATAAAAGACGCACTACACCCGGCTGGGCACCCTAATGTATAACCAATGTCCGGATGTGGCATAAACTGACGTTCCATGAGTCGTGACCGGCAGTAAGTTAGAAAGCATTCAATGCACGTGACGTGCTTGGACTCACAAGGAAAGACCAACACAATCTCGTTAACTTCGGTGCAAGCCAAACAAGGAACATCTTTAATATTTATTTTGATTAGGTTGAGCGGTGCTGCAAAATCCTTCTCGCCACCGGACACATGCTCAGCACATTTAAAATAAAACTCGGCGAATGGAGGATCGCCATCTTCGTTGTCCACGCAGGCTACTTCACTGGTCTCGCAATGACCACGTACCCGACGAGGCTTAAGCACGTCATCCCAGCATTCTGGATCGCGATGTACGGTAAAGGCACCACCTTTGCATAGCGAGCAACGGACCCGAAGTTTGCCTTTACATAATTTATTGCACTGTGAACAGTGAACGAAGAAGTGTGCTTTCGAACGTTCACGATCTTTAAAACAGCAATAATGTTATTATAGTGTACTGGAATATAATAAAATATACAAACTAACCTTCCTCTGTTATGTTAACGCGTTCGTTTCTTTGCAATTGTAAGTCTACCAGTGTCTCACACAGCGGCTTCGATGGCTCTTCGGAGGTCTCCTCTTCCATTAATGTAGAGTGTAAGCGTCGGCGGACCACTTGATCTTGTCGAGGCCGCGTACGAATGGCGTGCAGAATACTCTGTTGACCCAAATCGCATTCCTAAAAGTACAAGTACGTACTTATTGCTTATTTATATACATACATTATAATAATGGCTGCGTGAAAGTTTACCTCAATAGTTGTAGCATCGCTAAGCTCTTTTCCGGCAAATATAATTTTTACTTCCTCTGGCTGCAGCCCCAACTGACGTGCCACTAATTCCTTCACGTTTTTAATATCCCATTGGGGTTCTAGGTTTACAGTGAGCGTTTTTCCAGTGTTTGTTTTGATGTATATGCTAAGAGTGTTGGTGATGGTTTTCTTTCCGAATGACAACAGCTCTATCATATTCCTAAAGAAGGCGCGCAGTAGATCCAGAAAGAAACTCATCTAATTGATGTATGAAGAGTTGCTTGCTGCTTTTGTTTTATCCCGTCTTGTCTGGATTGTGGACATGCCTTATCGGAGCCTACAGAATGTATAGAAACATAATAGCAAATGTTGTTCTTCAAGTGGAAAGAAAAACATAATCAGCTGTTAATTGTCAAAATTTCAAAAGAAAATAAATTATTAATATAGGTACTGTAGATGAAAAGAATGATATAAGCAAGAATCGTATGTCGGTTCCATGGTGTAGCGGTTATCACATCTGCTTTACACGCAGAAGGTCTCCAGTTCGACCCTGGATGGAATCATGTATTTTTTTTTACATGCATTTTTTTTTGTTATAATCTAATTTTTTCTTCTTTTATATTTATTTTATTAACTTTTTCTAAAATTGGCTTGATTAAAAAAACGTATACATCTATCGGTACCATTAAAAGATTTTTTTCGTAAAACATGGTGACCTTGTATTAAAAAACATTAACTTCAACTATTCAAATTCATTCAGTTATTACTTGCATATGAAAAAACAAAATACATATTATTAAATACTGAGCTCTCATTAACTTTGTCTCTCGAAAAAATATATTTTCAAATCAAGCTTGGTCAAGCGATCTCCCTTAAAAAAATAAGACACATTATCGCCGATCATCAAATGGCAAATTTTACATCCCTGAATGTGTCAATTCGAAAAGGACATCTTCCTTATTTCTTGTGGGTAAAGCTTAAAAATGACGACATGTACTATCTCCGAAATCGATGGAGATCTATTCACGGTTACTGATTCCTACTCCATGGCGCACTGTGTAGCTGCCGATCTAAAGATGGGGAAAGGTATCGCCGTAAAATTCAGGTTAGCTCTTATTTTTATTTTCTTTGTTCAGTAAAATCACTGTCCAAATGGAAACAGGAATATATTCGGACAAATTGGTAAATTACAACAACAAAACGTAGCCTCAGGTGGTGTTGCTGTTTTACAGGATCAAGATCGCTTTATATACTATTTGATTACCAAGCAAAGTAGTTGGGGAAAACCCACATACCAGACCATGCACAGTTCACTAACTGCCATGCGTGACCACATGGTAATAAGATTGCAAAAGATTGATTATTATTAAATAAATGCATTTCCCTTCCAGCTCAAACACAATGTCGAACAACTTGCCATGCCTCGTATTGGCTGTGGACTGGATGGCTTAGCCTGGTCAAAAGTTAAAAACCTGATACAAGAAGTATTTATAAAAGATTCAGTTGAAATCGTAATTTACAATTATACTCCCAATAAAGGATAAACCCATTCGAACATCTTAAAATAATTGCTGAACTTATAAATTAGAAAGAATTTATTTAGGAACAAAATTGTAAACAACAATCTCTAAATGCTCGTCTCCAAAGGCTTTATTCAATTCAGCGCTGACTTTGGGCCACTCAAGACCATCGATGCCGCAACCTATCCGGGGTATTGCCAACTTTTCAACTTTATTAGATCGCTAGGATGTATAGAAGTTATAAGAAATTTCTCTGGACGATTATTTCAACTTCAACTCACCATATGATCTCTCATGGCTATGAGTGAGGAACGTAGACTATCGTATGTTGGACGTCCGGCACTTTGAGCTTTCGTAACTAGATAATAAATGTATCTCTTTTGGTCCTTTAGCATAGCTACACCGCCTGTTTGGACGCCCTGTGCTAGCAGCTTATCAACTTGCCCGTAAATTTGTTTAAATTTAACAGCGATACCAGCTCCCATACCGAAATCAGCTGCTACACAGTGCGCCAGAGAGTATTCTTCGGAAGCACTGAATAGATCACCTTCGACTTCCTTGAAAGTATAATTTTTGTTGGTTGTCGCCATGGAGCGTAAATGATTAGAAATTACTAAATGAAGAATTGAGAAAATTTAATGAGTTTCTTCATAAAATTTTAGAAATAATTATTTATACAATACTACTGACTATCGCCTCACAAAAAACCTGGAACCTTATTCATCATGTACAGAAAGATTTCATAATTATTTCTAAAATCAAATACACCTTAAAGGTTAGCGATTAATATTATGATAATGAACATTGATGAACGATATTTAGATAAAAAAATTTGAAATCTGTTTATGTACAGTTATAATGATAATGATCTAGAATTATAGACCATGAAAAGCTACCGCTGGTTTATCAAGATAAGACGCCCTGTTCGATAGAAAATCGATTATTTTCCAAAAATGCTGTCTATTGGAGCTTTTTATATATCGTATTTAAGTACATCAATATTAATACAAAGATTTCTATCGAGCACGAGTGAATAGGTCATTACGAAAAATATTGACGAAGCTATATTATCTAAAGATGTATAAAGAAAACAAAAATTGACAATGTATAGTGAGAAATATGTACTTACGTAAGGTTTTACAAGATGATGATTGCGATAAAACTATATTCTCTATCCTTCTGAATAATAACCGACTATAATTGTTTATTTTGCATAAGTTTGACATTATTCGTTTCTTAACCGGTGAGATAATTTGTGGACTTCAGTCCATTTTTGGAAAATAAGTAGCCGGATCGAAATTAAAAATACATTCTTCGTACGAGGTGGTGAAGTAATTTGTATACATTTTTGCCAGTTTTGTTTTTTACACTGTTTTGTTAGTTTGGTATGCAATGCGGGATTGTGAAAACAAAGTGAAAAATAAGCAAAGTGAAACCATAGTGTTTATACTTAATTTATAGATAGAACCAATTTCTGTGTGATTTCTTGAGCTTGCAGTAATATCGGTCTGTAAGGAATTCCATATTCAAAGAAATTTCTTTAAATATCACAATTCTGTCTGGTTCTCTCAATTGTACGTTATTGTGAACAGTTCTTCTGCATTCTTCATTTGCACCCGAACGAAAATTTAAAAATAAAATAAAAATAACACCCAGCATTTAATATGGTTTATCCGATGCTGTTTCGTATTCGTTTTTTAAGGAAAATAACAAACCCAACAGCTGGCCTGATAATACCATATCGTGGTGAGTATAAATACAGTACTGTTGAGATTGAGTTTACATAAGCCTAGAATTATCCTCAAGTGTCAACATTTTGTTGTTGCTGAAAACAAAAATATAGATGCTTAAGTTCACTTCGACGCTAATGTAAAGCCGTCCAGAGGGTTATGTACATTATTGCTGAAAAGTTTGAATTAATTTATATATGTGGAACGTATTATAAATTATGATTGAATTCTGACAAAATTAAACCGATATTTTTAACATCCTTTTTAAGAATTTTGAGTATGGAATGTAATTATATTTTAAATTTTTCCTAATAACAGAGAATAATAATAATAGTTAAAGTTCAACCCTACTTTAATATTGTTTATATAATAGGCAGGCAATAGGTAGGCATATATTGCCTACCTATTATTATATAATAGGTATAATAGGTAGCCATCATCTTGTATGTTGTAATCATTTATTTATATACATAAGTACCATAATCCACAAGGAAGAATAAACTAATTCTTATATGTAGAACTGGCTAAGTAATATATTCCATCGTAAAGAGTTTCCATTATAAATTCTTTCAATGTGACAAAATTGATAACCTTGTATTTAATTTGGAACTTTCATCTATTCAACTGATACCAAAGCAAACATGATAAGTTTCGTATATCGCACCGAAAGGAGTATGTATGTACCCACATGCCTACATACAATACTTGTTTTTATAAATAATATGCATACGTATACATACATGCATATGTACGTCTGATTAGTTATTGGAAAGCTTTTTGTTTGTTGTGCGGTGAGCTAATGCTGCTTAATCGCTGTTGCTTAGACTGTATGCATATAAAATCCGTCCTCCTCCCCTTCTCCCAAATGACCATGTTTAGATTTAGAATAAGTTGCTTTGGAGGCAAGATCACATGAACTTCAGTCAGGCATAGCTCGTCTGCCGTACGTAGTCGCTGTCGTAGTCTCTAGTTTCACAAAATAAAATTTTTTTGTTAATTAATTCCGTCCATAGATCAGCTCATTCCTTTGTATTCTACTCGCATCATGTCAACATCAAATAGTCTTCCAAAATTAGTCCCAGTCAAGGAATCGAGGAGATTTATGATAGACTGCTTCAAAGCAGTGGACGTACCGGAGGATCATGCCGTTGCAATGGCTGACCTTTTGGTTGGTGCTGACTACAGAGGACATTTCAGCCATGGCATGAATCGCCTAGAGATGTATATAAATGATCTGGCCAGAAACTCAACCGATGGCGCCGCTGTGCCAAGGATACTGAAGGAAACCCCAGCCACTGCCTGGGTTGATGGCTGCAACGGTTTGGGAGCAGTGGTGGGCAACTTCTGCATGGATCTTGCAATCAAAAAGGCGAAAGCAACTGGAGTTGGTTGGGTGTGTGCAAAGAACTCGAATCATTACGGTATGGCCGGTTGGTATCCTCTCCGCGCCATGAAACACGGCCTTGTTGGGATGTCGATGACTAACACATCACCACTGATGGCACCCACTCGATCTAAAGCGGCTGCGCTTGGCACCAATCCACTGGCTCTGGCAGCACCAGCTAAGGACGATAAATTTGTTTTGGACATGGCAACCACGGCCGTCGCCGTTGGCAAAATAGAGATACAATGTCGCAAAGCTGAACCATTGCCCGATGGTTGGGCTCAAGGACCAGACGGCAATATTACTAATGACGCTGAACTCGCCTTCGAAACTGCCTGCCTAATGCCACTCGGTGGTGCTGAGATTACGGCCGGTTACAAGGGTTATGGTCTGGGCGCTATGGTGGATATATTATCGGGCGTTATGGCAGGTGCTAATTACTCGACAAAAGTGCGAAAATGGACGCATGCGGGAGCAAATACAGCAGCCGACCTAGGTCAAGTCTTCATCGCAGTGGACCCTAATTGTTTTGCGCCAGGCTTTGAGGAACGTTTATGCGACTTTAATTCCCGTTTGAGAGGTAGCGAACCGGTAAGTGACAAAAACATACTATTTCATAAGTAATATTTTTGATTATCTTACTTTGTTTACGCAGAAAGACCCTTCGCAACCTGTTCTTCTTCCTGGCGACAAAGAGCAGTCCAATATGAAGAAGGTAGACAAAGCCGGTGGCATTGAATACTTGGAAAATCAGTTAAAGACTTGCGAAACTTTAGCGAACCGTCTTAAGATCAAGCCTTTGGGTTTCCTGTAAAGCTATTCAAATTTTATGGCTAACAATGTGCATTTCAATTTCGTGAATCATGTTTAAATGTAAAAAAATGTTTAAGTAAGTAAACATTTAACCTAATCTAAGCAATGCGCAATTATGAAAAATAACATTAATTTTAAGATTTTAAAGTTAAATTTAAGTTAAAAATAATATTTTTTCATTAAGAAAAAAAAATTAATTTAAAAAAAAATTTTATAAATTTAAAAAAATAAAAAATTAAAATTAAAACGCATAATTGTGAAATTTTGTATGTATTTTTTAAACGTGAAAAGTACCAGAAAGATGGGTCTTGTAGGCATGTTATCATTACGTAATCAGAGTTTATTCAACCTTCTCAACAGATTACGCGGATTTCGTGATTGCTTCAATTAACGCGTTTTGTTGACACATTCAGCTTCGCCGAGCCTTCATAAATTGCATCCATCCATCCATACGTCAGTGTATGTAGTTTTTTCAGGTTCATGCTGTTCTCATCTCTCTTTATGGCTGAGAGTCGAACTTCGAATAAAGCTCAGCTCTTAAGAGCGTAGATTCATGTTTCATGTTGTCAATTCAGTCCAACGGTAGAGCTTGAGAAGCAAAGTCGCACAAGGACGCCACGTTGCACAGTGTTGGTAGTTTCAAAGCAAACCAAACCTACCCTCATCCTTAACAAAGGACATTGAGGACGGGTATAAAAGAAAAGCACGCTGTTCAGACAGAGAATAAACAAAACATTGGTAGAAATTCGAAGGTGAAGGCAACATCATGGCCGAATCTGGTGGTCAATATAAAAAACTGCCTCCTGGTTGGGATTGCAAATATGACAAAGCCACTGGAAACCGGTGAGTGATAAAATTTTAAACTAAATTATTATAGTATGTATTCTATAGTTTAAAAAAGACAAATATTCGACACACTCTTTTATGCGCAGCAAAAAAATAAGCAGCTTCAAAATGGCCGGCCTAAATCCAGGCAGCAGATTTTTCACTTTTTAAGTGTTCTATTTGACATTTAAAAAGTTAACAGCCAACATTCCGAAACTATGTGCTGAAATTTTTCTCCTCAAAAAACGCTCTTATTAATTAAGAAATTAAGAAATTAAGAAATGCATTGTTGTTGTACTATAAAACACTGAATGCATCACTTCCTGTTAATACAGAAGAATATATGTATGTATGTACACACACAATCATCATCTTCTACTTGAAAACAGCATGCTTGAGAGCGAATGTGCGCGTTTTTTGCACCTCCATTTTTTTTTGTAAATCGTATGCTGTCAAGATTGCCACTCCAGCAGCCGTGTGATGAATCTGCATCTCTGTATACTTCTCACAAATGGAGGAGTTCCCTTCAAGTGCACTTCACAACAAGCAGTTGTCAATGCATCCAACTCAAAAAGAAAGTCGGATGCGCCAGCAAGTGCGGCCGAATGGAGGCCCAACCCACGGGGGAATATTTAAGTGATATAATTTATGCAAGTCCTTTATCAACCGAGCACTTGAGCTAAATATTGAAGGGTAAGAAATCAACTCTTCAACTCACGGACTGATGCTCATTTTACAACAGCTTAAATTTGAATAACTAAGATATACGATATATAAACGCGCGTGCAAAACTCTTAAATGATGAAATATGTATTTATGTACATATGTGTTTTTCTGTTGAATTTTATTTTCTCATTAACAAATTTCAGCTACTACATAAATTATTTCACCAAAGTTATGCAGTTGGAAGATCCTCGGTTGCATTACAAACCGCTGCAAGATGAAAAGTGTTCCACAGAATCAATACCACTGGCGGTAAGCATAAGTGCAGATACCATGTGTATATACGATATTAAATTATGTTTACTTATGTGTGCATAAATATCATTTTAGCCATTGCATGGTTCACCCTATCACGTGTATCCCGGCAACAATTATCCGGCCTTGCGTGCATTCCAAGGTACACCGAATAATCAGGATATGCGGAATATGTCTTCGAGCCCATTGCTATCATCCAGAAGTAATTTGGTAAATAAACGAACGACTGTACATATTTTTATGCCTTATTTTTGATGGTAAAGTAGTTAAAAATAACAACGCATTTATATTTTAGGAAATGTCTCCTTTGCCTTTCTCAGGCAAATCTGTGACATCGCAGATACCTCGTCTGGCCAACACCTCACGTCGATCAACCATTCAGGAGACCTCATTTAGCAATAACATCGACACCGATGCCGTCGTAGCAAAAATACAAAACATGTTTCCTACGGCCGGAGAGAACCACATTCGTCTGTTACTAAAGAGGTGAAGAGTGATCACTGTGTTTGCTCTAAAATGCCCAATTGTCTCGTAATAATCCACACTCACTCACTTGTAAATCTCTCTTTTTTTCTCTCGTTTCAATTTTTTTTTTTGCCTTTGTCGCTAAAAACAACAATAACAACACGCACACACGCATTAACGCTATAACTATTACTAACTACTCACGTCTCAAATTTTGATTTTTTTTTTTGCTAAAATCATCCACTACTAATCGATGTTTTCAAATCGACAACCACAACAATAAAAAACGACAAACAACATAATGGAAATATTGCTGACTGCAGATACTACAACAGAGAAGCGGTGGTTATTAGTGCTCTTCAGGTGGAGAAGCATCCGGTTACCATGCCGGGACCGTTTGTTACGCCGCCGGCGCAACGCCATCTCTTCCATAGCAACTCCGCTTTCTACATGACACCACCAACGCGTCGTCTCGAACTGGCTTCCACGAGCCGTGATAACGTCGGCTTTACTAACGCACCTGGCGGTGGTATTATTTCGCGTACGGCCAGTCCGTTGCCAGGTGGGCGCTTTGGTAGTGTCATGAGCATGCATAGCGGAGGAGCAGGAGCAGCAGGCATGGGCTCAGCAATTGCAGCCGCTGCCGTTAATGGCCTATATGGACAGATGTCACTTCAGGGGTCGCCGCGGTTTGGAGATCAAATGCGTAGTTCGCCGAAGCCACATTCGTCACCAAAAATGAAATTGAGGTTGGGCGGATGAAGGAGAGAAAGATTTGACTTTGTTGGATTTGACTTTTTTGTTTGAATTTTTAGTTGAAAACACTTCTTAGTTGGTTCTTGCTGCAGACGGTTGGTTGGTTGTTTATTTATTAATTATTTTATGTATTTTATTTAGTTACTGGTTGTTAATTTTTTAGTTTATACATTTTACTTACGTTTTATTTTCTACTACTAAATTTTTTATTTTGATTTCTTTATAGATTTGATTTGATTTGATTCTTGATCTCACATCAATGGAAAATACATTTTATTATACCATTTTCGTATGTAAATATTTTTTTTTTCTTGTTTAATTTTGAAATTTTCGTTTTATTGTCTTTGTTTTTTCCTTTTTATGCAAAATGTATGTATTCATTGATATAAAAAAACAATTTCAAGTATCTTATTTACAACAACAACAAACAGGTACATGAAAACAATCTTCCCCAAAGCTGATGAAACCCTTCTACTCGACGTTTTGGCCAATTCTGACAATAATGTACAATCAGCTTCGGAGAAACTGATTGTGTTGGGTTATGTTAAGCGCGATTTTGTTGCGCCAAAAGTAAGCAATCGACAAGAGGCAGAGGCAGATGCAGATAAATCCAAGAAAGACGATGTAATAATCATACCTTTGCGGCCAAAGGATTACACTGAAGAGGAAAAGGAAGCAAGTAAGTTGTTGTTGTTTTTTTTTTGGAGGAAGCTCAAGCAGAAATCCTAACTGTTTCGAAAAACAACACGTTGTTAATTTAAAATATTTCAGTGAGAATACGTTTAAAGCAAAAATACGATAAAACAGCCGAGCGCATCATACTCATGGCACTTGAATCCGTGAATTACGCTGAAGATCGTGCCATGCAAATATTACAAATTGTCCAAGAGGAGGATGAGACGCGTGAACGAAAAACGCACGAATTATCGCGAACAAATAAGCAGCATTCCGCTACGGCAGCAGGAACAGCAACAACAAAAGTAACAGACGGCAGCGAAGAAAGGTAAGGTTTGTGTTTTAATCAAACACAACGAATAGATCGCAAGAAGCGGTAGCCACTGGAATTTAAAAGAATTTCTGAGAGCTTCGGCAGCTCTTATGTCTTAAAAAAGCTTTCATTTCCTTCGGAGGAAATTTTTATTTCATATAATTGAGAAGTTATGTATGTGACAACTCTGTAAGCATTAACTGATGTTCGCATATCATTTATTCTCATTGCCTTTACCTCACAAAAACCATTGCAACGGCTTCACTGCTCCACCAATTGATAAATGTCAATAAAAGCAACAACGACACCAAAAATGTTTCCACCAAATTTGGACAACAAAGCTTCGTACCTTGCGTTAAGGTAACCAGTCCATCAGCAGCAACAACAGAGCATATCATATTATCACATTCGTCCAAAGAATCAAAAAATGTCTTAAAAAATTCAAATAAAGCCCTCGAGACAGCAGCTAACATTAATCAAAAAAAGATTTTGAACACTTTGGATCCGAATGCATCACATATTGATTCCCACTCATCTACACTACTATCATCCCCATCAGCATCATCATCACCATCATCATCGCTGTCATTGCCAATCTCATCATCATCACCATCGCAATCATTTCACAAGATCACTACAAAAAGCATTTTAGACCGCTTCAATTCCAATGAAACTGGCTCCAGCAAATACTTCTTGCAAAAGGCCAGCTGCTGTACCCACATCTCGGACAACATCTTGGAGAATTTGAAATTATCACGCTCACGCGAAAAGATCCCTTCATTAAAGTATGCCTCTTATGTCCAATTTTCAAGTTTCTACCATAGATATCGTATTTGTGTGATCTTTATCTCCGTATACTCATGACTCACTGCACCCACAAATTCAACTTCTCTGAATGTTTTTTATAGTATCGTACATACTTTATAGCTATTCAAAAAGGCGTGAAGAGTACATATTTAGTAAAACTTTGTCAATTCTATTTTTATCATTATCCTTTTCCAGTAATCGAATTATATCTAATTTTTTTTTAGAAATGTGTTGTCTATACTAAAGTGATTTCCATCCTATTTTTATTTATGTGAATATTTTATTAACTTTTTTTTTATTCTCTTCCTCTATTCAATTTGTTGTACGCACTTGCTTTGTAAGAATCTCATATAAGTAGTGTCCTTTTGGAAAATCATTATGTGTTGAGAATAAAATTGTGCATGTTTCTCGATTTTGCTTTAATCACTTTCAAGGAACCACTAGTTACAATTTTGTTTCCTTAAATTTTTTTCTAGATACACATCACGCTCCTCCACCGAAAGCGATGTCAAGTGCCACCCACAACCGGAGTTTAAATCAATGTTGGGACGTATTCCACCCAAGGGTCATAATAGCGAGTTGTCTAAGGGAGCTGACGATGGTCTTCTTCTGTAATTAAATTATATCTTCATCTTTCAAATTGATTGCTTCCTAATAATCAGTGAAATTTTTACTTCCAGTGTTGACTACGTTACTTGGAATGGTGCCAATCCGGATATATCTATGGGTCAGAAGCCCATTGCAATAGGAGCGGATGCTGGATTGTTAAGCGAACGTAGCTATGTTGCCGTTGGGCACAATTCTGGACTCTGCAAGGGACCACAATCTGGTCTGGCAAAGGGGAGCATTTATTCTCAGTTAACCACTGCTGTTAGCAATATAAAATGCAAATAAAATGTACTATTATGTGACTTCTTCCCAATATTCATCATTTTGGTTAGAATTTTGTGATTAAAGAACTATATGTATTGAGCATAATTGTGCCAAATTTAAACCTTTCTTATATCTATATCTAATGACCTACAAATGGTATCAATTTAAATTTACTCGTGTTCTGTATTACACTTCACACTTTATGAATTATAAATAAAGTATATCCGTATTAGATATCTTTCAATTTAAAAGAATCTTGCTTTTATTATATTACATATATTGCTTAAAAATAGGTCTAAGATAATCTTTAAAAATAACTTTGATTATGAAAAAGATACGAGTTATAAAAAAGATAAAGATGGTTCAAACTTCATCCTCGTTCAGTAGCATGTTCGGAATTCCCTCCGTAATGGGAAATATACGACCTGTTTCTGGGCACTCAAGCTGGCCTTCAACAACATCAATTTCTAGCAGCAAGTGATGCAGTTTTTTTAAGAGTTCCTCATTCTCAGAAATGTTGATAGGCTGTTCGTTGGGAATAACGTCAGCAACCTCAGCCTTAACAATCAATACAGCAGCATTGATAGACAATTAGAAGAATGGTATAGATGGCTATGATAATGCAAAACGAAGATCAAGTTTTTCAAGTTGTACACACCACTTGCGCCGCCAAATGCACTACAGACCAGTCCAGTTTGGGAAGTAATCGTTCGATGAAAGTGGGATTAAATTCAGCTTCGACTTCATCCTTTTTAGTAATCTTAGGTTTAGAAGAGGATTATTTCGTAAATTAAACATTTCTAAATTAAGAAGTGCACTTACCGTCAGTTTCAGAGGATAGCCGACTTTGACACCGCGAATAGCTTTAGAAGTGAGAAAATTGTAAGTGCTTAGTTTCATCTTTCTTTCCGCTTTTCACTTGAAAAATAGAAACTTTTATTATTATTTGTGATTCCAAATCTATCAGATGTAAATGGTTATTTATTTGGAATATCACGTTTTTAAGCAGAACACGATGGAAGCAACAAAATTACAAAACGCGAATTTTGACAGCTGTTTGTTCGAACCAACGAGCTACGAGTATACATACATCTGTGCCTATGATCTATAACTCTCACCGGTGAGAAATTATGACGTGAAACAGTTGGATTGATACTCAAACACTGCGAATCGGAACCTTCTCACCCGAACTGAGTCTGTAACTTTGTTTCGGTTAGTAGTTTCTATCAGAATGTTGTTTCCAATGAATATATTGGAAAAAAGTGAGATAACTGACTAACTTTTTCGTACGAGACATATTTCAGTTTAAGTGTCAAAATTTCTCGTATGAGAAATTCATAGTGAGAAACGGGGGTTGAAATTTAAATTTCAAAAAAATTAAAAAAAAAACCCGGTGCCGGGTTGCGACCCACACTTTGGGAAACGTTGGGTTATACGAATTCATGCAATTTGCTCCTACAGATTTCTACATGTAATTGTAGCAAATACATGCGATTTAAATAACTTATTTTTTTTTTCATGTATAGTACAACAAGAGAAAATATCTTCTAAAATACTCTATAACTAAACCTTAGAAATTAAAGTGTTGAACACTTATTACAAATATAATAAACTAAATGTACCCGTCCCCGCGTTGCTGTGGCTCATTCTGGTTAAATGGTTAGAAAGCATGTGTTTTCGACCACAAATGAAATATTCCTCATACAAACGTTGCAACCCGTTTTCACCCCTTCAGGGGTTGGATTTTGAAAAATGCCGAAATATGTATATGATTAATTATACAAAAAAATATTAAGACCAAGTTTTAAGCAAATCTGACCACAAATAAAATATTCCTCATACAAATTTTGTAACCCCTTTTTACCACCTTAGGGGTCGAATTTCGAAATATCCGTTCTTAGTGCTTGTATACATCATAAAGGAAACGTCTTTGCAAAATTTCAGCTTTCTAGGTCCAAGCGTTTAGCCTGGGCATTGATGAGTCAGTCAGGACTTTCATTTTTATATATAGAGATTAAAAATTATTAAAATTTTCTAGCTGGCAGAAAAGATTTTACTCAAGCAAAATTTTTTGACTTGGTCCAAACTCAAGAATTCGTTTACTTGTAACGATTGACTTGCGCCAACTGACTAGTTAATGCCAAGTGGCGCAAATTGCATGCGCGTGTAAACCTGCCTGAAAGCAGCCCATACATGATGGCCACAGACGCATAACAGTTTGCGCAAACACAAAAATAATTTATTCGGTTTAGTGAGCGCGATAAGTACTCCTCGGCTGCTCGGTTGATATCTGAAAATACTAATTTTAATTTTACCAATAAAAAGACATAATCCCTCTGTTTATCTACACAATTATGTTACTCTTTTCTTTTAACTTTAAGTTGTTGTGTAAATTTATAAATTCTGACTGCAGTTTTGGATCTTGATCCGCGGCCCCACTTTTCTCAAAAATGAGCAAAATTTGTCCTACACGACACAAACTGTTTGCACAAATCGCAAAATAACAAAATGATTTTTATATATGTAGCTGCTCTACATGGATCAAACAGCCGCTTTGTGCAAGCATTTGTGGCGTACATATATTAACCGCTTAAAACTTACCATGTAAATGACGATGTAAACCCTTAGATATAGTACATCCTAGAACCAAGATCTTCTGTATTACATGCAGAAACCTTGAAAGAAGAACCAGCTTTCATGACAGTTGCGATGAAAACAAAACATTTTTTTAAAATTTTTGACATTTGCTTGACCTAGATTGAGAATAAAAATTTGTAGTTAATGTAGTTTGCCAATTGTTTGAATTTTATCGAAATAAAGCAAGTTTATAATGCTATTTATATAATAAATTATTGGCCAAAAAAGCGTTGAGTTGAAATATTTTAGCTAAGAAATTTCAATTAAAATCAGTGGTCAGTGATACCAATTATGGAGGATATTTTTCATTGGTGCCGAGAAGGCAACTCGATCCAAGTGCGCCTCTGGCTGGAAGACACTGAACACGATATGAATCAAGGGTAAAATATTGAAATAAATTAAATAATATGGATACGGAAACCTACATACATATGTCGGTTGCCGTACACAACATCAAATATGTACATAAGTAATATTTTTGGACTGTATAGTCAGCCATCGATAAACCTTCAACTATGACGTCATGCGATATTTATGTATTGAGCGAATATTCATTACCTTCTGTGTTGTTTAGTATAGTTCAAGATAATTAAGATTTGTTCTCGTCTATTTTAGTGATGATCATGGTTTCAGTCCTTTGCATTGGTGCGCAAAGGAGGGTCACACGAAACTGGTCGAAATGCTCCTGCATCGTGGCGCACGCGTGAATGCCACTAATATGGGCGACGATATTCCGCTGCATCTGGCTGCTGCTCACGGTCACCGTGAAGTTGTGCAATTGGTTGGTGACACACACACACAAGTTTCTTAACCAGAGGAGATGCTAATGTTTCTTCTTTTTTTATTCCACCAACAACATAAATTAGTTGCTGCGCGAACGCTCCGATGTGAATGCCACCAATGAGCATGGCAACTCGCCTCTACACTATGCCTGCTTCTGGGGCTACGACATGATATGCGAAGATCTGGTCAATAATGGTGCGCTGGTGTCCATCGCCAACAAGGACGACGACACACCGTTAAATAAAGCAAAAGCTAGTTTAGCTAAACGTTTGCAGGACCTGGCCGAAAAGAACGGCCAGGATATGAAAAAGCTCAGTTTCAAAGACCAAAGTTGGTTGGGCATGAAGACCCGGTCTCGCGATGCCACTTTGTCGCGCTTCAAAGGCATCAACATGGGTGACTTGGATTTGCGGAGCAAAGTGGCTGTGACGCCTTCGGGCGAAACATGGCGTGGACGCTGGCAGAAGAATGATGTTATTGCAAAGGTTTGAATTTTAGATTCTTGGAGTTAGAGAGATTTGTATAAACGGCAAAATACTTGCCGAATATTTCTGTAGATTCTGGCCATTCGTCAGTGTACGTCTCGAATTTCGCGTGACTTTAATGAGGAGTTCCCGAAATTGCGCATTTTCTCTCATCCGAATATTTTGCCCATTATCGGCGCTTGCAATTCGCCACCGAATTTAATCATCATTAGTCAGGTTTGAATGATTGATTTCCGAAAAAATTCGTCTACTCGTCGCGTAACAAATAAATTATTTTAAAGTATATGCCGCGCGGTTCTCTATTCAATCTACTGCACGGCGCCACCGGAGTCGTCGTGGATACTTCACAAGCTGTGCGCTTTGCGCTGGATATCGCACGTGGCATGGCCTATTTGCACTCTCTGGAACGTATAATACCTACGTACCATCTCAATAGCCATCACGTTATGGTCGGTTAATTTGCGAATTTGCCATTTTAAGAAAAATATTTATTGTTTGCGTAGGTTGACGAGGACTTGACGGCGCGCATTAACATGGGAGACGCCAAATTTTCCTTCCAGGAGAAAGGACGCATTTACCAACCGGCCTGGATGTCGCCTGAAGCACTGCAGCGGAAGCCTGCCGATCGTAACTGGGAGGCTTGCGACATGTGGAGTTTCGCCATACTGATCTGGGAGCTGACCACCCGTGAGGTGCCTTTCGCCGAATGGTCGCCCATGGAGTGTGGCATGAAAATCGCTCTCGAAGGCTTGCGCGTCAAGATTCCGCCAGGCACTTCTTCGCACATGGCGAAACTGATTACTATATGCATGAATGAAGATCCAGGAAAACGTCCAAAGTTTGACATGGTTGTTCCCATACTTGATAAAATGAAACGTTGATGCAGCGATGACAGAGAGAGAAAGATAGAGGGATTATTTCTCTCTTCAATTAATTTAAATTTAAATATTTTTCTAAGGCTTAGAATTCTAAATATGACAAAAGTGCCTTAAAAATGTATAACAAGTTTTATAGTTATAACAAGTTAGTTTAAATCAAGTATAAAAAACTTAAATTATAAAATCAGATTTAACGAATTTTGGTTCGAAATGCGAATTTGCAACACCGCTGGTCAATCGTTCCAAAACCCATCATCATCATCTAACCCTGTCGGATAACGTAACGAAGGAACGAACATCTTATTTAACACGTTTTCAAAGGTTTGTATTAAATTATACATATTTTAATAAGATTTAATTTATATGTTTATATACGTATATGTTTTTTATGCGATTTTTATACAAAAGCTTTGTAAACTAAAAACCATTAATATCGTATATGTATTATGTATTTTTATAAAATGTTAACTCCTGGCAATAATAATGAAAATCTTAATTTTTAATATGACGAGAGGATATAGTTCTAGTACATTTATCGATGTTGCTTGGCGTAATTATAAACACTTTCCTTCATTGAACCACTAACGTCAACGAACACGCCATTCTGAATGACAGTAAATTTATGAATTTCTTTTGGGCGGTGTAGAAGGGTGTAGAAGCCATATTTCAAGGCTTTCAACAAAATTTTCAAGAACAAATCCAAGGGCACGATTGATACTGCGTGAGCAGTAAGAGAGGCGGCGATTGCACTATATAGAGTATAAAATACGAAAAAAAATATTTCAGATAAAAGAAATAGACGTGCACAGACGCAGTCAGTCCGTTTGCAGAGGCGCAACAGAAGGTTTAATAGGGTTAATGATACTCGTATCTTTAAAGAGTTTCATCAGGTTTAATTATAGAAATTAAAAACATTTCAAAAATTCAAAACTTTTCCTTCGCCGGCAGGAACAAACCGTATAATCATGAAAAATTAAAAAACGATATTGTGTAATAATAATGGTGAAATTCTTTTGTTTTGTACTGAAAATGGTGGTGCTTGAAATTGAAATAACAAAAATGTTGTTTTTGTTTTACTGTCAGTGATTTTGCTCTGGCTGCAAACTGAAGCCGGTCACGTGCTTTGGTCATATCTCTCATGTGGAGAGATACTCGGAGCCTCAGAGCTTTCCTTTGCTGCCAAAATAGAATACATATAGTGTAAGTTGTAGGTTTTTGTTGTTGTTGTGCCGCTTGCGAACTCTGCCATCGGCTGCTCAGCTCGACTCGGTTCGGTTCGGCTGAGTAAACAAAAGCGGCGGTAGTGACTGCAGCGAGACTGTAAAGGTACGGCCTGAGAGTGGATCGAGTGCAGTGAGCACATCGGCCCTGACCTAGTTGGGCCTAAAAGGGTACTCATTTTGATAGAGCTCTGTGAAGAAAGAGTTTCACAGTCAGAGCATCGAAAGAAAACGTGGGCCGAGCACTAAGCTCTTTATCGTGTTAAAGTTTCAACGATTTGTGCTGGCTTTAATAACTTTTATTTTATTATGGAACCATCATCATACGAGTATGCTTTCCTTTTTAATAACGCTCTTTTGTGATTAAATTAATGGTTACTTATACGACGCGTGGTGCTGAAGGTTAGCGAAGAAAACTGAAAATAATATTAAAGCGAAGGATAATATTGAATAGAGAAGCTTTCTCTCTTTCTCCCTTCAATGCTTTCGCTGCCTCTCACTGTTTATCTTCCTGGCTCTTGTATATTATTTGCAGTCTGAGTCTGCCTTTAGCGAGTGTCCTCATTTCGTCCCATCTGCTTCTACATAGGCCCGAAGGCGTTCGGTGCAGGCAGGATTGTACGAGTATGTGTGTGTTGTTCGTTGTTCTTCGTTGTTGTTTTTGTTCTTGTTGTTGTTCTTTGCTGACTTTGTCCTTTCATCAGCTTAGCTTATAATTGCAACGCTTTCATCGGCGGACAGCTGCAGCAGCTTTCGGTTTATTGGCCCAGTCATTGTTCTGCGGACATTAAAGCGTGTTTCATTCCAGTTTAAGGTTCAAAACTTTCGCATGCTGAATCTCGAGTTTTCGGTACAATAAAGGAATAAATTCCTAACCAAAAGGAAAAGAAAAACGAACGACAGTTTAATAAAAAAAAGCAAATTAAAAGAAAATAATTCAAAAGTTATACTAAAGGTAAAAACCGAAACAAAACAAATTTATCTCAACCAGAATAGAAAAAACAAACTGTACTTTATGAAAAAAAAAGCAAACTAAAATAAAATAAAAATTCCAAAAATTATACTAAAGGTATAAAAAGTCACAAAAAAATTGAAATTTTTCTCAACAAATAGTGAGTCGTCTGCAAAAAAAAAAAAAATGGGCACCCAATTGGGTGACCCTCTTACAATTGTCGCTCTACTGTCTCTCCTCGATTTATAGCATTAAAAAAAAAAAACGCATACGAGTAATGCATTTTTAAAAATCGTATTTTTATATTTATCCAAAACAATACGATTAAATAATTTCAATTTTAAGAAAGTATTTTCGCAATAACAAAAACGCGCAAGCAACAACAATGCGAAAAATGCAGCACAGAACATTTCGTTTGCAGCCGTTTCCTCTGCCGTCACGATTTTCGTTCGTTGGTCTGTCAATCGGAAAAAGCTCGCTCGTTTGCTGAGCGTTAGATGAACAAACGCACACACCCACACACACGCACGCGCTTACACTTACACATGCCCGACTACAGCCCGGCAAAGTGAAGAAAGATACTGACTGCATTCGCAATTCTCCAAAGTGGGCGTGTTCGTTCCAGTGTAGCTTTTGTCAAGTGCAGTGAAATAAAATATTTGTCCAATAAAATTGAAAAGGATTTCATCGATTTGGTGCAAAAAGTAGTTAAGAAAAATAAAGTGAACAAAAGAATAAACGTACTAAAAAGTGTTAAAGACAAAAACCTGAAAAAGAAAAATATAGCGAATAAGTAAAAAAATATCAATAAATTAAAAAAACTAAAGAAGCAAAAAAAAGGAAGAAAAAAAGGAATTTAAAAAAAATATATACATATAAACCTAACTGATAAAATAGATCGTATTTCATGTAAAAACATGTAAAAAAATTAATATCTAAAAAAAAATTAAATAAAACTACTCCGACGCAATAAATACAAAATCAAAATTTGCTTAAGTTTTTTTTTTTTTAATTTCTGAAGTTTCGAGAAATAGATTCTGTGAAATAGATCTTGGAAAATTGCACCAACATACACGTACAAAAAACCAATCGATCCAGTTCTTTCGATCTCTTTCGCTGAGTGTTTGTTTTTATTCTTATGCTTTCTGAAAATTGCTTGTTTTTCTGCTATATGCGAGCTGTCGCCGCCGCTGCAGCTTAAATGAGTTTTAGTGCTGTCAACGATCTGGGCCAGCCCCGTCGAGGGCCGGCGTCTCATGGCGCTACCGACATCTTCTAGTTTAGCTGTCACGGACACGAACAGGTGGGTACATTGACAACCACATTAACAAAAACAACAACAGCAATAACAAATAACAACATTATCATCGTCACCATCATAATCATCATCACCATCAACAACAGCATCAGCAACATTAACAGCATTTGCTTACATGCTATATTTAATCCACACGGAATGTTGTGTTTCCAAGTTTTGATGTTCCATTTTAAATATATTCTTCTACATCTGCATTGATAACTTGGGTGCTTCTTGTGTGTGTGAGTGAGTGTGTGTGCATTTGCACATGCACCACTTTTGCCCTAAATACTCGTACATACTCGTGAGAACAGAGAAAAGACGGACTTTTTTTCGCTCCTGACAACTTTTTCTCTTTTTTTTTCTACCAAAAAAATGCTTTCATTTAGAATTGTTGTGTGCGGGGATGGGCATGTATTTGTTAGTATGGGTGTACGCGTGGTGTGCATACTCGTATGTGGAGCATGCCGCATTGAAATGAGGACATCACAACATATTATGTATGTATTTGTAACAATCACCAACCAACCAACCAACCAGCACTCACTCAACTCGTTGGTGGTACGACGCAGTTTAAAGTGTTCATGTTTTTGTTGTTGTTTCTTTTATAGGTCGATCGTTCATCGTCCGTCGTCTCGCTCGGTTTTTATGTTGAACACGTCGTCGTCCGTCCGTCCGTTTATGTGAAAGCGTCCTAAATAATCATACAGCCTAAAGCTATGCAATAGTTTTTTGTCATATGCGTGAAATATGCATCATATTTAGGAATAACATTTTTGAGCAGAGTTTAGAAGAGCGATCGTTACTATGACGATAACAACAAAAAATATAAAGGAATAAGTTTTGTTTCCAAATCCTTAGGTTTTCCCGAAGTCTGATAAATTTAAAAAGTTCTTTTCTGATTTGAGGATGAAGCAATTTCTATTTTAATTAGTGTAAAGCATGAACGAGATTTGTGGAGATTTAAGCGATCTCAATTCATCTCAGCGACTGCAAACATTTTCGACATAAGAGAAATATAATATAACAATAGCAATAATATAAAAAAGCAATATTTTAAAATGTTAAAAATACTCGCAGTATGTAACAAAATGTTGAACAAAAATACTTTCAAAAAATTAAGACAAATTGAAAAATTTTTTTTTTAAAGTGGACTGAAATAGTCTCGTCTCTAAAACGTCTCTGAGATTCAGGCACAGAATTTCAACATCAGAACATCAAACGCTTCACTGAATCCAATACGATGATTAGGTCCTTTGCAAGGATAATTGTTATTTGTGGTTAAGCTTTCACCAATTTTTAAAAGGCACCGGTCTTCGTAATATCGACTTACGTTCCACTTAACAAAAAAAAAATCTTAACAAAAAATTTAATGAATCTCCTTTTAAAACTTATGAAATGCATTGTAGTAAAATTTATCGAAGAATTCTACGTCTTTTTTCTAATTACCTTCAAACTTCAAATATTTAAATTCATTTCTATTCTCTTAATTTTTTTTTACGCCCACAAAAGAAATAAAAAACAAAATAAATAAACTGAAATAAAACATTGAAATTTCAAAACTTTGTCAAGCACTCAATGGTATGCTTTGGTCCCTCATAAAATCCGAATAACTGCCATCAAGATCTCTTCGCTCCACGCCCTTTCCTCCCGCACTAGCCAACCCATGGGCAGAGGTTTTTTAGTCTCTGCTCCGGCGTGCCATCTACGCCTGAAGGTGACCCAAATGAAATTTGAGGAAAAGGGAAAAGAAGGAAAATGGAGAGAAATTAGCGCATTTTTATTGTATCCGTACTTAGTTTTATTTTTACAAACGAACGTATTTCAACTTTTAGAATTTATTTTCAATTCTTTTGCTTCAGAGAGAAAAAACCTCTTTACGGTTTCCATAGTATTGTTGTTGTTGGTGCTGCTTCTACTGTTGTAATATTTTATGCAACGCGACTTCGGCTGAAAGAAGGAAACTTGGCATCGCATTTTAAAGTTTACATTTATCCGAAGCTTTATGCTTGAGAGCACTTAATTATGATGGTATGTCGGTAGGACGGTACGTTGGTATGTCGGTGCGTCAGCACGTCGGCACGTCGGTATATGATACTAATGGCTTAACAAATCTACTCTTTGCTGACTGCAACGACTTTTCCCTACCACTTAATTGAAAGCGTTTTAAAAGGAGGTTTTCAGGCTACGAAAGACTCAAACTGCTTAAGTTTAAGGAGAAGTTGAGTGATTGAATTGGTTGGTAGTTGGCAGACATTGTATGCAATGTATGTATGTGCGTATGTATGTATGTATGCATGTATGTACGTCCTAAACTTGTGTGAGAGTGTGTTTAACGCAGTATAGTAAAGATGAAGAAAGATTTCGGTGCCATGTTGTATTATTGACAGGCACTTCCGTTTGAGTTTCAGCAGAATTTCCGCTGCCGAGAGCCTGAAGTATACGAACGAATTGATGTCAACATTGTTGAGAAAATATTTATGCTATTTAGTAGCAGAAATATGGTAAAATAATGCAAACAAACCAACAAACAAACAAACAAACAAAAAAACTTTCATCAGTTTAAGTCAAGTACGAGCCACGAATGAAATGCAAACTTAACAAGGTAGAAAATTCCATTTGCCTCAAATTTGAAGAAAGATTCATTCATTCTACAGGATGCACCAGGAAGCAATATTCCTTCATTTCTACTGCTAATAATGATCATGATTAAAATCGATTTTTTTGTTAGAAATCAGACATAATATCGTAGAACCTGGGACCCCGAGCAGTTGCTCGGAACTTTTTTCCAAACGTTGCCAAGTTTTATGAGTTAGGTTTAATGGGGCGAAAAATTTTAAAAATAAAAGAGTTTTGATTTTTTGCAGTGTGAATAGTAAAAAAAGGCCGTTCTATCAGTTTTAAGCGAAGGGAAACACTTTGCCTGTATACTTTCAAAATTTTTTCAATTTTTATAAACATTTTTGCCTTGAAAACATTGACCCTGTTAATAAATTTCTTGAAGTTTTACAAAACAAAACAAAAATATTTGAAAAATATTTGATTGACATTTTATTTCAGAACAGAACAAAATTTAAAAACAAAAACAAAGCGATGTCAATAAATGTCAATAAATTATTCACACACTTGTTGATCAACTTTAATAGAGAAAAAAAAACCACCAAAATGAATTTTTTCGAAAAAAACAGCTCGACAGATCGATTTGCAATCTCTCAATCTCGCTAATATGTGAATATCAAAGAAATCCTTAGAGCCGTTTTCGACCTCAAAAAAGCTACAAATATATATGTATACAATCTTAGCTCGTTTAATAAGATTAGATAGATAGATAGATAGATAGATAGATAGATTAGATAGATAGATAGATAAGAATTAAATGTTGTTTTTTTTTTACTTTGCGATAACTTTTGGGTATTTTGCACGCTTTTTATTATATCCGAAGAGCTACACTTGACTTGATTTCAGTTTCTTAAATCTTGTACGTCGTGATCTTTGTGATCGTATGTAGTTATTTCCTTTTATAAATACGTTCCTCAGCTTTTGATTGCGGTCAATAGCCTTGAGTTAATAGCTTTGGCAAGCATTGGTCTTGGGCTGCTCTTGGGTCCCGGAGAAGGACACCCTTTCAAGAAGTGAAGGAATAACATTTTCCATCTACTGAATATCATTAGTGGTTAATTTTAATTTATGGAATGCAGTATAATGCAGTTCCTTTGATAACTCAAAAGGAACGAAAGCAATCTAATTTTAATTGTATAATTTTTAATTATATAAGACCAATACAGCGCTCTTAGATCTGTACACTATAAATACACTAACGGATGCGCCATCTTTTATGTCGGTATGTAAGCATTGAATAGCTTTAACATTTGTCAACCGATTGACTTGAGTCAACATGTTTTTGAAACGACAATTCAATTTGAAAGTGCAATTGTCATCGAAGAATACCATCGAAAACCAATAATCGCTTCACATCAAAACAACCCGCAAATAGTAACGCTCGAAAAAGTGATGAAAAACACAGCAAAAAGGGCAGATTTTGCTTTGGCCCTTTAGAGGCGGCACCCACTTGACTGATGTTGTCTACAAAAGCTTGTCTAAATAAATTGTAAAGGACCCAATTGAATTAATTTATCTCATATATGGGAATCGGTTGTTTTAAAAAAAAAAGTTATTCAATATTCACATACCGACATAAAAGATGGCGCACCCGTATAAAACAAAAGCAATAAAAATGCCATAAATTAAATATTCTGTATAATAAATAAATATAGTTACACTAACTTTACTTCATGGAGACATCAGATAAATTTAGAAATTAATAAATAAAATGAACCCTTGATTGAGCTAATGACTATTTTGATTAATGTCTGACCACTAACGACACGGCTGCCCCTTCTCGACTCTATCTGTCCTCTATAGCGGGCTCTTGTTCTTCTTTCTCTTGTAGCAAAATTAATTGCATTTGACCACCAATCATCATAACAAACACTTTATAACTGATGATGATGATGATGATGACGATGAGTGACCTCCGGTCGATTGAGTTGTTCATAAACTGTCGGTTTCGCAATTAAATTTAATAGAGTTGCTGACAGCAAAAACCAACAGGAACGTCATTTGCATGAGATAATATTCCTTCGACCATCAAATTGCTTAAGAATCGTGCTCTAACGATTGCACAAAAGAGCTCAGTATCGTAAAAAGCCTAACATTTAAAAAGCTGCAAAGTTTGAGGATAAATAAAAAGAAACAGACTAAAAGTGAAATTTTTATGTAAATTATTATGGTATTTATATAAGCATGTTTTGTTGCAATCTCAAATTAGTTTTCAAGAACTCTGTCTTCTTATTGTTTTTAGAAATATTCTCTCTAATGTTGCTACGCTTTCGTTCGATTCGTTCGAGCTGAAGCAAGAAGCGGATGAATTGAATGAAAATACAGCCGCAGTAACAACAACAACAACAACAACAACAGCCGCTTCAGCAGCAGCAGGAGGACGGCGGACAACAACAACAGCTATTACAGCCATCACTAGAATATCATCACCAGCCTTAACACCACCAACACCCATCAGTCCAGTTGAGCCTCATAGTCCTGACGGCCATACGTCAGTTAGTTCTTCCGGATCGAGTGACACGATATCGGGTGAGATTATGTTTATCGTATATACGATACTTTTTTAAGATTATCTTTATGATATTAAAACATTGAGACAGTTCGCGACAGTTTTTTTTAGAAAGGATTCTCTGAATTTTATATAGAAAAAGGTTGTTTTTGCAACTTTTGGGACATGAAATCTTAGAGATTTCTTCAAAGGGGGTCAATGTATCTCTGCATCACCTCCGTAAAGTAATGGTTAGTCATGAAACACAACCACAGCCACAGAATAGTAACAAAGACAAATAAAAGTTAATAAGAATAATGAAATAATGGGTGCGCCATTTCTTATGTCGGTATGTGAATATTGAATAACTTTAAAAAAAAAAATCGAATTGCAATATATATGGTGTTTTTATTTAATTTGGTCCTTTACAATTTATTTGGACTAGTTTTTGAATACAACATCAATCAAGTGGCCGCCGCCTCTAAAGAGCCAAAGCAAAATGTGTCCTTTTTGCTGCGTTTTCCATGACTTTTTCGAGCATCACTATTTCAAAATTGTACTGAAATAACGTTTTAAAAACATGTTTACTCAAGTCAATCGGTTGATAAATGTTAATTGTTAATTTTTAAGTTATTTTTAAGTTATTCAATTTTTGCATACCGACATAAAATATGGTGCACCGGTTATATATTTTAAGAAGTGGTCGCATTTAGTCGCATTTGGTATTGGATTAGTTTCGCAAATAATCAAGGAAAGGTGAAGAAATCGGTTTTCAGCACATTCACAATCCATAAAAATAAAATATTATGTTCTAAATTTATATATTGACGGTTCAGTGATGGTTCAATGAACTGCCTGAATTTAATTTCGAATGCGCTCGAATGACACTTAAAAATTTCCTCTTCCTTAAAGCAAAACAAAAAAAAAACCATAAAACCCAAAAAAATATTCAGCAATAAAAATCTCTTGCTTGCTGAGTGCTGAGCTCATAAATGTTGAGAGGCTGATGATGTTGTTGAGTGCAGCAACCATAGATACCGCAGCAATGAATCTTTCCACTTGCCTTCGTGCCGGTACCTTCCGTCCAACACATTCCTAAGTGGAACCAGGCACAGGCCCACCTCCTTTCCCCCGCTCCACCCCCCCACCCCCCGCGGTGGGCGTTCTGTTTGCTGTGTCCATCGCACGAAGTGAATGTCAGCAATCGCCGAAAAAATTTCACGACTTTTCCTGGGTCATGATCCGTTTTTCTTCCTGCATTTTTAGAGCAAGCCGCAGCGCGACTGTTGGCAGCACTCAAATTTGATGGCAGCAATTTGCAATGCATGTCAGTGCTTTGGGCCTAGCCCAATGTTGTTGCACAAGTGCAGCAAACTGCCAACAAAAAACAGCAGCAATGACAACAACAACAACAACAACAGTGGCATGTATAAATAAAAAGCAAGCAGAAAAACAACCAAACGAAGAAATATATAACGGTGAAAACTACCAAAAAAAAACAACAAAAACACAAGTACCGAAAAGCAAATGAGAAGCAAAAGACTTTTCATCGCAGCGAGTGGATGCGAATGGATGCAAATGACCCGGCCCGTTTGGCGGCAGACTAACGGTAACGGGTGGAGCAAGGATATGGTTTTTGGCCATCATCATGGCCATCATCATGGTCAGGTCTTTGGCCGCTCGCGATTGCTTGATTTAGTAGCTACGCGTTGAATTGATCATCAAGTGCAACAGCAGCAGCAACAAGAACAACAACAACAAAAACGAAGCCACAGCTATCATCAGGAGTGATGTTTTATTCAATTATCAAACCGCGGCGTTTGATCGCGGTTTGGGATCGATACGACTGGAATGGAATGCGGTTGGAGAACCATGCGTTAGCAGCAGCAGCAGCACCGGCAGCAAGAAGCAATTTAAGCTCATTTGGCAGAAATTATAATACCATTCTTCTTTCTAACCCCGCCCACCACTTCACCCTACACCGCTGCAATGCTTCCTGCTCCCACCAACGAACGATGGCGAGTAATTTTTTTGCTGTAAAGAAAAAGTGTTTCGCCAGATGCAGTAACGAAGAATCACAGTAACTGCGTGCCTCGGAAATTCTTCGGTGACGTGACGTGACGTTACGTTACCGCCACACTATCTGCTGCAATGGCATAACAGATGATAACGTCGCCGCCCACTGCCCGCCGCCTTGATTGTGGGTGCTGCAGCAGCATCTGCTGCACTGTTGTGAGACTGTGGCAGTGCTTACTCATTCTACGAGCACTATCGCGGCGGACTGAGTGTTTGTTTACATTTGTACGATACTCCTTCTGCTTCTTACTCTTCCTCTCCTACACCCCCCCCCCCCTCCCCCCCGTCCAACCCCTTTGTTTTCTATCCAATCAAGAAAAGCCACACAGAGCCACACGGTATCAACGCGCAAGAGATACCGGCTGCAACCGAGCATCCGCATTCAGACGTCGTGCATGACGTCGGCGAGTCAATGAACCCATCTTGGTTTGGTTCTATCTTAGACGTTATCGTTGTGCAAATAAGTGGAAGGACGGACAGACGCGTCGTTGTAGATAGTCAGAAGTGAAAGGGGCAGAAGTGAAAGAGTGAGGCGCAAAAGGTTCTCTTCTAGAAGTAAAAAATTAGAGAAGCTTTTTATGGACTTTCTCATGGGAAAGCGTTTTTTATGCTTTAGATTGAAAATGGGTCTATTGAGAGGAGCATAAATCGTTGGATTTCAGAGACAGGAATATCGAAGGGTTAAAAAGAGTTAAAAAATATTAATTTATAAAAAAAACTCATGATCAAAACTTACTTAGAGCTTACTGCCCTTTGACTGTTTATTCTAAGAGCTTAGTTTGACATTTTCTAGAGCGGCCTCTGTCAAACAAACGACGAGTCCTCTCTTCCATCAATTTTTTTATGCGACAAAAACAAAAAAAAATTGATGGAAGAGAGCTGCTTGATATGGCCGCGTACATTTTCCTTGCGCCGTCCTAACTTTTCTTTCATCTGTCAGTGTCTTGCTATGTCTGTTTTCTCTCTTCGTAATCTATTTGTCTGTTTTTATTTTGTGCATTATTTATCTTTCCGTCCATCCGTCCGTCTGTTTATTTGTTAAAAGCGTTCCTTTTCCATTAATTTTATTGTGCGGCTGATAGTCGCTCCGGCCTATCTCTTTGCCGAAGCCAACATCTGACTATTTCTATCCACTTTTTCTCCGTCCGTCCGTCCGTTTGTCTGTCTTTTCGTCTGTCTATCTGTCTCTTCGTCTCTCCTACTCTCTCTCTCTCTCTCGTTAGCTTGCTTCTTTTGTCTGCACTCCTCGAAAGTTATTGCTATTAAAGCAAAGTATATTTTGTTGTTAACGTAGTTTCTGTTATTTCGATCCGAACGTAGACCATTCCGCCCCCGTACACCATTCCTCAGGCCGGCGCCCCCGAACCTCCATCGCTTCAAAAACAACAAACGTCGTGTCGTGTACTCGTAACTATTTCTCTTCCTGGTTTGGCGAACATCGGCCCCCGATTCCGCTCGCCCCAGTCTCGTCTCGGTTGCGTCAGTGACACTCACTCTTCTTGACATTTTTGCTTTTTTGCGGTTGTTGTTGTTGTTGTTATTATTGTTGTTATTGTTTTTGTTACTAGAGTTGTTTTTGCCGCAGTAGTTGATACTATTTGGAGGCATGGCGCTGTGTGATATCTCATGAGCGCAAAAAAAAAATTCGCTTTCGTAACGTCATTTTCTTCTCTTTCTTGTCTTTTTCTCCTCTCACTTCCTTAAACAACTCGTTGATCGTTGACTTTTCACCATTCGCTTTTCGTCGTTTGCATTCGCTTTTCGTCGTTTGTTTCGTGAGAGAGAGAAGTGAAAGAGAAAGACAGAGCTTAAGGCGGCGATCTTATAAGCTGTTGCTTTTCATTTCGTGTTTTCTTCTTCGCGCCGATGTCCTTTTTTTTCAGCCAAAAGAACGGTAAACATTTCACTAAAAACCGTTCGTTTTGTTTTCTCTTTTCCGCTATGATTGTTCGCGCTGCTACTGCTGTTGCTGCTTCTGCTGCAGCTTTGCAGTCGCTGTCGCTGTTCAAATTGTTCTCGTTGCTTCTGCTTCTTCTTCTTCTTGTTTTCATACACGGAAAAGTGATAAAGACTTGCTTTCGTATTTCTTTTTTAATGTTTTGTTCTTTTTATTGAGTCTTGTTGGCCGCATCGCATGCTTTTCTTGATTTTCCATAAGAAATGTTGTTGATTCTGTTGTTTGTTGTTGTTGTTGTTCTTGTTTTTGTTCTGGTTGTTGTAGTTGTTGTTGTTGGTTGTTGTTGTTATCGTTACTTCCTTTTATTTGGTTGTTTTCTTTAATTACGGCCATGGCAATGAGACTTCGAGTAAAAGTGGCTTGCTCTCAGCCTTTCCGCCCTCTCTCTCTCTCTCTCTCTCTCTCTCCATGCCGTCCGTGCGTAGCCTATTCGTGTTCCACCATCGTGGCTGGCGGGCGTGTGGGTTGTTTGATGAAAATACTGCCGCGAATGAGGAAGAGTTTTGCATTTCCTTATTGAGTATCGGTCGACTGCGTTCTCCGGCCTTACGGTGAGACGATTTGATCGTGTGTAGATTTTATGTGTTCGGAGAGGATGGAGAGGTTTGAAAATATGTTTGTATTAACATTTTCTATACAATTCTCGGGCCTTTCACTTTGACGGTGAAAATGTTGGCAGGCGGACATTCGCGGTATTTCCATTTCATTGTCAAAAAAATGTATTTTTTTTTTTAATTTTTTTAAATTTATTTTTTATTCTATTATTTATTTATTTATTTTTTTTTTTTTTTATTTGTAGAATGTTACCAATCTAAATTTAAAAAGGTATAATTGCCGCTCTTTCAATTCAAATAATGTCTGAATACATACATACATATTCTTCTCATCATATTCTCTTCATTATATTCTGTTCTTAAATTTCAGCGATTTGTCCATCGTTTCCAACTTATAAATTTCTTTACCGATTTTCAGGATTTATGTAACAATTTTCTAAGGGTGTTTCCAGCTGTTTTTAAGGATCTTTATTCTTTGAAAAGGCTTAAAAGTTTAGCGCCAATTTTTAATTTGAAACAGCAAAAAAATATACAATAGAAAACTTGCTATTTGGAACGTGGCTGCTACGTTATCGACCGCTTGGTTGTCTGAAAATGTAGAATACGCGCAAAAAGCGCAAACTTTCATGGGTTGCTTCACCCTAAAAACAAAATCGAAGTGATCTTTTATGCACGATAATTCGATAATGATACATAGTATGTTGTTACTAAGCGTGATGTGCTGACGACAAAAACATAAAATAATCGCAATTACATAATAATCGTATAAAAGAAAAAACCTATTCAATTTGTGAGTTTTGTTCTGAGAATGTAAAGCTTTCAGAGCTCTAAACTGGTTGATGCTTGACGCCATAAGATGCGTCAAAACCATGCTGAAAATTCCATCAAGACTGAGTTGAAGAGATAGAGAGGAAAAAAAAGGAAAGAGTCGATGTGAGAACGATCGATTACAAGAGGAATTTTTCCAGATATTTCATAAGAATCATAACTTTTTCTGTTTGATTGATTGATCATACATATTTCTTCAGCTGGTTGGTGTTGCTGTTGTCGCTGTTGTTTTTGTGCTGTTGTATGAATACACTTACTCACTCACATTCGAATCATGCAACGCCAACGACAACGACGACTTGTTTCTGACTCTGTCCGTTTGCCGACGCGCTGGTTCGGTTCAGTTTTTGCACTTTCTTCGGTTGCTTTTACTGCCATCGCGAAAGCTTAACGCGTAGCGTTTTGGGCTGCGCCTTCCCACCGACCCACTCGCACTAACGGTTCACGCCGATTGTTGTACGTGTATGCAATGTATGCAGGCAGTGCATGTATGAGTATGAGTATGAGTATGCGTGTGGATTGCAGATTGTTCATTGGTGTAAGTGAGTCTTGATCTTGAGGTTTGATGATGGCACTTTTGCACCGACTTCTTTCTTGCACTCTTTTGAGGTATTGGTGTTGTTGTTGTTGTTGTTGTTGCTACATATACGCTAGAAATTGAAAAGACAACAGAACAGCAATAAAAACAGCAATGCCGCCAACAACAATTGAATGTACTGCAATTGCTGTTTTCTGTTTGTTGCTGTTGCTGCCGCCGCAACGAAATGAAACGACACGAAGAAAATGAAATGAAAAATGAAGAAAAACGGGAAAATGTGAAAAGGCAATAAAAAAAAGGGAAGAGGACAAAAAGAGGAAGGCTAAGATAGCAAATTGAAAAACAGGAAAACTCCCGAGAGAAAGATGGATTGATAAAAAGAGCGCTATAGAGAGAGAGAGAGAGAGAGAGAGAGAGAGAGAGCTGTTGGTCTTTCTTTGACTGGCTCTTACTCGTACATTCCCGGAACGTTTCGTGGGGCAGCGGTCGGTTGTGGGGGAGGGTGCGCGGGGGGTAGGTGATGAAGATGACGTAAGGTGCTGACGGCCGGGGAGGGGCGTGCCGTGGAGATGCGCGGGCTGCTACACTCAGTGGATTGCGGCGCGCCGAGTATTATTTTCTTAGCAAAAATTGTAAATAGATTAGAAAGATAGAAAAACAACAACAACAACTGGCAACGAGCACTGCATGCTGAAGCCGACTGAAGTCGCCACCAAGTCGAAGTCTTGAAGTGTTCTTGTGCTCGCCGGGAGTTCTTGTTCTTGTTGGAAGGTTCTACGGTTTGGTTTGAATTTCGGTTGCGGACCGGGAACGCTCCGCAAAGTTGGCGCTACGATCGACCCGTGCTCGGGGCTGGTGCTAATGCTTGCTAGTGCCGCAGCGGCGGCGCACTTCTTCGGCGAGTTCGGGACTTTGTGTGGATTCGCGATAGCGGACTGTGGACTACGGACTACAGACTACGGTTCACGGACCACGGATTTTCAAGTTGCGCAATGCTTCTGTCGCTAAGAGTATTCTTCTGCCGACCTGGCAGTTTCGGTCTTGCGGCTAGGACGCGAAGTCGCAGTTAGAACGTTAGTGGGCACGTTGCGCGCGCGCGTTCGAATGCGTTCGGTGTGCGTGAGTGTGTATAAGTGCGCGCGCGTCGAACAACCGGAAGTCGGAAATCCCGAAAGGCACCGTCTTTCGTCGTCGTCTTTTGTCTTCCGCCTTCCGTCTTCTTGGTTTTAAATACATCCGCATAAAAAACAGACGAAGACAGAGCGAAGAGCGAAACACGGAAGTGATTGTTTTTTATTTCATTTGCAAAAAATAAAAACCAGAAGAAACTGGATATGTTTGCGTTTTTGTTTTTTTTGCTTTCATTTGAGTTGATTATTTTTTAGTTGTTTTATTTTTTTTCTCTTTTTAAGTTTATTATTTTTCAAATTCGTTGAAGGACGATGCTAAAACATTGTGCAATCCAATCCAGCCCAGCGAAGGATATAAAGTGATAAATGTGCTTTTTGAAATAATGATTTATGATACTTTTTCGAAGACACTAAAAATTGTATTTATTAATCTGGTTTTGCTTTTTTTTTAAACTGGAAAAAGGAAGGTTCAATGTGTTTAAAGATCGGAACCATTTTCAGTTCAGTTCAGTCTTTGAATTTTCAGTTTTTTTCACAATCTCATATCATATTTAGCAGATCAATTATCAATTATTATGCATTATCCTCGCTCTTAAAATAATCCAAAATAAACAAAATCTTTCAAAACCTAAAAACGAAAATTGCAGATTCAAGGAATATTGAAAACATTTACGAAGAAATACTAGGTTTTTTCTTTATTATTTTTAAAGAAATTCCTTAAAAAAAACAAATCAGTTATTCAGCTCCATTCAATATAAATGCTGATTGGATTAAAATAAGTATTCGCACAAAACAATGACTTTTAAAAAATATTTAGTCTAGTTTGCTTTTTCTGGAGTTTGGTTTAAATTTTTATTAAATAATAAAAAAATTAAAGTTGCACATTTTTTTTTATAACATCTACTTTCTGAAGGTTGAAAATTAAAAAAAAAACATGTAATTTCCAGGATTTTCCTTTTCACTATTTTTCTGCTAAAAAAGTTGAAATTCAAAGAAAACGAATATTTAACACAATTTCATAGAAATTATGTATCGTTTTTTTCCATTAAAAATATAACCGAGTTTTCTCGGCATTGACGTAACTTTTTAACCACACTCCTCGAGACATTGTGTTCAGGGCGTTATTTATTCAAATAGACGAAAAGTAATATGAATGAATCTCTGAATGCTGCTTGCTGAAGAATTGAAAAGGTTAAATCAAATTTTAAAGTCTTAACTCAGATGAAGCATTTTTTTTTTGGAGAAAGGAATAATTTCGAAAATTGAAAAATGTTCAAACCATGAAATAATTAAATTCTCTACACTGAAGTTGGCGTCATATATTGCTTTCTATTCATAAGTTTATATAGCTTTTAGTTTTTTATTTTTTTTTAAATCTAAAGAGCAAATTCTCTGAAAGAATCTTTGTTGAAACAAATTAAATTGATTGCTACGAGTATTTTTTGAGCTACAACAAGTGTTGTAAACACTTTCGCAGCAAATCAAAAGCAGCAGTCAAAAGGATACACTTACGAGAAACTACAAACACTTTAAGCTTTGAAAAAACGTACCCACACGCATCCTTATAATTCGATGAACGAAGCTCTTGAGGTAATCTTGACAATGGTGACAACGGATGATGACTACTCTTATTAAGATTATGAATTGTGATCTCTTTGCTGGAGAATGTTTTCAAATGTTTTCAAGAGTTCAGTGCAACGTTTGCCCTTTTCAGTACAAAATATTTGTATTGTTACATTAAAAGACTGAAGGATTGAAAGATAGAATCAATGTCATCTACTGAAATACAATTAAAATTTGTTAAAAGCATGAGGACTCTTGTCAACGTTTTGAGAAGTGACAATTATACACCAAGTGTCATCGCTGGCATCGCTGCTAACAGTGCCATCAATACTGAAACGTTCGAAATCAACTTCGTCATCATCCGCATCGTCACCAACAGCTGCAGCAGCTGCAGCAGCTTCACCGTCCTCCGGCCGAGCGTCAACGCCTGTCATCAAATGGCCCCAATGAAGATGACGGATGACACCGCATCATGGATGTCTTCAAAATAGATTTCGAACAATCGCAAATTCGCTCGAGACTTGTCGTTGATAAAACTAAAGCTGCATGCGCCGGCGGCGACGCCGAGGACGGGGACGGGGACGAGGAGGAACCGATACCGGAGGTCAGCTTCGACGCTAGTTCCGATTTCAATTTGCACTTCTTCGACACGCCCGAGGACTCGTCGACGCAGGGCGGCTTCAGTGATCCGGGTTCGGTGGAATCGGAGTCGCTAGAATCGCCCACGCCCACGCCCACACCCACGACCACGACCTTTGTGTCCCAGCAAGTGGCGGCTGGCTGTCCGGAGGCGGATTCATTGCACCTTCTTGGCAGCGGCATTAATGACTGCAAGCAATCCTCCTACTTTGTAGGCAGCAATACAGCAAAAACAACAACAACAACCGGCACCACATTGCATGCAAATTGCTCTGCATATACTAAGTCGGCAGCAGCAGCAGCAGCAGCCGCAGCTGAAGCAACCACCGCAGTTGCAGGAAGTATTACAGCCACTAATTTTGTTGCTGGTATTGGTGGTGGTGGGGGAGGAGTAGGAGGAGGAGGATTAGGCTGCGGACCTGCGCCCACATCCACGCTCGCCCTCGGCCACGTTGGAAACGCTCTGTTCGTCCAGGGCTGCAGCAATCAATACAATCAATCACATTCGTCGTCGTCCTCTTCCGGCTGCTCATCCACTTCATCCTCGTCAGGGGGCGGTGGGGGTGGTCGAGTGAGGGGCATCGCGGCCGGATCTGCGCTGAGTGTTGAGCATTTTATTGTCAGCAGCAGTCATACAGCATCGACGTCCTCAACGGCCAGTGCAGCCGCAGCAACAGCGGCAGCAGCAGCAACTACATCGTTGGCGCACGTCAAGTTGCAGCAAGGTACGGTATTACGGTTTTAAGATTTGTCGATGATTCGAGAGGATTTTGAGAGGATTTGCAGTGTTTCTTCGCTACGTTGGTTTTCAGAAGGGAGGGAGGGAGGGCAAGGAGCAGAGCTCGGGAAGGTGGAAAAATAATTGGAATTTAAATATCAGGTCAACAACGTGTTATCGTCGTTGCGATAAACTGAAAAACTAAATACGTTTTTAATTGAGTTTTTGTAGGAGAAGAAATATTCAATAAATCGCATAAGAATTTTATGAAATGGTAATCGTAATAAATCAGTAGCTGGTAAGTGATGGAGGGGAAGGAGGAGGAGGGGGTGCGAGGGGAGGTGTGTGTAAGAGGGAGAACAAAGGAGACATTATAAGTCATGTAGAGAAAAGTCCCAAAATAATCACATTATAAGTCACAGAATGTCAGCCGTACTCTGGCACTTGAGAAAATACGATAGTTAAGAATTAACTATCGTAAGTTAATTAAGCTGTTAAGATTTCGCAATCTGGCGAATAATTGAGAGCTAATTTCTTAACTACGAGTATTTTCTTAATCAACGAGTAGGTCTTAACCTCAAACAAAATTCCATTTTGTAGCCAATTTGTCCAATTAGGCAAATAGCAAAAAATGGCAGAAGGAATTTACTTTTTTTTTAATTTGTGAAGACAAACGAAAAGAAAAAAATTAAAATAGACTTTATTATTTTAATCTAAATTCTAAAATTCTTAAAACATTTACCTCTTCTTCATGTCTTCCACATTTTGCTATTCGATAAAAATATGCAACCAAGAAGAAAATGCGCGAAAATGTCATTCAGATTTTTCACCATTAGTTCGGTTCAAGTACCAGATTGCACGCTGTTTTGTACCAGGACCACTTCTAAAATCAAATCAGATCCGTTAACGAGATTGTTCGAGATGAGGTCGTGAAAGATCTCACTCACTTTTTTGTAAGAAACTCGCCGCCATTTTTTAGCAATCTGCACCCAAGTAGAAGAAGTGGTAAAAAAGTTGATGAACATGGCCAATTTGAATCTTTCTAATATTCTTCTTCTCCCACTTCTTCTTTCTCTTCTTCTTCTCCTAAAAATGGAAAGGTAAAATGAACGACGAACGAACCCATGTACCGTCAAATATAATTGAGCTAACAATGCATGTGTTGACAATAAATTTTAATCAATTCAGGAACAATAACAACAACAACTACAAAAACAACAGCAGAAACAACAAAACAACAACAACAACAACAACAACAACAACACAACAACAACAACAGCAGCAGCAGCAGCAACAACAATCAACTGTGGCATAAGGCGCCTTTTCCCGCCAATAAAATTGCAAAATGCCTAACAATTGGTAATACAATCGATAGCTAAAAATCTGATGACAACAACAACAACAACAACAACAGCAACCAACCAACTGAAAAGCCCGATCAATAAAAGCAACAACATAATGACGAATTGACGCGTTGTAGTTATATATAAAGCAATAGCAATACAGCAGCAGCAGCAGTAGCAGCAGCAGAAACAACAACAACAACAATGGCAGCCACAATTTCCACACACACACACACACAAACAAGCCAGAAGAGCATTCAAAAGAGAGCTTGAACAAGCAGCTTGATTAGCGACAACAACAACTACTACTACACCAACCACTACTACCGCAACTGTAGCTGCTGCTGATGTTGTTGACAGCAGCGGCAGCAAAATGTTGCTGTTACCAGTGCTGCTGCTGTTGCTGCTGCTGCTGCACCTTTGTATAATCTAAACGCATATAATCTGCATATAGAAAATTCATAAATATTTATGTTTTCTTCTATTGTCGCAACTACGTTGTTGTTGTTGCTGTTGTTGCCGTTGTTATTGCTATTATTTGTGTTTTCCAAACACATAATCGCATTTGTTTTGTATTTGTTTTTGCGTTAGTTGTTCTTGTCGTTGTTATTTTTTTATTTCTCTGCAACACTCGAGCGCCAACCGAGCGCGCTTGCGGCACCAACTGAAGCACACGATCGATTGCAACACAGCCAATGCTGGCGACATTAAGTAAGACTTCACTGTGTGCTTTGTGTCGATCTGTCTGACGGACGGACGGACTCTCCGTTTGTCTATGCGATTGACTCTCTCTGTTTGTTTTTCTATCGCTTCAAACGTTTCTTCGTCCCACAGTCACTCTCACTCTCGCTTCCCTTCTAGCGCTCTTCCTCTTTTCGCTGGCACTCTCTCTCTCTCCGTTCTCTCTCTGCATACAACATCTCGCCACACTGCCACTCTAAATGCACTTAACGTCTGTGACAGAAGGAGACGGCAACAGCTTGTTGACGTTTGTTTATTTTTACCAAGTTTATTGAACTCCGATACGAAAGACTTTAACTACTACTAGTTAGTGTTGTCGTCGTCGTCGTCGTCGTTCTTGTTGTTGTTGTTGCTTTTTTGTCGGCTGTAATGCATGCAATAGATTAAACAATTTTTTGCAATTGTCGTTGTGAAGGAAAATAGTTGCCATTTGCTAGCAATTTTATGAAGAGACGAACGATACTCGACTATTTTTTTTTTTTTTTTATTTGTTGCTCTGCGTATGACTCTGCGTACTGTTCAACGTCACTACGTGTGACATTCGAAGTGTTGATAGTGAGTAATTTACGAATCGCATAAAATCAGTATCACAGCAATGACGCTTCTACGCTTATTTTTACTTATGGTTAATTAATTAAATATACACAAGGATGGTCCGCTGAAATTGTTTATCTCTTTATATTCGAAAGAGAAATATGGGCACAGATTTAGAGGCGTAGGGGCGTCCTTTTGTTAGATATTAATTTTCGATGCACGGATTGTGGTATCAATTATGAAGATCTACAAATATTTTAATGCTACGAAACACCGTCACTGACAATCTCGTATGAACTGAGAGTATAAAATATGCATTCTTCAGACCCTTTAGAGAGTCTCTGAACTCTCCAAATTCCTTAGAATGGGGCGAGGAAAAAGAGTGCTTTCGAGTTTTGAGCTCCTAATAAGTTTAATATTGCAAATCGAAAGTTTTTTCACAGGAGCAGGCTGTTTTCTCTCCGGAATTTTCGTAGACGCTTCGGACTATAAAGGTATTTTCAGGCTCATCAGAATGAAGGTCGAACCATTCAAACTTTTTATACAGTCCTTCAAGACCTTCAGACCACTCGGATTCTTGCGTACTACTTTAGACCTTTTTGCATTTTTTAGCTCTTGCTGTTGTTTAGACATGCCTATTCTCTCCCCCTCTCCCCCTCTGCCCGTCTCCCACCACTACAGATTATTTGACTCTAGATTTAAATATTGCGCATTCTTCTGACTTTTGCACGGTTTGACATTTGCATTTCGGTTGCATAATATGTAAGCATAAGACTTCGCCGCTTCCCCCTTCCACACCGTCCCCCTATCTCTGGTCCCACGCACCCGCTTGAGCAACTTCTTCGAGCATGAAGTTTCATTTTCAGCAGCTGCGCATGCGTCGCCGCCGCGCAACCGCATGCGATTAAATCAAGTCGATTTGTTGGTTTGCGCAGGAAACCATTTTGCGCAGTTCTTCGGTGTTCCAGTGTGGGTTTGGTTGCGGACGTTTGTGTCTATAAGCGCATAAGTGAGTGAGTGTGTGTGTGTGTGTGTGTGTTTGTGTGTATGTCGCGAGTGGATGGCATTTTGTGAATGGTTTTATTATTATTTTTCCTGAGAAATTTGAATGCAATTACTTTCGTTACATTTCATTTTTCATTCATTATAAAAAAAAACATTTTTTTTTTTTGAGTTGGTCAAAGCGGGTTGTTGTATTTAGAGCGGAACTTGTAGCTCGCGGTTACTGCTGCATTCCAGCCTTTTAATTGCCAATAATTTGTGGCAACTCTGAAGAGCCGGTTGTAGAAAAAATGCGGCCAGGTAGACTCATTGGACGCTTGCTTGGACCACCGCACCGCAGCGCCGTTGTTTGGTTGGGTAATTTTTTTGTTTGGGATTAAATTTGGTAATGTTTACATTATTTATAGCAATTGTTGTTGTTGTTGTTGTTGTTGTTGACTGCTGTTTTCTTAGTTTGTATTACGAGTATATTCAGCTTTTAAGCAAAAGTATGTATGATATTTGTGTCACTCGCTGATTATGTCGGTGACGGTGCGTTGCGGCCGTTTTGTGCAGTATGCAGTTTGTAATACACACACACACACACACACACACACACACAAGCAGTTGCAACCTCCCTCCCACCCACATGTTATAACAATCGTGTTTATTACTTTCACCGTAGTCCAATTTCATTGAATGGCAAATCGTTCATGATTCAGTGACGAAATCTAATGAGTATAGTTTTCAAAAGATTAGGATTTTACTTTAAACTTCATCCTTTAGTTAACAAACTAATTACTTTGGGTTAAGCCTAATTTAACTTTGTTTCAATTTCACAGTACATCTGTTAGCTAATACGACAACCCCTTACAAACAATATAAAATGTGTTTTCGTTCGCTAAGAAGACACACAAGTCAACAACTGACAACTAGACAAACTACACAGCTGTTTGCTGATCATACATATATTAACCACAGTAACTCGGCGTAATTAAACTTTAGTTCTTCACTTCAACTGTGAAAATTTATGCTTGATTTAAGCTCGGATTAAACGTTTACAGTCGGCACTGCAAAACTGGCCCTTAGTTGCTAGAAAAAGTTGAAAAACCGTTATTAAAGAATAAGAGATTTTTTCTATAAATTTATTATAATTTATTATAATTTTTACTATAAATTTATTTTTGAGATGGATGGCAAAGGTTGTCGTCGATGACAATTTCATTAACGTCCTGCTTTTAACTCAATGACGACAGCAATTATTTCATCAGTGAGTATGCACTCTTGTGTCCTCACTGCCACAAGTTGAATCTGTCAATTTTTTTTAAATCCTCATCGACAATTCATGCACGATGGTGAAATGCCATGCATGATTCCTTCATGTTTCCTTGAACATGTGCTTCCTAGCAAAGCTCTGTTGCTCTGTGCTTGTTTGATTGTAAACATTTTGCGGCCGCTGTGTCATGATAGTTGCAGCTTCTGCTGCTGCTGACGCTGTTGCTGTTGCTGACGCTGTTGCTGTTACTGCTGCTTTTATGACAGAGTTGAAGTAGGTCGAAAGCTTCGAAATCGACTGGAAAGGAAAAATGTATTGAAATGAGTGAGAAGAATTTCGTTATTAACTGAAACCTTTCAAGACTTTGACACTAGCAAATTCTTACTTAACAATATCATAAGAGTGCAGCAACATGGTTGCAACGATAGCAGAAGCAATAACAGTAGCAACAACAACAACAACAACCAGCGTCTTTATTTCAATAAAGTATTTGAGGCATTGGGCGTTAAAGTGGGCGGAGGATACTGCTTGTAGAGGAATTTTGTTTTGCTGTTGTTGTTGCTGTTGTTTTTGCTGTTGTTGTTGCTGTTGCTGAGGCGAAATATTTGTTTACAGCAATAAAACTTTAGCAAAAACGTTTGTCTTTCGATAAACTACAAGAATTACAAAAAAACATCAAAAAGTAAAATAGAATTCAATTCAAAGGCAATGAACTGTTGTCATTTTGTTGTTGTTGTTGTTGTTTATCTTTGTTAGCCACACCTACATACAACCGATATCGACGACGACAGCGAGAAAAACTCGTTTTGCGACGGTTTTTGTTTGTTGCTATTAGTGCTTAGTGTGGTGGGTTTGTTGTTGTTATTGTGGCTGTGGCTGTTGAAATTTACAACTGGTATGAAGGTGGAGGCGGTTGTTGTTGTTGTTATCATTATTTTTGCCTTTCATCCTTTACAGTCATCGTTTGGTTTTGTTGTTGGCCTAAAAAGGCTTTAAATTGCCTGAAATGTGAAATTTTCTCTCACATTCTGTTTCTTGCTCTCTCTTTTTCTCTTAGAAGCACTTCGCATCAAGGCTTTTCTCAAAATTTAATTGAAAGTTTTCTTAATCGAAAGGATTTTTGCTTTTTCCTAAATATTTTTAAGCGCCGTAACAGCGGCAGCAAAAAAACAACAACAATGTTAGACCGTTGAAATGTTTATAAAAAAGAGGGAAGAAAATCAAAGCAAAACAATCCAAAAAAAACCTTTGTCAAATTCAGTAAATGATCAACGAAGCGACTGGAAAAAGCACCATAAAAACAAGGAAGACGAATTGAGACCACTGACTACGCCCACCACCCACTTTTCGATATCCGATTTGCACAACACTATGAAATAGAGAGACGAAATGATGTTTTTTTTCATTTTTTGAGTCTTATAAAGCGATTTAAGCCCATCAGAAAAAAGAATAAAGCTTGTCTGCATGAACAATCAGGGAATTTCTGTGATTGAGCAATTTTCATTATTCAGAGTGTTTGTTAGTGACAGTAACAGGAATTAAATTTCTTCAACCATCACCATCAACTCATTATTAGTGTCTTCTTAAATTATTTACCCACAAGATTTCTTCATAAGTCAATTCTCATTAATTTAAATATCAGTAAGAAATAAGCTTAGCGAGTATACTCGTATTTTAATGAATGAATATTTAGGAACAGGCATCATGAAAGTATAGTTAATGATATTTATAATTGTTTATGTACTCAATTTCATTAAACAAGGTTTTATTTGGATCAAGTAAGATTCATGATTAGAGTAAAATTATTAAAGAAAGTTTTATGATGAGGAAACCATGAGCAGTGTCCTCGATCAGTGACCTCCTAAAAACTATGGACAACATCCTTAACTATGAACATATTCATTTTAGACTGTGGTCGTATTACAATGTAATACGCTGGAATGCGGTAAAAAGCTAAAACAACTACGTGTGCCTCTACTAAAAAGATTGCTGTCGATGTACGCAGCATACTTCTTCTCGTCAGTTCGTCAGTTCGTCAGCTTTGCCTTAATGGCGTCTTTTGAAGAAAAGAGGTATCTTTCTTTTCTCCACACCATCCTTTTTCCTACTGACTTAAGCTGACATCACGGTAAATAGAAATAAACCACACTTTAAATCATGATTTACTGCATTTCTACGATTCTGCGTAGTGCGAAGAAGTTTTATTACAATACTTTGTGCTGCTGCTGGAAACGCGTTTTTCCGAAGTCATGCGAGCTTAGCTCAGCTCATCCGATCGCATGGCTTTCAAATTGCCATTTAAAGTGCTGCTTAAAATACATAGTTGTTGTGGTTTGTACATATTGCACCTTAACGACCGATGTCAAGACCGATGGAGACGCACTTCGCTGCTGTTGGTGCTGCTGCCACTTCACAGGCGCTTTTTCGCCAAAGACCAAAAGACCAATGCAAGTACAGAACGATTATGTACATTGTTAAAAATTGTGGGTTTGCTTTTTCAACTTTTGCTGAAAATTCTTGGGTGAACACAGAAATTTTCAACTTTTGGTTGAAAAATTGAAATTGTTGACATTGAATTGAGTTGAATTTCGACTCTGTTGAATTTTTTCAAGTATTTTTCTAATAAATGAAAATAATTGGAATTCTAATAGCTTTCAATAGCTTTAAAACAGTAAAAGAAAACTATAAATTTCAAAGGTTATACTGCCAAAATTGAAATTTTCAACATACTGAGTTGAATTCTTCAACCTTAAAAGTTAAATAAATAATTTGTCATTTCTTTGTTATACTAAGAAAATTGAAATTTTCAACTACTGAGTTGAATTCTTCAGCCTTAAAAGTCAAATAAAAAATTTGTCATTTCTTTGTTATACTAAGAAAATTAAAATTTACTCATACTGAGTTGAATTTTTAAATTTTATAAGTTGAAAACATATTGTATCTAGTTAGAAATGGACTTTTTATACGACGAAAGCTGAAATTTTCAACCTTGGAAAATGAAAAATATACAATACTTTCTCAGTTGTTTCTTTATGTTTGTACTACGAAAGTTTAATTTTTGAGCCTTAAAAGTTAAAAGAATATTTTCTGAACTTGATTGATTAGATTGTTGATCTTTATGGTACAAAAACTAAATTTTCAGCTACGAGTTGAATTCTTGAATCTTAAACCTGAAAAAGTTAAAATCTTCATATTTATTTTAAAGAATATATATCAAGTGTTTAAGTTGAAAATTTTTACAAACTTAAATTTTGAGCTGTGTAATGAAGTGCAAAATGGTACATATTCTAGCAGTAGAAGCCATCAATATTCGGTTGCAGCCGGTTAGTAAAGGTTATAACAAATAATAATGAGATGAAGAAATGAGATAAGAAAATGAAGACGCTAACAACAACAACAATAAACAGAGACAAAAAATTCAAACAAAAATTTTCCAATTTTTAGTATCACATTCGCAATAGCGCGTGATTAAGAACAAGATTAGTTTAGGTACAAGGAATATTAGCAATTATTGCTACCAGTAAAACAATAACAATGTACAGTAATCGAAATTAGAAGAGCTTCGTAACTAATAAACTCCTCGATACTCGATAAATATGGGCCAAATGCAGGTGTTTTTTTGGTTTTGCGTCGTGATGCTGTCGTTAAGTCAAGAAGCATGTTTTTGTGCATGGATTTACTGCAAAAACATTGTTAGTTTTTCATGTGGCTTTGTTTTTCCTGCCTTATTTTTTTTTTGATTTTTTTTCTGTTTTTCTGGGATGGTGTCGAACCGATTGAGCGATTTATGAATACCTAAGCAGATATTGATTTACGTTGGCTGCATTCTACAAATATAATCTTTTAATGCGGAAAAAAAAAATTCGGCTTTTAGCAAGAAAAAAATGCGGAAAAACGAACAAAATAGAAAACATCATTAGTTATCGTATAAAAAAGAACACTAAAGGAAGCCGGCAATGTACGATAGAATGATTTTTATGAACTGCACTGAGTGTTGTTGATGATTTACTAAATTAAAGACGACTACTATTGCTTTTTTCAGCCGTCAGTATTATTATGCGATACTACTTTAAAAAATGCGTTAAAATTTTTAATTTTGAAAATTTTATGAAAATTATAGCCATTACAAATCATCGTCTTCAACATCCATCCGGGAAGGATTATACATATCATTATATTAAATCTAAATTAAATCAAATCAAATGGTTGTAAAAGAAATTGCATAAATGACGAATTGAAGGAATACATTTCAATTTTATGATATCCTTTATTCCTCATTCCTTTTGTCTGCGTACTCGTAGTTTAAATCAAATTGCTTCGGGCATTAACAAGTTATTGCTTTTGCCACGAATTTATACAAACAACCCACACTCGTGCCTGCCAAATGATACCAAATGGCCAAATCGACAAGTCGTCACTACGTCAAGTCGTACAATCATCAAATTCGGTATTACAATTTTATTGATTTCTCTCTCTCTCTCTCGCTCTCTCTCTCTGTCGCTGCCGCAAGCAATTTAATTTCGTTTCTATGCAAAATTGCATTTATTTTGTTTTCTTTACTTTTACTGCATTGCATTTACTTTGTTTTTTTTCAATTTCTATTTATTTTTTAATGAAGAAAAATGAAGAATAGAAATTGCTTTAAAGTTGTTGGATAATATCCGCAAGATCCGGAAGAATGCAAGAAGACGCCAGAATGGGTTTGATACTTAATCCATTGTTAACTTTGCATCGTCCTTTAAAGTTTGCCGTTTTAGTTACTGCTTCAGGGTGTTCCAAATTCGGCTATCAACATTTATTTTTCTTTTACTTTTGTTTTTCTTCTTTTGTTATCTTTTTACGTCCAACAATTGCAGCAACAATGGACGTATCAACTTATGTATGTATTTCATAATTTTTCAAACTTAAGTGTCTTTTGCTTTTCTAAAAATTTATAGACTTCTGAACCATCATCATCATCATCCATCATCCATTCGTTTTTCATGCTGTCCGTCTTTGTTTTTCTGTACCGGATTTTTTTTGCGCTGTGTTTGGTTTTTGCAATATTTTTGTTGACCTGATTTTTACTCTTAGAGTAAACCACAAAATTAAAAACTCGCGTAAGTAACTCGCATCAGAAACGTCGAGTCGAAGTCGTTACGGAAAATCACGGCAGCAGCAAGAAAATGGAATTGTTTTTTTTTATTGTTGCCTTAATTTTCTTAGCTTCTGCGTTGTTGTTTTTGTAATTGTGCGAGCAAGTGAGTGGTAGCAACCGCAGCAGTTTTTCATTAAAAATTTCCGTCACTTATTTTCGCGGTTTCTGGTACTGGCTGGCTACTGTTGTTGTTGTTATGTTCATGGTTGTTATTGTAATTTGTTGTTGTTGTTGTTGTTGTTTCTGCTGAAGTTAATGCCATTTTTGTCGTTGCGCATGCGCTTGCAGTCAAAGCCAATCATGTTAGCGAACTAACGATTTTTACTTTTATATATTTTTTATTACTTATTCTATTTTTGTCTACTCTTTCTTGTGCCGAATAACAACTAGTTGTTGTTTACTTTCGACAGCGATTTTTTTTTTGTTAAATTTTAAATCCTATTTACTTACTTACGTACATTTTACAAATCATTCGAAGTCTGTGGTTTTAGTTGTTGTAAAAAATTAAAACTCGCTTCCTCATGAATAGCTATCGCAGATTTTCCTGCTTGGCACTTCGAAAATCTATAAGAATATACTATAATTTTAAGAGTTTCCTTCGAGGCTGCTCTGCCAATTCGGTGGACAATACTTACGAAAGTATTATTTCGGACTCATCAATCAATTAGCTCCCAAAGAATTAACTTCTAAATCAAAAAATGAAATAACTCTCAAATTCCTCCATACATCGTTTTTCCTCCATACAATTTTTTTTGAGTTATTTCATTTTTTTTTTTGTAGTTAATTCATATTCGGAAAAAGTTGGGAGCTAATAAAGTTAATTAATTTTTTTGGGAGTTAATTCATTATTTTTGGGAGTTAATTCATTTTGTTTGGGAGTTAATTAATTTTTTTTTAAGTTGATTCATTATTTTTGGGAGTTTACTCACATTGATTGGGAAATTTATCATATTTTTTGGGAGTTATTTCATTTTCGGAAAAAGTTAGGAGTTAATTCATTGGGAGTTATTTAATTTTTTGATTTGGGAGTTAATTTATATTATTTCGTATGATTTAGAGACATTTTTTATCAAATTATCTCGAATCTGTTTTGAAATCTGACGATGCGATGAAATAAACTTTTACCCATTGTCATATTCAACTAACATTTTTAACCTAATAAACGAAGAAATTCAATTTATTCCATTCCTTACAGATCAATTTGCCATTGCGGACTCCAACAGCAACAACGTCTCCAAATCGTTTGTACCGTGCAAAGTCTGCGGCGACAAAGCGTCCGGCTATCACTATGGAGTAACATCCTGTGAGGGTTGCAAGGTAGGTGGGACCCCCGCCTCCCCCCATACTTACATATCTCCTTTCCTCAAATCGTTCATTGATCTCAGTTTATTGGTTCATTCATTCATTCATTCCTTTATTTACTGCAGGGTTTCTTTCGCCGCAGCATTCAGAAGCAAATTGAGTATCGCTGCTTGCGCGATGGCAAGTGTTTGGTGATTCGTTTGAACCGCAATCGATGTCAGTACTGTCGCTTCAAGAAATGTCTCTCCGCTGGAATGAGTCGAGACTGTAAGTTCAGATAAACTAATAATTTTTATCATCATCGCATTTTTATAACCCTTTGTAAGCATACTATAAGTTTGAAAGTGCAAAAAATAGTTAATTGAACAGAAAACGGATCACAAACAGTTCACAAAAATTGCAACAAAATTGCTATTTCGTTGACACTAAATGATGTTGATGTTTTTGATCTCGAAAAAATCCAAAATTAACGAAGCATGAAATAATTTTTTTTAACGTCAGTGAACCTCATTTACCATCGTCATCGTCACTAGAATGAAAACAATAATAATAAGAGAAATATGAAAAAAGCAGAATTGTTTTTCCATAAATTTTTAAAATGAATTACTCGATTCTTATTCGGTTTTTAATTTTGGGTCTTTACTATTGACATTTTGAAAAGGCACACCTTCTAATGCTCGGCTAATGCTCGCCTGCATTAGCTTTTTTTTTGTAATTATAATAACTCGAGTTCGAACAGACTGAACAGCTGCTGACTGAAAGGCCAGAAAAGGTACCGTAATCAACCGCAAAGCAGTTCGGTGAACGTCTCAAAACGATTTCATTTGACGTCTCTCACTTTGTGCAAACAGTTTATTTTATGACATAGCGGTAAGGACCGCAACAACAACAACAACCGCAAAAAAATTACAACGTGATACGTGATCAAGTTGTCTGTAGCCCATTAAAGACCCATACATGATATTTATATGTATATTTATATTTATAGTATATTTTTTTTTAATATTTTAAATATACATATAATATTTATATTTATTAAATTTATTGTGTTATTATATTATATTAAATTTGTTATATTTATTAAATATTTATATTTTATATTAATATTTTTATATCTATATTCTTATGCCTCTATTGACTAATTTTTGATGGTGTTGTTGTTGTTGTTGTTTAATATCACCTTCATTTGTATTTATTATTATTATTATTATTATTAAAGTTATTAGTTTATGATTTTTGTAAAATTTTAGCTCACGGGAAAATTTGCATTGAGTAAAAATTCATACACTTTTATTTTGAATTTTAAAATTCTTGTAGAAATGAACCAACACCTACCACGAAAACCCAAAGGCTCCTTAAATTAATGAATAATTTTATTTTAGTACAACAAAACGATTTAATTCCTCGTTATTTTGAATAATTGAGCAATTAAACGACTCAATTTTAAGTCGTTTCTGCGTGAGAATCCAAGCAATTTCGAAATATTGTCTTTTTCTGATATTTTATGGTCTCATAAAGTTTCATAAACGGTTGAATTGTTTGTTCTATGACTCAATTAAAGTGATCAATCAATCGTTACAGTTGATTAATAGATCTTTCCCACATCAGCACACACACACTCACACACATACATTTTCGGAACAATAATGCAAAAAATGTTTTTTTGCAAAATTCTGGCAAATTTACAAATTTATTTTTTGACAAAATTATAAAAATGTCAATAAATTTATTAAGTAAAATTTTGGAGACGGCCTATTGTTTTTGTTACCAGGCAATGGGTGTTGAACCCGGGGCCCGGGTTCACCCTCGATAATCGAAAGGCACAGCATTTACACAAAAAAAAAAAAAAAAGGAAAATCTAAATTATATTAAAAATGCAAATTAATACAGTAAAAAAATTGCACCGAAAGCATTGATTGCATCCAACGCGTGGTTGCATTCGGCGCCACCTACTCCAGCGCTACCAGGCGTCTACGTGTGTAGTACATACGGGGCCTCGTATGAGGCGCATGAACGCCATTGCCAGCGAAGTCTTCTGCACCGAAAGCCATTTCCGTTTATTCGACAAAAAATGTAGGTACTCATAGAAAAACAAAGCAAAATATGGATAGAGAGTGTAAACCCCAGTGTAAAAAAGGGGCCACAAAGCCTTCGTTGGAGCCACAAAAAAAACAAAAAGTGCAGAGAATTGAAGCGACCGGCTCGCTCGCGGTACAGGCAAAATGCGCTACACGATTGTGCACGGCAGTGACTTGTGTTGCAAATTAATGACAGCTTTGCGAAGTACATACGATGGCAAAGAAGTTGATGAAGGGGAAAAGTAGATAGAGCTGAGGGGGTGGAGGGGTGAGGTTTATACACACACACACACACCAAACAAATGCAACCGCATTGCAGCGGAGCTGGCCGTATAGCACCGATATCCATTTTTGCACCACAATCATTCCATGAGGCTTCGTTTACTTCCTCGTCTATTGCTGGCGCTGCTGCCGTGCTTGCTGGCAACAACATGTTGCAACGCCCACGTGTTGCACGTTCAAGTAAAACTGGTTTTGCGATATCGTGTCTTTGCCTTTTGGGGAGTTTAGCAGGCAGGCAGCAGCCAACCGTCTTTTTCCTTGGGAGTCAACATTTTTTCTAGCCAGCTTTTGCTTTCAAGTATGTTTGCAACATAAATCGTCGTGCCATGTCGTTGGCAACTTTATTGAGGCGGCAGCAAATGCAGAAAGACTTTGGCCAACGTAACGTTGTCAGCATTTCGTATGTTATGCGTTGAGGGCAGTACGCGCCTCCACGATTTCAGCAAACTACTAAATTTCTAAATTTGTGGCCAAGTGTTGGTTGGTTGTTGTTGCGGTTGTTGTTGTTGTTGTTGTTGTTGTTGTTGTTGCTCTCATTCGGTCTCTTTATATAATCCTTATCTATCTGCATATAATCCTTAGATATTAACGGTTAAGATTTTGAACGTTATTACTCTGAATTTTCTTTTGAAGTTAGCACAGACAAGAACCTGGACTAATTATTTTTTTTTGGTTATTGACCGCTTCTGATTTTGCTTACGATTTTGTTGACGATTTTTGGACGATTTTGCTGAGAATTTTATTGTGGATTATATTATTGATTTCGTTGACGTTTTTTTGTGGATTTTGTTGATGATTTTGTTGATGATTTCATTTCTGTATGTTAATAAAGTCTAACCGAATGTTTGTTATTTCATTAAAAATAGAATAAAAAAGAAAAAATAAAAATTTAAAGAGCGTGGAAAGATTGTTCATTTGAATTTTAATGAAAACTCTTTAAGATGTCACGAATAAAATAGCCTTAACAACAACAACAACAACAACAACTACTAAAACAAAACCTAAAACAACAATAAGTAACATGTCTAAAAGAGAATATACATAAATTAAGGCAACGAAAAGTAATTTTAAAATAAATTATCCACTTCCTTTTTACTTCTTCTTCTTCTTCTTCTTTACCATCATGCCATAGACCTTAAGTGTATACATCAACCTAAATGTCGTGTCAGGGGGGCTTGGTTAAAGAGGTACGTAACGCAACGTAAAGCATCGTAAAGCATTCTCTTCGTTTTTTTTGCACAAATCAAATTGAAAGAAATGAATTCTTTGCTGACTTCGTCAATTTTCCGCTTCATCGAAATGATTTAGTAAACTTAACAAATTGTAATGCTATTATTGTTGTTGTTTCTATTTGTTTTCGTTGGCGTTAGCGTTGGCGTTGCCATTTTCTAATTAGTTACAAATCAGCGCGCAGATGTCAAAGTGACGTCTGAGCGTCAACGCGCCTTAAAACAACCAAAAAAAAAGCAGCGGCACGTAACAATAACAACAACAACAAAACAATACGAAAAGTAATGAAAAGAAGAACTTAAACTACAGGCGACAACAATAACAATCACAACAACAACAATCACAACAACAACAACAACTCTAGTGGCGCAACAACGATTATGGCGCGGTAGTGGCGGCGGTGAATGGCATGAATTCTTTGCAAACCTGAAGATATTCGCACGCTTGAGACGTTTGCTATTTTGCTACGAGTATTTTGCAATCTTTCAAGCTTTTGTTTTTCTTTTTGTTTTATCGTAATATTTGAATGTAGGTCCCTCTGTTCATCGGTGCCTCCGTCTGCCCGTCTGCCCGTCCGCCCGTTCGTCCCTCCATCACTATTCAGCTCGCTGCCTCTGCTTCATCAATCCGTCTCTGGCTTCAGCGTATGGCGGCCGTGCAGCATCTGGCTCGTCCGTTCGTTTGTTCGTTCGTTCGTTTTGCAGACACCGATTTGATTTGACATGACCTAGATTTCTTGCTGATGTTGCTGCTGCTGCTGCTACTTCTGGCATTGTTGTCGTTGTCGTAGTCGTTGTTGTTGTTGTTGTTGTTGTGGCAGTAGTCGTTATTTTTGTTTATGTTTATGCTGCGGCTGCTGCTGCTGCTGCCACCGCATCGCATATATTTTTTATGTGTTAAGTTTTATTGATATTCGATCGTCGTAGTCGTTTGTTCGTGTTTTTTCCCCTGCTTCTTCTTTTATTGTTGCTGCGATCTTTTACTTTTATTTACTTTATTTATTGTACGGCAAAGCGTGCGTTGCCGGCTGCAAAGTTTTTTGAAATTAAATATATCGTACTTCACCGTAATGAAATTTGTTATTTTTCGAAGGGAAAAAAAATTTCAATTGAGTTCTCTGAACTCACTCTGATCAACACATACACACACGAGCAGCTCCGACGACATGGCCACATTGCACCGAAATGTACCTAATTTCTGTAGAAATTCAATCAAACGCAAACGCAAATGCGGCGGCATCGTCGACTTCTATGCTCATGGAATTCAAGTGTACCAGATCGAGCATGATGCTGATTTTAATTATTAATTTGGCCAGCAATTTTTACTGTTACTGTAAAATACTGGAGCCACAAGAGTCACTCTGAGTCTGAGGAGAATACTTGAAATCCATGCTCAACGCGCAAACCGAAAACAACATGTAAAATTTCTCAGCATTCAGCATTGAAAAGGGTACTAGATGGGGGCCAGTTTTCAGTTATCGTGAAATTCCACTCAGTCGAAATGATGGCCAGTAGTTTGGAACATTTTTCTTGCTCGATTGGGCTCGATTTTGTGATTGACGGCGGCCTGAAAGCTGCCACGAAGCCATTCGAACCAACGACGCGACGGTTCTTTTCTTTTATTTTCACTGAATTGATTTTGAATTAGAACAATTTCGTGTCGAGATCGAGATTGTTTCTCATGAGCCCTATTATCTCCAGACTTGAGCAGCGACAGTCGGTTTGTTGACCTCTCGGCACGGATTATTTAAACACTTCAATATCTTCACACTTCAATATCTCAGCCCTCAAGAATTTCGAATTCAAAATTCATGTTTTTCGTACCTCAAAAGATTCATCGACAAAATTTGGTCTGATACTAGTAAGACTCTTGAGTAACATTCCCTCCATCAATATTTTATTTTCCATTGCTGACAAAATTTCTTCTTCATCTCATAAATTTCTTCGCCTTCGCCTTAACTTTAAAAGCACTTACTTTTAATGGAAATTTGTCTCCGTTTTTTTATTTCTAAAGAGAAAGCTTGAAGATCCTCAACTTATTTGTAGAAAGAGTTCAATTTCAAGTTTGTCAATAAAATTATTTAATGGTAAAATGAAGTGTACCATCTTTAGGAGAGACCATCTTTACGAAACCATTGGTTTTACGAGACCAAACCAAGAGCCTTCATACTTTCTGCTCGGTAACGTTTGGCGAATAAAAGCAAAATCCCTTTAAATAATTTAAGTGGGGCGCAATAACTTTTATGAGGTCTCCTACAAGCAGCAGACAATGATTACGACAAGCCTGTACCGCACAGAAAGCCATTCTGTGTGTAAGAGATAGCAAGCAAGAAGAGGTAGAAGCAAAACAACCTCAACTATGATGAAAGATAGAGACACACGACGCGGAGATGTGCGACAAGTTGCGGCAAGTTAGAGAGTTAGAGGCGGCAAAGTCATACTTGCGCAGAGTCGCCGCGACGACAGCCTCAAAAATCCAATTTTAATAATTAAATTTTAACAACGCGGCGGTGGCCTCGTTCATTTCATTCTGGCTCAGCCGCCGTCTCAGTGACATACTTTTTTACGAGTTCTCAGCATCGCCGTCATCATCATCACCAGCATAATCGGCAACAACAACAACAACAATAACAATAACAAAAACAACAACAAAAACAACTAAGACAACAACAACAATAACAACAACAACAACAACATTGGCCCCTTAAAGCAGCTGAGGGAAGAAATAAAACCTGAGAAGCAGAAACCAATGTAAAAAAATACTCCAAAAACAAACAACAACAACGATGGAAACACAAACGCAATGAAGGAATGGTAGCGAATATGGTAAGAAACAACAACAACAACAACAATCGTACCAATGAATTAAAATCAGGTTAATTTGAACGGTTACTTTTCTACACGTAGTATCGTATATGGATGGATTGGCCGAAGGCTGTGTTCGTCCGTCCATCCGTCCGTCCGCCAGTGAAGGGAAAGGATATAGAGCGTGAATAAATTGATATGAAGTGAAAAATTGTGCCACTTTTAAAGGATTTATTTAATAGCAACCAACAGAGTTCAACGAATTTGAAAATTAGAGCAAAGTTGGTGGCACTTTTTCGAAACAGTTAGCAGTTAGTTTCGTTGACCAAAAGCGACGATGTGATAACGTGAAGCCAGGTTAAGCGATAAAACAACAATAGCCAGAGGACCTTCTTTTGAGGGCAATTTCTGCCCTCAATTGGTTTGAATTTTTTGTTTTTTTTTGCCAGCGAGGTCTCTTTTTGTAGGTTACCGTATCGAAGGCTTCGTACTGCTTCTGTTGTAGGTGAGCGAGCTATTATTATACTCGGAGTTGTCTGACCTGGTTGTGCAACGCGTTGCATGTCGTTCGTCAACAACCAACCAGTTTCAAGAGTTGTCGTCGATGTTTGCTGCGCAGTTTTCGAGTTATTGCGAAAGAAAACATGTGCAAAAGATTTCGGGCGCGAAAACACACACACAAACACAAACACACATATGTCCACAAACACATTCGCACAGACTGTATCGTATCGTCTGAATAATTATAAAGCATTTTCTCGCCCGTGCGCCATCGTCACGGTGGGCGTAGTCACATTTTTGTCACGTTATTGCTTTGAAATACAAAAAAAAATAATGGTGGATAGTATTTGTAAGATAATATATTGAAATTTTTGTTTTTTTTTTTTGCCCAAAATTCGTGTTGAACGAGTTGGGCAATAAAGTAATTAAACTTTAGCGCTACGGATGGTGTCAGCGCTAGAGTAAACGCGCGATCTTGTAACAGTAACAGTTTAGTGGAGCAAATGGAGACAACAACAACAACAACAACAACAACAATAATAATAATAATAGTACACACACACCCTCTTTTATTAATACAAACGCAAAAACAAATGCGCGGGCCGTTTAAATGCTGCTGCTCGGCGTCAGCTAAAGCCAGTTGATGATTGTTGCTAGTTTGTTGACGCTGTTCTTGCTGCTGTCGCCTAACCCAAATTCATTGACACAAACACACACACACACACACACACACACATATATACACACACACAAAAGGCACAATGCAAACCGCATGGCAAACTGCAAGCGTCTATGAAAATCTGTCAGCGCTTGCGAGTACTATGTATGCGTGCCATCATCTGTATGTATGTATGTAAGTATGTTTGTATGCATACGCTTGGGTGGGTGTGACATCGGTAGGGGTGTAAGGGGAGGATTTCAGGTGACACACTTTGGTACAACATTCGATTTCAATGCGACAAGCGACGAACGATGCTCGCGGCAGTAGCTGTTGTTACCACTGCTGCGGCTGCGGCTGCTGATGATGACGGTGTAACATTTCGAAAAGCAACAACAACAACAACAACAACTGAAGCTGTTAACAGTAACACTGTTAAGAAAACAGATATCATTAAATGACTGGGCAGCAAATAATCGAGTTTGTTTAACATTTTACACGCTATTAGCTAAAAGTATTTGGTACAGCTGGCGCGGTAGTACAGCAAATCGGTGTCTCTAGTCTCGAGTACCTACCTGGAAATAGTGGAAACTGGTAAACATTGTAAGCATTTCGAAGGCAGCCAGTCCTCCAAAAAGTCTTCAAAAGAGGCTTGTTTAGGGACAAGCCACCAGGCAGCAATATGCCGCCATCATCCGCCTCTTTTCAACCTAATTTTTATCAAACCTAATTTGACGAAGGGTGACGCGCGAAGTCGTTCCAAAAAAACATAACCTTAATTAATGAAAAAGGAGATTTTTTTTTATACGCAATAAAAAATACGCAGAAATTTCAATGATTTTCTTTTAAGTTTTTGGTTTTGTTGAAAAAAGTACTGTCAAAATTACTACAGAAGGTTGCAAATTTTCCTACTGGGCTGCTGGTATGCAGATTCATGCTACGGCAACACCATAATCTTCATCATCAGCGTCGTCGTCATGGTCATCATCACCAAAACTAAAGTCAACTAACACTAAAGCATTTACAAAGTAACTAATGTTACACCATCGTTTGCTAAATCGGGCCACCAGCCGCAACAACAACAACCTACTAACCTCAAACTGAGAAAAACGAATGAAGATAACAACAACAACAGCAACAATTACAATAGTGGCAATTCGAAATAAAAAAAATTTAAATAATTTCCACATGCCTAAACACACACATACACACACACACACACACACACCAAACAATTTTAACGCATGTCACCTACTTAGGGTAGATCGTCCCAGAGTGAACCATTTTAAACCATATTGATGTCAATTCTAGCATAATAATCTTTTGTTTCTTTATTGACCTTCGAACGCACAAACAAGTTTTTATGGAATTATTGAAAAAAGTTAATAAAAAATTTTATTGTATATCTTTTTAAAGTCGTTCGAGGAAAGGATTATTAATCGACAGAGAATTAATAATAGTCAAAATGTACATTTTTCAATTTTATATAAATTTTAATACAGTTCAACAGATTTTAATGTAGTTCTTAACAAACAAATAAATATATAATATACGTATGTATTTATAAAATACAATTTCAGATTAAATTAATAATATTTAATGAACAAAAACAATATAATTATTCCATAGAATGATTAATATTATAGAGTCACTTTTCCAATAATTTTGAATTTTAAATACTTTTTGGTAAATTATCCAAAAGTACTTTTAGGATGTTGGATGAGAATATCTGGCAGACGCCATGTTTGTTTTTTGTTACTTTGTGTTTACTTTCGAACCTGCAATGATAGACAATTTTAACGGTGGTACTGTATCGATATAATAGAGGGTGATAAATTGTAAAAATCAGTGTTCAATAAAGAAGAAATAATCACCGAAAAAAGTAATTATGCCGTAATTTAGATATTTTTCGGCATAATCGTCCTTCGAATCGTAGCAAACAAGTCGAAATTTGGTAAAACAAATTTCAGAACGAAACTGAATCTGTTCATGATAAACCAAAGTCTGGCAGATCAAAAACAGCTCGCTTAAATGAAAATATTGCTGCTGTTCACGAAAGTGTTGCTAATGACCGACCCATCAATTTCTCTTATTCACTTCGTTCTGAAAAACTGAAAAATTTAAAATTTTGATTTTCGTATCGATGTTTGTAATGTCTGTGGTTGTGATAGTCAGTTGGCAGACAGCATATTTCATAATTGTCATAGATAAGAGCTGATAATTAAATGAAGAAAACAATAAATTTAAAAATATTATGTTTTTTATGTGAAAAAAACTTCCTACAGTTTATTTTGGATAAGTTTTCTCCCATATGAAGATATGAGAATTGGTTAATTCTTCACTTCCCTCCAGACAGAGTGAGTTAAATAAAAAAAAATTAAATTCAAAATTCCTGCTTTCAATTACAAAAAAAATTTTCAATTATAGATTGATTCCTTTGTAAGCGCTAAAGTAATCTACACTCAGAATGAATAAATAAATTAATTCTTTAAAATGCTGAACAAATCCATACATTTTTTACTGGATTGTTTGAATGTTATGACCCACTGTGAGACGCTTTACCCTACAGCGCGCACGCACACACACACACACACACACACACGCGCGCTTTCAAGTATGTAAAGCTAAAAAAAAGAACGCTCAATATTTGCACAGCGACAACAATTAACACTAAATTTAATTATTATTTAGAGATAATTAGTTTGTGGACATAATTAATGATCATTCGTTTTACTGGCCTTATTTGCGGTTGTTGTTGTTGTTGTTAGTGCTACTTTTGTTTCTACGTGCATTTTTCTGGGCAAACCACAAACGCTGGTATCTAGCAGCGCATTTATGGCACCTGCACATTGCGCAACAGCAACAACAACAACAACAGAATTTTTGCCATTTTTTAAAAAGCATAAATATTTACAACAACACCAATAATGTTGCGGTTGCAATGTTGTTCATAAGCTCTATACGCACCAACTCGATACGCGCGAGGAAGCAGAAGAAGCAGAAGAAGCGGAGCAGCAGCAACAGCAGCAACAGAAGAAGAAAGAGTTACATGACATTGTCGTGGAGGTGGTGGCGGTTGTTGTTATTGTTGTTGTTGTTGTTGTTGTTGTTGATGCGACCAGGTGTCGACCTCTTTCTTATGCGCCTTAAATATTTTTGTTTTATTAAAATTGATTCTTGCACAAACGAAAAACATTATTTGTTGTTGTTGTTATTGTTGTTGTTGTTTGTTTTTTGGGTTTATGCTTACTCGTAAATATGAAAAATTGAGTTAATTGCTGAAGGCTCCATTTTTTTTTTTCTAACGAAACGAATTCATGTGCGTGCAATTATTTCTAATTTAATTCTCATGACCTTGAAAGCCGCGAAACTGACTTTTCTCCTCTTCTGTCGATTTCTTCGATGCTTCAATGCTTCAACAGTTCTTCCACACTTTCAGCCTTCAAAGGTTGCAAGGTTCAATTTCAAATTTGCGGTCATTAGAAAATTTGCGGCGAGGAAAAGCGAGGGATTTATTATTCCCTTGAAAACAGCAAACAAGAACAAGAGAATTCAAATCATTCTCTATCAATTCATAGATTCTTGTCGAAGTTCAATGCCTGAAGTTGAAAGCAACCATCGACGGCAGCAGCAGCAGCCGCCACGAATTATTTAATCAATTAATTTCAATAAACTCTGAGTATGACAACCAAAACAACAACAACAACAACAACAAATCTAGTGGCATTCCAATAAAAGTGTAGTATTTCTGTGTACATAAATGGCATTACCTACTGTTGTTTTTTTTTCTAGCTTGCAGCACGCGGCAACGCAGCTCAGTCATTGTGGCAAAGATCGTAGCGGCGTTGACGCTTCAAACTGCAGCGAGCGGCGCTTTTGTAATTTTAATTAGGCGCCTGATAGCAACAAAAGCCGAAACTGAATAATTATGACGCGACAATTAAAATTAAAGCAAAAGTAAAACTTATCAACAGCAATATTTTATTGCTCTGTTGCTGTCGCTATTTCTGAGATTTCAATTTGAGATGTCGCAATTTCACGTACATTCATTCTCTCTCTCTCTCTCTCTCTCTCTCTCTCTTTTTTTTCTGGATTTTTCGTACTAAAGCAACGCATGCGTTGCGAAAATCTTTTAAAGTTATTGTTATTGTTATTGTTGTTGTTGATGTTGTTGTTGTTGTTGTAATATTACCTTTAATTTTTGTTGCTGTTATTATTATTTTTATATTAAATCCTTTTTCGCTTGCGCGACCAATGGACGCAATAAAAACCGGAAATTAAAAATAGAAAGATTTAAAATAAAAACTCCGACAAAAATATATAAAAAGGTAATAAACATACAACAAAAGCAAAAAACAACACACGGGTACGCCTTTAGAATTTCATAAAATGCTTACCACCCGCGAAACGCGGCACCTGCCGCGCGCTTCACTGCCGCGAAAAAAAAATTGCTTGGTGTGAGCATATTGTGGTTGTTGTTGTTTTTGTTGTGGTGGTTTTGTTGTTGTTGTTTTGTCTCAAAGTGGCATCGGCGGTTTTGTCTCAGCGTCGCGTTCAGTTTCGGTTTCAATTGCCGTTAATGAGGTTGCTCTTACTGTACAGTACCTCCCTTCCTATTTGCCTATTTTGGAAACTTATTTCCAAATACCTTTCATTACTTACGCAAAGCATTGCGGTAGGTTGTTATCTCAGAGATTTGGCCAACGCGTCACGGCTGCGACGCTGCTCTCACTTTAAGTGCGTTTCAGCGTAGTATTTTTAGCGTTCGCAACAAAAAGCGGTGAGAAATTGTAAATAGTATCTATCCCAATAGCGAGTATCCTCATAAAATCGTGCATGAGTCGTGCATGAGTCGTCGCTGACAGTGAGCTTGCTGCTCGCTTGCTGCTGACATACCCAGAAATGTCTTTGGCGCGACATTTTCATACGATTATTTCTTGCTGTCGTGGAAGTCGTGGAAAGGCGAGGGAGGCGCTACGAAGGGAGCAAATATGAGGACAACATATTGTCGCCGCACTAAAAAATATTGTATCCTTTCTTCTTCGCTCTAACAATATTTCTTAGAATCTCATGCATCGTTATTGTCTCATTTAAACTCACAAAAGAATTAAAAAAAAATAAGAAGAAATAATCAAACACTGAAAACACAATGAAAAACTATGCATACAACAACAACAACAACAACAACAAGAACAACAACCACAACCATAGAAGCAGTAGCAACAATGACGATGTTGCCGATTAAGACAAGCACTTAACTAGCAGCGAGCAGCAACAACAACAACAACCACCACCACCATGACAATCATCGAACCAAAAATTCAACAAATTCAAAAAGACTTATTTAATCAAATAAAAATGTTTTGCTATTAGGTGTTGTTGCTGTTGTTGTTGTTCGTCAGGTTTCTGTTATTGTTATTGTTGTTGTAACTGGTACGATGCTAGAGCTGCTTTGTTATGCGTCTGCATGCGTTTGTCGCTCATACGCAAATGCTGGCCACGTACGTACGTATTTGTTCTTATTGTGGTTGTTGTTGTTGTTGTTATTTATTTAATAAATCTTATTTGCGATTTTCTGCTCGGCGTTGTTGTTGGTTGTCATTGTCTGCTGCGACAATGTATTGCATTGCATTGCATTAAAAAAGATTGTCCGTTCAAAGACCGAGAAAGAGAGATCAACAAACGCAGGACAACGCAACGCAACGCAACGCAAGGAAACGCATTATACGAATGCATGGCATTATGATAAGTATCATGAAGAAGAAGAAGAAGAAGAAGAAGAAGAAAAAGAAAACGATGACGAGGAAAAACTAAGAACTCTCAAGCATAATAAGAAAGAAATGAAAAGTAAAAAAAAAATAAAAATCAATTAACAACGACTTTAAACACTTTCTTTATTTTTTCTTTCACAATCATAAAGTAATAAAATCACAAGAGAGGGAAAAAGAAATCCGCAGCGTTGTTGTTACCAACTTGTATTAGTGCGATACAGCAACAACAACAAAAACAACAACAACAACAAAAACAACAACAACAATACACACAGAAGTAAGTTTACGAAGCCAACGCTAAATGCGTATGACGCACAGACGAGACGCAACTAAATGCAATTCTCAAGCAACAACAGCGACAGTGACAGCGACAGTAACGACATCAAATGAGAATAGATAGACATGACAACAACAACAACAACAACAACAACAACAACGACAAGCAAACAGTCAGATTTTTGTTGCAGGTCAATGAACGCATAATTAATGCATTGCACTTGATGCAGAGAAATGCGTTGGGAAGCCGCGTTGGGATGCGGCGTTGTTGTTCTTGTCGTTGTTGTTGTTGTTGTTGGCTCGTTCTTCCAGTTTAAAATTTATCAAATCTTTTTGCAAATTATTTTCCTTAAATTAAACGAATAATCAGAAGCTAATACAGAAGACATCAGCGGCCAACAGCTGCCAGCGCATTATTACATCCTTCATTAATTACCACAATCATGAGCAGCAACCTCATCATCATCATCATCATTATCGTCGGCATCATCGTCATCGTCGGCATCATCATTAGTACAAAAATTCTTGCAATTAGCAAAACACCGGCAGCGCGACCGTCAGTCGCATAAAATTCGATAAATTCATGCTGCGTCGCGACGCAAAAGCGCGATAAATGCGTTGTGGTTGTTGGTTGTTCAGGTTTTTTGGCATCTTTTGCTGTCAATGTTGGTTTTTTGTGTGATTGCTTTTGTTGTTTTGGTTGTTGTTGTTTTTCGTTGTTCTCGTTATACGTTTATGAAAAATCGCTGCGTTGTGGCAGGTTTTTTTTCCATTCCGGAAAACGTTTTCGCAACAAATGCGAGCCAGCGGCCTTTGACGTCATGCTGCTTGCTTGATTTTTGTGTGTTCGGTAGTTGTTGTTGTTGTGGTTGCTGCTGCTGTTGTCCATTTTGCGTTGATTTTGACAAAGCACTGTCGAGTGTTAATTATTCAACGTCATAATGCTTCATACTGCATTTGCAACAACACCAAGAGGAGCACCAACAGCAGCAGCAGCAGCAGCATCAACTTTTTCTCGTTAATCACTTTCCTTTGTCCAGTTGGTTGCGGCTGTTGTTGTTGTTGACGATGACTGATGTATTCTTAACCTTTGAAACAACTTCGATAGTTTTTCTGTGCATGTTTTTGGGTATTTTTTCTTCCGTTCTTTCTTTCTTGTTTGTTTGTTACTCCGCAACCATCGAGTAAAATGTCCGAAGTCAATTGAACGGGTCTACTGGACCCTAGACCCATCCAGCATCTGTTTTTTAAGCTCTGAAACAGAAATAAAATAAATACTTTATGAACACTTTCGTGGACTGCATACACTTTAATTACATAACATTTTTAATGAATACCAACAAAAAAGCAACAACAACAACAACAACTTTAGCACCAACAACAACATGTAGCAAAACTTTAATTAGGCTGCAGTGAAAGTTTTGAGCCACTAAAAACATTACAAACAACAACAAGAAAATACAAATATAACCGACAGTAATTCAACTCTGCAGCAGAAACTTATGGCAGACACCACTAACAACACCAATAACACCAACAACAACAACAACAACAACAAACACAGGAACAACAGTTAGCAAGCAAACTTTAATCTGCGTTTTTGTCTGCTTCTCGGCGTGTCCGTCCTCGTGACTGGCTTCAGGTTTTCCGTGTCAAAACTGGCAGCTCTCGGCAGCAAGGCCCGGCCCAGCCCGCCCGAATCGCCGGCCCCGCCCGGTGGTGAAGATTCATTTCGTTTGCTTGTGACAATCGTTGCCAGGTTGCAAACCAGGCCTAAACATGCAATCCCGTCGTCACATGAGAGTAAGAGGAAGAGAAGGAGAAAAAGAAAGAGAAAGAGAAAGAGAAAGAGGAAGAGAATGAGAAAGAGGAAGAGAAGAAGAGTTGTTGGGAGAGGACCGGGCTGAAATTGAAAATAATGAAGGAAAAAGAAGGAAATAAAAGGAAATATAACTAAAGAGGCAGCCGCCTCAGCTTTAACGAGTAGTCAATGGAAAACGAAGAAGAAGAAGAAGAAGCAGAGAAGGAGGAAGAGATATTAAAGGAAAGAAACAATGCCATCGACAGCAGCTCAACTTAATGGCAGCAACAAACAGCAGACCAGGAAGGAATCAACAAAGGCGCGCAATCGAAATAAATAAGAAAAAGAATAAAAAGCAGCAGACAACAAAAGCAACAACAACAACAACAACAACAACAACAGAGTCAGCGGCAACGGTAACGGCAACAGCAACATCAACAGCAATAAAAATAAGAGGCAATAAAAGTGAAAATAAGCAGAGCAAAATGGAAGAGGAAGTGAAAGAATTGACGGCAGCATAACAAGCGGCTGCATGCACACCGACAACAACAACAACAACAACAACAACAACAGCAACAACAACGCAAACGTTAACGACGCGACGTCAGCAACTGTTACCTCATGCGATGTGTAGCAACAAACAGCGGCAGCAACGAGCAGTAAATAAAAACAACAACAACAACAACAACGACAACAACAAAACGGAGCGAACTGTTAACGAAACAGTTATTTTTTCGCTTCCTTCCGCGCGAAGCGGCACCCCGCCGCGCAACACCACCGAAGCGTCAGTGGAGCGGCACGAAGCGAAGTGGAGCAGCAGGGTCGTCGGCAAGCTTTAGCGCCGACACCAAGCGGTGGCAACACTGGCGGCAGAATTCGTTGACCTTTCTCGACAGACTGACTCGACTGGGTTTTGTTTATTCTTCTTCTTCTTCTGCTGCTTCTGCTTCTTTTTCTTTGCAAAGCGCAGAGAGTTGCACCGCAAAATGTGCCGGCCGCCGCAGCAGCAGCAAACAGTCGCCGGGGAACAGAAAGGGAGGCTACGGGCGGGGCATACAAAAGACAAAGTGGGTGGAGGGAAGGAGGGGGGCAGAGATAGTAAAGTGGGAAGGTGTAGCGACGAGTTGTTAAATATACTCACTCGTCGATAAACGAGGAAAGGACACAAAATCGCACAAAGCCGCGGCGCGACAGCGTCGAGCACACAAAATTAAGTGAAACCGCTTCGAATCTTCGCGTAGCAAACTGCTGCTGCTGCTGTGGTGACAGCAGTAAAAGGCCGATGGCAACAATTATTATCATTACACTTTGGTTTCAACTTTAAAGCAACATTAAAGCAGTCTGACGCTGTCGGCTGCAGCCAAATGTCAGTAATGCGGCAGCACAAACGGCTCGACGTCGGCAATCAATTCGGCGATAATAAAAATAACAACAACAACAACAACACCACAACCGCAGAAAAATGTCGTCATAAAAAGTGAATTTGCGCACGCATTGCAAATGTCAGAGGCCGTGTGGGCCGGGTCGATGTTGCGCTTGTCACATTTGTCGCCGCCGTTGCTCGTGGTTGATGGTCGTTGTTGTTGTTGTTTGTTGCTTGTTGTTGTTGTTAGTTGCTCGTTGTTCGTTGCTCATTGTTGTTGTTGTAATGGTTGCAACTCGTAAAAGAGAAATAGCATTAAAAGTTGCATAAAAAAAGTTATCAACAAAAAAACACCGACTGTCAGACGTAGACGAAGTCGCAGTCGCAGTCGCAGTCGCGGCTCAAAAGGGGCAGAGAGTGTCGCGTGGCTGCACATCGAAGAAGCAGGAAGAAGCAACATAATGAATGCAAGTTATAAGCGTCCATGTACAATAATCTATCCATATCTATTGGATGCAGTTGCAGCAAATACTGTTGCTCCTTTTGCTGTTGTCATCGTTGTCGGCGGCGTCAGCGGCGTCGTCGTGGTGGCTGTTGCTGTTGTTTGTGCGAAAACACTTTTCATATTTCCTCTTTTAATCACATTAAAAACCATTTTGCATAAAATTGCTTGATTTTGCACGCAATGAAGAATACAAGAAGTATGCGGCGCCGCGACGCAGCCACAAGCAATGAAGGAAGCAAAATGCGACAGAGGCTACGACTCGGGGAACGGCTGCGGCTAAGGCTGCGGCTGCCGCTGCCGCTGCCGCTGCAGGCTCGTAACGCTCCAGTCTATTTGCCATAATTGATTGCAATGAATTTAAATGCAATCTCATAGAAATCAAATCGCATTAAATCTATACAACTCTCTATAGACTTTGTGTGGGCATGTACCTAATACATGGGTGCATGTGTACGTGTGTGGGTGTGGGTGTGTGTGTGTGTGTGTGAGTTTTGTAAAATTAAATCTGTCTACTTGTTTGACGAGACATAAAAAGTTGCCGACGCACCAAAGGCAACCTTTCAGCGGACATCTCTTCCGACGTTTCCGTCTCTTGAGTTAATTAACTTCAATAAAGTAACTCTTTTTTCTCAAGCGCTTCAAAGAGTTTTATTATATTGAAAGAGAGGGCAATAATACTCGCGTAAAAAATAGTCGGGCAATAACTTCTTTTATAACAATACCGTTGATTAATTTATTATAGTGGAAGGATTATTATTGCAGGAATGGAAAACGATGCGGTGCTTTTTTTTTAAGTGAAATAATGTTAATTTAGAACATTTCATGAAATTTCAAGAAAATTAGTTTCAGAATAATTCTGAAACCTTTGGCCAAAAACTTCATTTTATCACTTCTTTTTCTTCAACTCATGCAATAATTTCTCACTTATTTCGCAAGGGTTAATCTGTCCCAACTTGTCTGAAGTTGTAATTAACCCTTCGACGCACCTTTACAACGCTTTACATCGCTGCCTACCACGATTTGTTAACATCAAAAGGCGCCAGAGGTCGTTAGTCTCACTTCCTTTAAATAGGATTCTTCTCGCAACCGCCTTCATCGCCTTTAAACGCATTTTGAGGGTGCATTTTCCGCGCTGCACAATCCACTTGCAACAATTAAGATTTAATTTTAACCAGCAGAAAAGGTCTCACCATAAAAACGAATGCAGGAAACGAATTTGCATGCTCGCGACCGGTCCGCCGGCCCGCCTGCCTTCGATTCGGGCCATAAAAATGCGGAAGGCGTCAGAAATGTTGCAAAAGAAGTGTGTACTAACTAAACGCAAGCCGCAACTGCAGGTTCAGACAAATTGAAGTTTACCGCCGCGTCGTGCATCGACCGACGGACGCCTCACCACCTCCGCCTCACCACGCCTTTACAACAAACATTCCACTCGAGTGCGTTCAAGGAGAGACAGCGGCAGCAGCAAGTGAGACATACATAAATAAAACGCTAGACAGGCGTTTAGTTGAGACATTTAAGCCAGACAGACACACACGCGCACACACACACACACACACGCAAGAAATGCCATAAAATGAAGTCTTTCGCACTTCTTTGTGATATTTTGTAGTTGATGAAGGGCAACGACAGTATCGAGGGTTGGTGTAAAGCAGTCTGAGAGAGCGTCTGAAGGGAGCAGAGTTGAAAGAGAGTGAGGCGGTTTAGTATTTAATAAGAGCAAAAGGCGAACAAGGAAAAACAAATGCATGAGGCTGAGAATAGTTTGCGCAAACAGCGAAAGGTGGTAACTTCATTGGTTCCACTAGAGTAAACCTTTAGTAATTACGAAGCTGAGTAAGAAACCACAAGAATACAAGAAGACCAATGTACACAAGAGAATTATCAAAAACATTATCATTCATAGTGTTACAACAACTAAACTATGTTAAAAAACAAATGTTTCCAAGTTGAAAATTCATTCAAAAGGGACTGAATGCAAGGCAGAATACAATTTTTTTCAGAAATTCCTGAAAGAAAAGCTACTTCAAGTAAGCAGGTTCATTAAAAGCGTAATTCATTCGGTTTCTCCTTAAGTTTTTGTGGTTACTTTATAAAACTTTTATAGAAAAACTTTTTGGGACTACATAAATAGAGATAGAGAATAATTAAATAGAGATTAATAAATAATAATAATAACTATATAATCATATAACAGAGTTTAATAAATAATATTAGTAATAAACTGAACAATGTGACCGTGAAACGTCAAAGGCTACACCACTGCTGTATGCAGAGTGGCGGCCTTTGGTCGCGGCATAGATTAATAGCCGTATTCTGGCTGTATTAGTTTGTGAAAATAAACAAAAATAAAAAGTTAAAAAAGGCATTATTATTTTCATCTTCTAAATTCTTTAAACATTCTAAAATTCTAAGATTCTAAAATTCTTTAAACAGTTACCTCTTTGTATCACCCATTTTTCGATATGATAAATATATGTATGGAACCAAGAAAATGCGCGAAAATGTCATTCAGATCTTTCACCATTGTTGATGAATTTATACTCGCTGTTAGTTGTTAATGTATTCTGAGAATACCAAAATTAACTAAACTTAACAATGTCAACAACAAGAACTCCTTAACGAATCGTTGTTAAGTTAGCAACCAGAATAGGGCCGTAAAACGCTAAACAACCCTGATTTTCCTGCTGAACAGTGCTTTTATCTGTGGCGGCCTTCGATAAATAAAACTCTTAGGCAACCTAACTATGCCTTTGCTTAGAAATTACAAACTGCTTTTAAATACAGTGTGGCGGCTTTCAGTCGCGGCAGGGATTAAAACCCTTCGCTTAAAGAAGAAAAGAGCTGGAATAAACATATGCTCTTAGCTAAAAAGCACTAATGCCGAAATTGTGATATATTTTGAGATTTTTGTGATTTGAAGATTTTACCTCTGAGATTGAATTTGTGCCTGGAGATTTTGTACTCAAAGATTTAGCACCATGGAGATGATGGTGTGGCTATGGACGGTGGAGATTTTTGTCTGTGGAGATCTGTGTGTGTGTGTCTTGTGTCTCTCTCCTACGGAGACCTCTTTTTTCTTTCTCTTAGTTGTTTTAGAGCCTTTTTTAATTCTCTCAATTAAAGATTCTCTCCAAGTTTACTTAACTAAAAACCGAAAACCTATGAATTAATAATATTGTAAATAAAAACGAAAGTAAAAAAATAAGAAAAATAAGAGGAAAAAATTAGGAAAGTAAAAACTCCGAGTGCTCACCCACGAGACTCTCGCGCGGTTTGAATTTTTAATGATTTTAATATTAAACAACTTCAAAACAGCTTTTTTCCGAGTATTTTCGAGTTCTTTTTTTTTTTTAAGTTATTATAAACCAGTCAGTACCGGTTGCATAATAACCAAACTCTACGAGTACAACTACATACAGCAATAACAACAACCAACAACAACCAACAACAACCAACAACAACAATAAAGTAAGCCATGCATCCTGATGCAGCGTCCGCCATCTTGTACAACAGACCAGGTTTGCAGTTGCAATATTGTATTTCTGCTTTTATGCTGCCGTGTCTGCGCGCGTGTGTGTGTGTGTGCACTGGTGACGGGCTCTGAGAGTGTAGATACGTAAGCCGTGGTATAAAGAAAATTTGGAACTAGAGAGACACCGAAAAGCGCAGCTACACACACACACACACACACACACACACACAAACACAGCAAAAGAAGAAGTAGAAGGAGAAGACGAAGTCGCAACAGCAGCAGCAGCAGCAACAACGACGCGACGTGTTCAGCAGAAACCAAAGCAGTGACAATAACAACAACAATAACAACAACAACGCCAACGCCAACAACGACGACAAACTCCAAAAATAAACTATGTATGCATTTCCAAAACGTCAGTCGGCCTAACAGTCAGTCAGCTCAGTCCGTCAATACTATCGCGGCAGGCAGTTTCCAAAGAATATGGCAAACTATAGGTTGGTTGGTTGTTGTTGTTATTCCAGTTGACTGTTTTTTTCCTGTTGAGTTTCTTCTCAACTGCAACTTTATCTATTAGATACCAATGCACACACACACACACACACAACATAATCTAATCCACACACTTTGGTTTTTCATTTTGTTATTGTTCTGACTTTTATTCGGCGTGTTTTGTTAGTTTTTTCTTTTATCCGAGAGAACATTTTTGCCACAAGAATCTGCTTCATCATTTCAGACGCGCTCGCTCTCTCTCTCTTCAATAATTCTTTCTCTCTCGTTTCTTTTCTCATGGTTAGTGTTGTTTGTTTGTTGTTACAGAATTTGGATTGTGTTGTATCCACAAAATTATTGTTAGTATGTACATACATATTTCGTTATGTGAAATTATTTTGGACTTTTGGAAAAATCTCTACCTTTTTCTTTACAGCTGCATTTTGTTTGACCACTCTACATCTCTTTTAACGTACCTCTCGTATGACCGATACATGCAAGCAAACACTCTGTTGTTCTCTTTTTCAGTCGCTCTCATTCTCTTTCAGCGCCCCACTTGGATCCATCGGCAAAGTTTCCTTTCGAACTCATTGCGCGCATATTCATTCCGCGCTCTCGCAGTCCACTCTCTTTCCATTTGTTCCTATTCCGCGATGTGTTGTTGTTGCTGTTGGGGCCCACAACAACCACAACGGCATTGTTGCTGTGCTTGGCGCTCACCAAGTTGACTCCGCTCAACTTTGTATCTGGCCAGCTCGAACGTGTCGTGCCAGCCACTCGCAGTTATCTTCCGATTCCCAACGCGAGCGGCACGTTCGTCGTTCGCTTGTTCGCTCACTGGCTGGCTGGTTGGTTGGCTGGCAGGCTCGTTTGCTCGCTGGTTCGTGTGTACGTGTGTTCGTTGGCTCGGCACCTCGTCGTCGTTGCATCTGGTTGTCTTCTTGTTACTCGTAGCGCAGCGCGGCGCGGCAAGGTAACAACAGCAAGAGACGCTGCAACGCTGGCTGCTCCACTGATTTTTCGTATTTACAGCGGCGTGCAGTGTTTTCAGCTTCTTCTTCGAGTTGTAGCGTCCATCGGAACGGTTCTCCGCAGACCGCGTACCATTAGCGAAGCCGAAAAAAGTCATCTCTTTTTTTCCTTCCAAGCGCGTAACATTAAAAAAGTCAATATTTCCTCGTCACAGCATGATTTTAATTTTAAAATCTTCAAACTCTTTTAAGCGAAGTGAAAAGTGTTTCAGTAACAACAACAACAACTATAGTACATAGATACAGATAACTACTGCTACAAAATACAAAGGAGAAAATATACAAAGTTAAAGAAATTCAAGTAAATATTTTAAAATGTTTAAAATTCGAATGCATCGAAAGTGTTAAAACTTCGCAAATTGGGAAAGTGTAAAAGGTAAATAACCTAAATACATAAAAAAACACCAAAAAAAAAGAATATGTATATACGAGTATTTACAAGACAAAAAAAAACAATAGCAACCAACAAGAAAGAAAGAAAGAATGTTCCTTTCGTTGACCATCTCTTCTGGCCCGAGGAATTTTCTCTTGCTCTCTCGACAGCAGCAACAACAGCCGTATCGGCATCGGCAACGACATCGGCATCAGCATCAGATTGACACAATTTGCGGATATTGAATGAATGTTGCGTTGCTGTTGAAAATTGTTGCTGCTTACGATTTAATGAGGTTGTTGCTGTCCGCGGGCGCATCAAGTAGCACGAGTAGTGTGAGTGTGAGTGTGTGTTTGTGTGTGTGTGAAGACTGTCTTCCTCGGAGGCAACAAGCAGCCATAAAGAGGTCATTGGTCGGTCGGTCGGTCGCTCCCAAAAATGAAAACAAGAAAACATTTCAACCTAATTTTTTTTGTTCTTATGCCTTTTCAAACCCTTTGAGATCAGAGAAAGCAAAAAAGAGGTCAACAAATAAATTCACAGATTTTTCTTTTTCTTCTCAGATCGATAAACTTTAGGTGGCGTTCAAAAAGGTAGATGGTGTGAAAAGGGTAGCAAATTATTTGGTGGTAGATCGCTTACACAAAAAAATAAATGAAATTATTGGTAGGTAGAAACTGCTATAGACAGACGGCATCTGCATCATAACCCTTTTCCAAAGCTCGCGTAAGCCCAGGTTACGTTAGCTTCATCGATAGCTTCAATTTTGTGATAAAAACTAATCAATTAAAAACAATTTTTTGGGTTTTTATTTGGTTAAATTTCATGATATTTCCTACGATAATCAAAATAAGACTTTGAAAGATACGAGTATAATCATAAACGGATGAAAAAACCAACATTAATCGATCAAGTAATTTTTTTAAAATTTTTAATTAAAAAGTAATTTATAAATAATCTTGTTCAGTTCATAGATTAAACGATTACTCCAGATTCACCGTTTAATCAATCAAGTAATTCTTTCTTAATTAAAAAGTAATTCAAAAGGAAAATCTCGTTTAGTTAATAGCTTAACTTATTACTTAGATTACTCCAGATTAACCGATTAATCAATCATGTAATTCTTTCTTAATTAAAAAGTAATCCAAAAAAAAATATCGTTTAGTTGATAGATTAACCTATTACTCCGATTACTTCGAATTCACCGATTAATCAATCAAGTAACTCTTTCTTAATTAGAAAGTAATTTAAAAATATTGTAATCTCGTTCAGTTATTAGATTAACCGATTACTCCGATTACTCCGGATTGACCGATTGATCAATTAAGTAATTCTTTCTTAATTAAAAAGTAATTGAAAATAAAAAAATCTCGTTTAATTAATTGATCAACCGATCACTCCGGATTAACCGGTTAATCAATCAAATAATTCTTTCTTAATTAAAAATTAATTCAAAAGAAAAATCTCGTTTAGTTAATAGAATAACTAATTACTTCGATTACTCCGGATTCACCGATTAATCAATCAAGTAATTCTTTCTTAATTAAAAAGTAATTCAAAATAAAGATCTCGTTTAGTTAATAGATTAACCGATTACTCCGGATTAACCGATTAATCAATCAAGTAATTCTTTCTTAATTAAAAAGTAATCCAAAATAAAAATCTATTTTAGTTGATAGATTAACCGATTACTCCGATTACTCCGGATTCACCGATTAATCAATCAAATAATTCTTTCTTAATTAAAAAGTAATTTAAAATAAAAATCTCGGTTAGTTAATAGATTAACCGATTACTCCCATTATTCCGGATTAATTGATTAATTAATCAAGTAATTCTTTCTTAATTAAAAAGTAATCCAAAATAAAAATCTCGTTTAGTTAATAGATTAACCGATTACTCCGGATTAACCGATTAATCAATCAAGTAACTCCTTCTTAATTAAAATGTAATTTAAAAATATTGTAATCTCGTTCAGTTAATAGATTAACCGATTACTTCGATTACTCCGGATTAACCGATTGATCAATTAAGTGATTCTTTCTTAATTAAAAAGTAATTAAAAATACAAATCTCGTTTAGTTGATAGATTAACCGATTACTCCGATTACTCCGGATTCACCGATTAATCAATCAAATAATTCTTTCTTAATTAAAAAGTAATTTAAAATAAAAATCTCGTTTAGTTAATAGATTAACCGATTACTCCGATTATTCCGGATTAATTGATTAATTAATCAAGTAATTCTTTCTTAATTAAAAAGTAATTCAAAATAAAAATCTCGTTTAGTTAATAGATTAACCGATTACTCCGGATTAACCGATTAATCAATCAAGTAACTCCTTCTTAATTAAAATGTAATTTAAAAATATTGTAATCTCGTTCAGTTAATAGATTAACCGATTATTCCGATTACTCCGGATTAACCGGTTAATCAATCAAATAATTCTTTCTTAATTAAAAAGTAATTCTAAAGAAAAATCTCGTTTAGTTTATATAAAAACTGATTACTCCGATTACTCCGGATTAACCGATTATTTAATCAAGTATCTTTTTCTTAATTAAAAAGTAGTCCAAAATAAAAATCTCGTTTAGTTGATAGATTAACCAATTACTCCGATTACTCCGAATTCACCGATTAATCAATCAAGTAACTTTCTCTTAATTAAAAAGTAATTTAAAAATATTGTAATCTCATTCAGTTAATAGATTAACCGATTACTCCAATTACTCCGGATCAACCGATTGATCAATTAAGTAATTCTTTCTTAATTAAAAAGTAATTCAAAATAAAAATCTTGTTTAATTAATAGATTAACCGATTACTCCGGATCAACCGATTTATCAATCAAGTAATTCTTGCTGAATTACTAACGTTGTATACTAACGAATTAATTAGAATTATGGAATTATAGCGAATATTATATATCGTCAGAAACTTATAAGAGTCTATTATAACAAAATTTGTTATAGGTTTTTCTCGTATTTCGTATCGTAGTATCGTAGTATCCGGATCAACCGATTTATCAATCAAGTAATTCTTGCTGAATTGCTAACGTTGTATACGTAACGTAATTAATTATAATTCCACGTGTAACGTTGGAATTATAGCGAATATTATATATCGTCAGAAACTTACAAGAGTCTATTATAACAAAATTTGTTATAGGTTTTTCTTGTATTTCGTATCGTAGTATTCAAATTCTACTACGATGAGCTTATATCATTAGTCGTTGAGTATAAGTTTTCAATTAATTCTCATTAAATTATGACCGGAAATACAATATATGTATCTCTTGCTTATCTAGATGTTCTTCAAACCATTAGAGGAGTATGGAGTCGACCTGCTGGGCCTCTTCTATAATTTCAATACACCATAGACCATTTCTTCGATCTTGTCTGCGCCCTTCTTCATCTTGTCATTATGATTTTTACCTTTTTTAAATACAATAATAAAAACCAGTTACTGCTGCTGCAGCTATATCTGCTATTGCTTCTTTTACTTTTTGTTCTTCTTGTTTTCTTATTTTTTAACTTGAGTTAAGTTGATATTTTAAAAATATTGTGTAACCAAAAAAGGTGGAGGTCATGGCCGGAAATCTTAGCTTCGTTCAACTTCAGCGAAGTCGCACCTCTCCGTCATTCGTTTGGTTGGTCTTTTGTAGCTCTCACACCACCCCCCCCCCCCCCCACCTTCCACTTTTCCGTCCACCTAAAAAAACCTACCACTCTGTGTGTACAAGAGAGCTGTGCTAGAGGCTTGTTATGTTGAGAAATACGCAGTCGAGTCTTTCACAATAGGTTCGAATCTGTAGAAGGTATCGAATAAATGAGAAGGAAAAGGAAAGCAGTTGTTCTACCACTCCCTCTTCTTGCTCTTCTTCTCTGCGTCTTCTTCCTCCTCTTCATCATCACCCTCATCTGTCCGTTTGAGGCCTCTTGTGGGTCGCCCAACGACGCACTCGCGCACAATAACGACGCGTCGACGAGCCGGCGTACCTCGAACAACCGAATAATAACGAATAACAAATATCATGTTTTGTTCGGCGTGCCGTTTTCTGTTTTTTTTTCATGTATCATTAGCAAATTTGCAATAAAATATATTGTATCCAGACGTTATGGCGGAGTTCATTAGCATTTTTGGTGTCCTTGTCGGCGCGCACCAACCGACACGAGCGGCAAATGAGTAAAAATGTTAAAGAAACAAAGAAAAAAGGAGAAAAAAGAGAGAAAAGGTTTAAATAAATAACACGGCACAGCTCTTTCTCCGCAGCGAGCGAGCGGCCGCCCGGCCAACAAATAAAAATCGTCTTAAGATTATGCCAAAACAACGATGATAGTACGCGAGTATGCTTAAGCCACAAAAAAAAAAAAAACCAAAAAAAAACTCGGGCTAAGAACAACAACAACAACAACAACATTAATAATATTAACATTAACTACAGCAATGTTGTATCAGTCAACAAATTACGTGGGACCAGAAAGAAAAGGGGATGAAAAAAACACATGCAAAAAAAGGAAGAGAAAGAAAACGGTTCCGCGTGAAATTACATATTCCGCGCATACACAGATACTCAGCGCTAGCTGTGAGTATCTGAATGTACATACGTACGAGTGCGAGTATCTGAAGAATCTTAAATTTGAGTTATGCACGCACTTCAAGGTCAACAAAACGATAAAGTAGCGCAAACTCACGACAGACACCGACAGAGCCTAAAGAGAACGAATGAAAAAGGAAGAAGGAAGAAACGAAACAGTTTTCAGTGAAGAAATTTTGAACGATTCCTCCCGAAAAACGTTGGCCGTGTACAAAGCGACAAGAATAATAACAACAAAAACAACAGCAACAGCAACAACTAAAAATATAGTACATAAATATGTATTTATGGAAATTTATCGGCAATGTCGACAATCGAAGTGGCCATCGATATCATTTACATACAGTATATATCATCTACATATAGTATAAATCAATATATACATACTTATGACCAAAGTAACCGTATCTCTGTATCTGTAAGATCGCTGAATCAAGCGGTAATTGTAGTAAAAACAATACCAGCGGTAGCAATAAAAACAAGAACAACCAACAACAACAACAACAACAACAACAGCAGCACCAACCAAGCTTACCTTTAAACATACATACATATGTTAAGAAAAAAAAATATATAGATATAACCCAACGAATATTACAACCGAAGAACCAAAAGCCTTGAAGTCTTGATGACGAGATGTTGACATTGTTGCGGCTGCTGCTGCGGCTGCTGCTACTATCGAAATTGCTGTTAACGACAAGGCCTGGCAACAAAAATCTTGACAGCGGCTAAAAAACAAGCGCATAACTAACTACGATGCCAACCGATGTCATCGCAATGAAGGCAGCTGCAGTATTATGAAACAAGCACAAGAAGAAGACAAAGAAGAAGAAGAAGAAGAGCTAGATTTGGTTTTTATTAGGCGGCGAGGTTACTTACCATTCGGTTTGATGATGATGATGATGATGGCCTCAAAAACCGAATGTGATTGTGAAAGTAACAACAGAAATACATTAACAACAACAAGAACAACAACAACAACAACGTTAGCGCCTAAGCTCAGAGTAAACGGCGAACAAAATGTTCTAGAAAATCAACGGCGAGTATCTGCAATAGTGAAAATCCAACTCGCGAACACGATAACAAGGATCAAAAACGAAAAGACTAAAAATCAAAAACCTCTTTTGAAAAAACTAAAGTAGACGACGATTATGTATGTATGTATGTACGATACGTATGTGTGTACACAACTAAAACACAACTACAGAGAAAGAAATAATAATACCTCGGTTTTTTTTTAAATTTTATTTAAAATTTTTTTTTCATTTTTTTTCATTTTTTTTCATTTTTTTTTCATTTTTTTTTTTGTTAAATTTTTTTTTGTTAATTTTTTTTTTCCATTTTTTTTTGTTAATTTTTTTTTTCCATTTTTTTTTTTTTTAATTTTTTTTTTACTCACATGATATATGTATATATTTTAACAACTATGAGTAAACCGTATTTTACGCCCAAGAAAACCACAAAATCAGAATAAAACAATGTCATCATGCTGTCAATGATTACATTGACAAACGCTAAGTAAGGTGGAGTTCCTCAGTAGGTTACCGAAAAAAGGGGGGAACCAGAAGAGGTCACCGAATCACTGAATGTAATTAATTGCCTTTGCATTTCATGGATACTCATGTTAAGATAATGCTGCTGCTTTCAAATATTTTTTTAGTTTCGATCATCATCGCATTACAAGCTCTGTTTTTCTGCTTCTACTTTTTTTCTTCTTCTTTTTCCTTCTCTCGCCATTACGAGACGCTGCTGCTGCTGCTGTTGCTGTTGCTCCACTATACTGCCTCCTCCTCTCCGCTCTTACTCTGCTTCCGTAAATTTATTTCATTCATTTTTTCCATTTTTCTGTTTTTGATATTGATGTTGGTGTCGTTGCTGTTGCTGCTGCTGTTGTTGTTGTTGCTGCATGCTGTTGTTGTTGCTGTTTTTGTTGTTTTCATTACAAGATTGACCTACATACTGAGAGAGTGGCATGTATTTCATTCGCGTGCTCGTTTTTCTGTTGTATTATATTCGCTGTTATTGTTATTGTCGTTGTTGTTATTATTATTATATTTCGTGTTGTTGTTGTGTAGTTTTTTATCTCTTCTCTTACGTAGATACGTAGTTACTTTTGCAATCTGCCGCCGCCGACCGACCCTTTGCACAACCTTACGCGACTCTTTGCCGCCTCGTTCTTCGCGCTTCTTAAGTTTTAACAATTCCTGCGTACCGAACACCATCGCACCGTACACCATCGCGTGTAGATGAAGATCTCTGCGGGCATCTAGATATGCGCATCTAGATGGTACTGGTACATGCATATGTCGGTCATGCAGAGGCAGCTGCAAGATTCTTTTTTTAAAGTATTGGACTTTTCTGGGCAAGTCTTTGGAACTCTCTCCACCCTTTCCCTTCCCAGCCCTTCCTTCTTAACGTTTTCAATCTCTCTGGTCGTGGCGAACACGATGGAACGTACGAGTGTAATCTTAATTTTTCTCTTGTGCTTTGCTCTGGCGATGCTTGACTTAAGATTAACTGCTGGTACCTGTCTCCATCGCACCTTCGCACCGCAAGTGCCACCACGAATGTGACTGACGGACGATTCGATTGTTATATTGCTTTGTGCATACAGAAAGAACAGTGCTGCTGATTCTTGCATTCGTTGCTGCAAACGCTAAAGTTGTTCGTTTTGTTGTTGTTCTTGTAGTAGCAGAAGCACAGTTGAAGCTTTCATACCAAGTGTTAGCCATTTTTGCACCAGGTAATCAATGAAAGAGAGAGAGAGAGATAAATGTTGAAGTTATGCGGGTAGCGGCTTCCACTGACGGTCTGGTCTGTGGAAGTCTGGTTTATGCTGGCAAATAATATTACTAAATTTAGATGATGCAAACAAAAAGTTAATAAAAAATGAGCGCATGACCATCCGAGCGTACAATCTCGCGATCTGTACGAAATTCTTGGCACAGAATGTCATTGAAATGCTTGCCGAAGAGGGAGCGTGCCGGGAACGCAACAGCACCGACAAAAAACGCGACCTAATAAAAAAATTTCGATTAAACTACAAACCATTTCAGTTTAAACATATTGCTCTCAAAAGCTGCAAATAACTTTGTAGAATGATCAAAGCTGTTGGTAAAAGAGGAACCAACCGTACCAACCACTCTGCCGAAATGAGAAAAGCTTGTTTTCCAAAAATTTGTGATGTACCCAAAGAATGTTTTAATATACGAGTATACTGCGAATTGAAAAATTTTTGAATTTCTTGAGAATCAAAATTCTCTCTAAACACAAGAGTGCAAGCAGTCAAAAAAGGATATTTTTTAAGCCAATTAATATCATTTTATCTACTATAAATGAAAATTTCTAAATTACGATGAAAAATTTTCTGAATTTAAACTGAAATTTCAGAGCTTTTAATGGTAATTTCTGAATTCAAATTGCAAATTTCGGAATTTAAACTGCAATTTCAAAGCTATTAAAAGCTATTTTAAGCTATTATTTCTGAATTACAATTAAAAATATCTGAATTTAAACTTTCTGAACTACGATTTCCAGAACTACTAATAATAATTTTTTAAATTACAATTGAAAATTCCAGAATTTAAACTGTAAATACTGTAAGAACTATAAATGATAATTTCTGAATTACAATTAATATTTCTGAATTTAAACTGAATTTTCGGAACTACTAATGATAATTTTTTAATTTAAAATTGCAAATTTCTAAATTTGAACTGAAATTTCAGAACTATTAATGGTTATTTCTGAATTACAACTGAAAATTTCTGAATTTAAACTGAAATTTCAGAACTAATAATGATAATTTCTGAATTTAAACTGTATTTACAGAACTACTAATAATAATTTTTTAAATTACAATTAAAAATTCCAGAATTTAAACTAAAATTTCTGAACTACTAACGATAATTTCTGAATTACAATTGAAAATTTCTGAATTTAAACTGAAATTTCAGAACTATAAATGATAATTTCTGAATTTCACTAAATTTTTACACCCACTAATGATAATTTTCTGAATTACAATTGAAAATTCCAGAATTTAAGCTGAAATTTGTGAACTATTAATGTTAATTTCCAAAAATTCTATAAAAAATTTCTGAATTTAAACTAAATTTTCTGAACTACTTACTAATAATAATTTCTGAATTCAAATTGCAAATTTCGAAATTTAAACTGAAATTTCTGAACTATTAATGATAATTTCTGAATTATAAATTGAAAATTTCTGAATTTAAAGTGAAATTTCTGAACTTCTAACGAG